>VYXB01007305.1:0-58735 GCA_013397135.1 Pachyramphus minor | reverse complement strand
AACAGAACATGGCTTGGAGAATCTAAGTAGTGTTGTGATGTGGATCAAAATCCATAAAATGATTTTACATCCTCTTAAAAGTAGAGGAGGGTGGGAAAGGGGTGAGATGAAATGCAGAATACGACCCCAAATAAAAATCATAACCAGAAGAATGTGAAGACCACCTTTTCATTGCTTCCTTGCAGGATTTACAGTTGCCTTCCTCATGAGTAAAATCTTGTCTACCTTAATGCCAGCAGATAATAGCTAGCAATAGTGCAGTCCTTCACACATACATGAATTTCAGGGTATTTCTGAATGCAAGTGTCCCTGGAGGGACACACTTGTTCTAGAGCAGGTCTTGACAATTTTCAAAAAGAGGCAGGATCCAAATTCTAACCTATGGTTTTATCAGATTGTTCCCACCTCTCTGTTTCCTGGTGTACAGGGGAGATTATTAGGCAACAGATAGTCATATTCAGAAGTGAAAAAGTAAAATAAGAGTATCACTGCACTTAGACAGGTGCTTCCATACTTGCAGATAAAGCTGTAGTTGCATAGGGAAGTTTCCTTGGCATCTTCTACCATCCTTTTTGTTAGATTAGTTTACCAAGGACTATAATCAAACATAATTTTGAGCACAAGTCTTATGAGGAGAGATTGAGGGAGCTGGGGTTGTTTAGCCTGGAAAAAAGGAGGCTCAGGGAAGACCTTATCACTGTGGGTTGTGTGGGTTGGTCTCTTCTCCCAGGCAACCAGCAGTAGGACAAGAGGGCACGGTCTTAAGCTCTGCCAGGGGAGGTTTAGGTTGAATATTAGGAAGAAATTCTTTACAGAGAGAGTAGTCAGGCATTGGAACGGACTGCCCAGGAGGTGGTGGATTCCCCATCCCTGGAGGGTTCGAAGATGAAACTGGATGTGGCACTTAATGGTCTGGTAACCGTGGCAATGTTTGATCAAGGGCTAGACTCAATGATCTCAGAGGTCTTTTCCAATCTGGTTGATTCTATGATTCTATGATTCTATGATTCTATGATAATGAGAAGATACAATCAGTGTGGCTCCTGAGAGATGGAGTCACCCATACATCAACATAATTTCTAGCTTGAATGCTGTGGTAAGAAATCAGAGACCAAACAATGAAGAAGAAGGGAATACGGGAGCAGCAGCCAAGAAGGAGAAATTATTTAAACTAGGAAGATGAGTGCCTTAACTTCAAGGGATATCACAGTTTTATGTAAAAAGATGGGAAAAATGTGGTGGAAAGGGAAAACATTTCTAATTTACTTTCTGATGACAGATGAAAGCAATGTTATATAAGACTATAAAGATAGCATGACTTTGTACCCCCAATGGAGTTCATAGACAATTCTGTGCTTTAAAATGTGCAGCCTGGGTCTGCCCATCTTATTTCTGACTGCAGTGGAATAACTTTGATTTTTTTTTGTATTACCATTTTAGTTTGCTTTCCCTTTTTGTTTCAGTCAGTTGTATTTAAATTATTTCTAAAAGACATTCTGCCATAAAATCCCCATTTATTTGGTTTGGGCAGGCATATTCATTTCTATAAAACGTCTCAGTAATCCAATCCCCACTTTGATTTTGATCTTTGCCTCATTCCCTTTACTTAATGTTTGTGTATGTATATGTACTATATATATATGAGATTTTCCCTGATCCATTTAGTAAGTAAAATGAGCATTCTCTTGTATCAGAAGAACATTTTTAACCTTTAGAAACGCAAAATTAGAATAATCTAGGGAAATATAGGACCATATAATGAATAATACTCCAATGTGTTAGTGAATATCTTCATATCTTCCATATCTGAATCAAGAAAATTCTGAACTGAGATCATGACTGACAAGTTCACAAACACAGAATCTGAAGTGCTCATGGGGTCTTAAATACTTGCTTCAGCTCTCTGCCATGTGTTTGCTTTAGACACACCATGCAATTTATTTAAAGGAACACAATCAACTTGAAAATAACAGTGCTGTCTGAAAAATTGTTAAGAAATGCAGTTATAAGTAAAAACTAAGATTGCTATAGTGAAAAAAGTTAATAAGTCTCTACTTTTTTATTAGTTTAGTTTTTGCACTTGATAGTTCTCAGTAATAATTGTAATACCTATATTTTATGCAACAGTTTGATCAGTAGGCCACAGTGTTTTAAAATATGGCCCACTTCACTCCATCTGTAAATAGTTTCACCATTTCCTCTACACTCAGTCAATTTCTTCCTGTCTGAAAGTGTTTATAAATATTAGCACAGAATCAAGAAAAGATCCAAAGCATTTTATGAAATGACAGATCTACTATTTAAAAAAAAAAATCACTGTCAGCTGGCATTACAAATAAAAGCTTGGAAATATCTTTGAGATTTTAGATTTGGGACAAGTTGATCATTTAGTAACGTAATAATTTAGAATCTGTCTCAGATTTTATATGTTTAAAAGCTATTCTCTGAATTCTATTAAGCTCATTTAACGTTGCTTTGGGTATTCAAGAAGAGAATGTCACAAAGTACTACCAAAATTATCATATGCATATCAGAAACGAATAAATTGTGCATCCTTTATGCTCGCATAAAGATGACAACTAGAAATAAAGGCTTTTCTCTCCTAATTTCATGAAAACCAAGGTTTTCCCTCTCCTTTATCACCATAGTTCTTAGTTTAGTATCCTGAGTTCTTAATTGTTGGCTGTTATTGTGTTCAAAACCTTGCATTTCCAACTGCAGTGAGAAAATGTCTTGACTCTTTAACGTAAAGTTTGTGAAGATTGTTGCCTTTGTGGAAGAATGTACATTAAATGCCTCTGAGCTCTTCAAGTGGTTAAATAAATATATGGAACAATGTTTGGTACCTTTTGCTTTTCAAAAGACTTTAGATCTCATATCTATACCCTCTTAAAAGCTTTTGCCATACACTCAGCAGCATATTCTGCTTTTTTGTTAGATTCGTCTTTTTGGCCTACTTTTAAAACTATATTTTAACTGGAACTCAAACTCTTTTCCCTTTCCTACTATTTGCTGAGGCTAGCAATCCCATGCTGAGTAAATAATCTATAGTCCATGATCTACTATCCTATCAGCCTTGTTATCCTGGCTCCAAACCCCAAAATGTTGGATATCTAGCTGGTAAGTATTCCCAGGAAGGCTTCCTAATGACCTTCCCCACTGGTTACTATCATCATTGCTTATACATGGATAGAACTGCCTTGTAATACACTGACTATATTTGGAAAAATTAATTGGGAGTTCTTATGGTGTTTTTGTTAGGAAAAGTGTCATTTTTGAAGTTAAGAAAAATATCCCAATTCACTGTCTTTCATTAGATATAACAAAACATTGCTAGAGAAAATATATTCCCAGATGTAATGGTACTCATTCCAATAAAAGCAGCTTGGGAACCAAATCAATCAGATGAGATTCTTGAAGTCATTTGGCTGCCCAGACTTTTTAAAAATGTTTTTGACTGCATTTGTAAGACATTTAATGTATACTAAAGTGTAGTGCAAACACACCATTACTTATTAAAATATAAAAAAAGTTTTATGTGTACATTAAAAAGCAAGATGATGAAAATGAGTCCCTAAAATTGATAAAATTTTATTTCATCTCAGCTGGAAAGCCTACATATAAACCTTACACCTTAGCAATCTAATGTTCCTCTTGCAGGAAAGAACCTTTATCTTGGATAGATAGAAAAGTTTATAATTTGGCCACTAAGGGTTTAACAAAATGTCTTTCTTCAAGTATAAGAGTGGGCAGTGCAATTCTTTTAGTATATTATAGTGTCTATGGATAAATACAAAATCACCAAGACCCTTAATATGAAGTAGGACATGTAGAAAACCAAATTGTTTTGCACTGCTGACTGTCCAGCATGCAAGTGCAGACAATATCCTTCCATCTGTATGTCTGTGAAACTGAGCTTTCCAAAATGAATGCACATTTATGCCGAGGTCAGCCATAAAGCTGAAGCTTAAGTGTGTCTTTAATGATGCACAGGATTCAGGTGTAATTTCTGGCTTTTATGAGTAGTTCATATTTTTTTGGTCTTCTGAAAATAAACATTTCAGTTGTTTCTGTTGCCATTTATCAGGTTTCCCTTTCAGATTAGTCAGGAGGCTAGAAAATACTAGAAAAGATCTTTTATACTCAAATTGCCTAACTAATTATGCACTACCAACTATGCAACTATGGCAACTAATAGATTGATTTTACCTGAGAGTTATGAATTCCAGGTTTAAAGCTGAAAATTGTGATAAACAAAAAAACTAAGAAAAGGTAAGAATCTCAGTATAATTTGCTGAAATGAGTCCCCAGAAGGGCTCCTTGAGTACACTGAAAGGAGTTTCTTGAGCCCAGAACTAAGGTGAAAGTGGCACACTGACATGCCACCTGGCATATTCTATTTACAACGTGGGTGTGGGTTTCTACAGCAGTGAGCTTTTTACATGTGTGTGATGGATATTTCAGACCATGAACAGCTGCAAAGCTTGTAGTGACAAAAATGCAATGTGCATGCATGATTGTAGAATAATAGCATCTCTGAAAATTAGATGGCTGCCCTTTCCTCATTGCACTGCCTTGTTCCATAATTTGAGAACTCCTTGTCCTCACTGGGGAGAATGGCAAAAAATCCTGTCCTCACCAACATCCATCTCTGACTCTTTCAGACGTGCATCATCTAGAGAAGCATGGGAAAGGTGCAAGAACTGAGCCTCTAGTAAAGCTGGAGGGGCTTTCTTTGTTCAAAATATTTATGGTAAGAACTCATTAATCCCTCATTTTAAGGAAAGCTGATCAGGATATGACCATAACCTTGACCTCACCTGTGACAAGTGCAGGGCAGAGGACTATACATGAGACTCAGCAGTCAGCTCAGTCAGAGTAGACCTATAAACATAAATGTCATCATCAATAGGGAAATGTGCCCTTATGAAATACTTTTTTTTTGTAAAGCTGGACTGAAATGAGCTGCAATTATTTTGGCAGGATGTTCATAGTAATCCTTTCAAAGAAATCATTTGCTGAAAGTGATGAGAGTTTTTTTAAAAGACCTTTTCAGATTTTTTTTTTTTAACATTGTTGAAAAGACACACTGAAGCAAATGAATAATTGGCAGAACATGGAATATGTAACATGCTGTGCGAGAACTGTATTCTTTCAAATCATCAGTTGTCAGAAATTAATTCTTATAGTAGGGGCCTTAAAATTGAGAATGTAATGACTTAAACCTAACAGGGTTAACTTAAGTTCTCTGCACTGTGTAGCTGAGAAGAGATGTCACATTTAAAGTTACTCAGTTGCTCAGCTGAGCTTCCATTTGTTCTGATTTAACTGTTCTTAAGTAGCTGTCATATTCTGAGGTAGTAAATATGGTTTGAGGTACTGTGTGTTTTCAGGGCTAGTTTTCAAGGTTAGCATCTCTTAGACTCTTTGTGTTTAAGAATTCAAGGAGCTCAGAATGATGACTTACAGGAAATTCCTACCCTCTTCTAGAAAAAAATATATGAGATAGGGAAAAATAATGTTATACCCTTAAAATTAAAATAATTGCAGAAGTCTAATCGTGCTTAATGGGAGGTTTTCAGACAGTTCTTAATAGAAATTACTCCTGATCACACCCTTCTAAGAGCTACTGCAAAACTTATTCTTTTAAACTGAGAAAACTGATTCACAAACTAAGTTCACTGATAAAAGAGTTGGTGTTGCAGATGAGAACAACACTCAGTGTGTGAAGGCTCTATTGCCTTGCAGTTGCCAAGTGAGTACAAAAGGCAGACGAAATGCTACAGGTCAGGCTAGTATAATTTCACAATCTCTTTACACAGGATTTTGTTATTTCACTAGGTTAAAGGCATCAGAAAATGTGCTTTTTTATATCTCTCAGAGTCTTCATTCTTTGTTTTGCTTCATGAAGTTTTTTATTTTCAGACCAGATAAGGACTTTTTTTTTTTTTCCTGGGATTGCTTTCATCTGACAGAATATTGGTTCCAATTTATGATTTCCTTGGCAAAGAACCACGTCATGACATTTTTGTCTTACGGTATTCCACCTTTTCAATAAACACTCTATATTCTGATTCTCAAAAGAGGGGATATAATTTTACTGCTGTATTTGTATGCGTGAAGTGGAGACCATCAGAAGATACCAAACTCAGACAAACATATAGTTGGAAAACAGAGCTGTGAGAATTTTTTTTATCTTAAATACATTAAAAAAAGAAGAAAACCAATTTTTTATCTCCAATCAATAAGTAGATTATCTATTTGGTCTCACTGTTTTGTAGAGATATTTAGATAATCTGAGGTTTGGTATTAATACACACTTGCAAAGTCTTTCATAATGTTTAATCATTATTTAATGTTTAAGATAAACTTCTACCATAGACACTTTCGATTTGAAAAAATTATAATTATTTATTTAATACAATAATTTGATATCCATAAAAGCCTAATGTTAAAAAAAAGAAAAGAAAAAAAAGACTGTTTTCTAACATTTGCTAACAATTCCAAATGTGAGACTGCAACTAAACGATATATTTCAGTAATACAGTTTTGATCTATGAAAAAGGGAACAATCATTTAGTCTTTTATTACAAAGTACCATTCTTTCATTCTCAATTTAGTATTCATGTTTCTGGCTTCAGGGTCACCCATTTAAAAAGGTTTTCTTAGCCTACCTTCTCATAGGCAAACTTTTAAATTTGCAAAAGATAACTAGGAGGAGTATTATAGCAATGATCTACTATAAAACTTGATAGTTTATTTTCTTACTTTCTAGGGTGTATATTTCTCTGAGGCTTTATCTTACAGTTCAAAAAGTAATGTGCTTATGAAGAGTATGTGTGTTTCTGTGCAAGGAGAGAGTAGGAAGTGGGGGTTGTAAAATTTTAATTGATTTTAGAATTAGTAGTCAATTTAATAGAGTATGCTTTTTCCTCTGTTTTTTTTTTTAATTGTCAGACAGGCAGACCTGGATGCAACGCATATGAAACAAAGTTCTGTGGGAGTTCTGCTGGCATCAATGTGTGCAAGCTGTCAGAGTTCTCAGAGTTAAAGAAAACAAATCTGTATAATAAATTAAAAAACAGTGATTGGTAAATGATGACAGTGACTAATGTGTGGGTATTTTGATTAATAGAATCTCAATTTGTGTACCCATGCTCTTACACACACTCATACACTTTTCAGACATGAGACATGCTTTCCCAGCTTTGCTCTTAGCCTGAACCATTGTGCATACAGTCATCTATTTTTATGCTCTAATCTATGGAGTTCATGAATGTTATGGATATGGGTAATAAAGGGAAGACTCCTTGTCTTAAGGTAAGTTGATGAGGTGTTTTAGCTGTTACTGATTACATCCATCATGCAGATGAAGATGTCCATTATAAATGCGGATAATCAAATCTTAGAAATCTAAACTGTTTGAATGTGTAGAAGATAGACAACTGTTTTTAAAAAACTTTTTTTTTTCTTACAGCCAGGTTTTGTAATAAATATGATGGCCAGTTTATGATCAGAAAATTTAATCCTTTTTGTGAATAGTAACGTTCTTTGAAGTTAGTTTAAGTTAAACAGTTAAAGAAGATACTGTATTTTCTGAAAAGAAGATCACTGTAAGGAGTAATGATGTGTCAATTGCTTTCAACAAAAGGCGGGCAATTTTTGAGATATTGTGTGTAAAGTTCATGCGTTGAGATGACAGTTAATAGGACAGAAAAGAAAGGGATGATAATAATAAAAATAGATATAATATATAAAACAATATAACAACAGAAACAATAATAATAATTAAAATATACAAGACAAGTGACGCAAGGTGTAGTTGCTCACACCTGCCAACTGATGGCCAGCCAGTTCCCAAGTAGCACTTCCCAGACATCTTTCCTCTGAATTTTGCATCAAGAGATACAAAGAATAACAAGAAGGGCTTCTACAAGTATGTAAACCAGAGAAGGAAGTAAAAGAAAGTGTCCCCCTCCTCATAAAGAATGCTGAGGAGAAGGCTGAGGTACTCAACAAGACTTTTTTGCCTCAGTCTTCATTGACAATCTCTCTTTTCACACCTCTTGAGTGGATGGAAAACAGGAAAGGGACAGAGACATGCAGCAAAGTGCATGCCACTATAAGTAAATATCAGGTTCATGGCCACCTGAGGAACCTGAATGAAATAAGCCTATGGGACCTGATGAGATTCATCCCAGAGTCCCAAGGAATTGTCTGATGTAGTTGCCAAGCTACTCTTCATGACATATGAAAAGTGGCAGTCAAGCAAAGTTTCAGGTGACTGGAAAAAGGGAAAAATTGTACCTGTCTTTAGAAAGGAGGATCCTGGGAGCTACCAACCTATCAACCTCACCTTTGTGCCTGGGAAGATCATGGAATCAATCTGCCTAGAAGCTAAGGCACATGGAGGACAGGAATTTGAATCGAGACAGCCAGCACTGCTTCATCAATGGCAAGTCCTGCCTGACCAGCCTAGTGGCCTTTTATGATGGAGTGACTACCTCAGTGGACAAGCGAAGGACTGCAAATGTCATTTATCTAAACTTCTGTAAATTCTTTGATCCTCTACAACATCTTTCTCTCTGAATTTGAGAGATGGATTTAATGGGTGGACTTTTAGGTGGACAAGGCATTGGTTGGAAGATCAGATCCAGAGGGTAGTGGTCCATGACTCTGTGGTCAATGGCCAGCCGTGACAAGTGTTGTCCCTCAGGGTTTCATACTGGGACCAGCGTTATTTAATGTCTTCATGAATGACATAAATGAAGGGATTGAGCAATTTGCAGATGACATCAAGTTGAGTGGTGCTGTTGACACACCTAAAGGACAGGATGCCATCCAGAGGTACCTGGACAAGCTTGAGAAGTGGGCCCATGGGATTCTCATGAGGTTTAACAACAGCCAGTACACCTGGGGTGGGGTAACCCCTGATATCAATGCAGGCTGGGGGATGAACAGATCCAGAGCAGCCCTGCTGAGAAGGACTTGAGGGTGCTGGTGAATGAGAGGCTGGACATGACCACACTCACACCTCAGAAAGCCAATTGTATCCTGGGCTGCCTCAAAAGAAGTGTGGACAGAAGGTCAAGGGAGATGATTCCCTGCCTCTACTCCACTCTGGTGAGACCCCGGCTGGAGTACTGTGTTCAGCTCTGGGGTCTCCAGCACTGGAAGGACATTGACCTGTTGGAGTGAACCCAGAGGATGACCACCAAGGCGGTTAGAGGAATGGGGCACTTCTACTATGAGGAAAGGTTAAGATAATTAGAATTATTCAGCCCGGAGAAGAGAAGGCTGATGAAAGATGGAGAGAGACTTTTTACAAGAGCATGTAGTGACAGCATAAGGGGAACTAAGAGAGAGTAGATTTAGATTAGATGTAAGGATTCGATTCTTTGCTGTGAGGGTGATGAGGCACTGGAAAAGGTTGCTTAGAAAAGTTGTGGATGCCCGATCTCTGTGTGTTCAAAGACAACTTGGATGTAGTTTTCAGCAACCTGATCTAGTGGATGACATCCTTACCCATGGCTATGGGGTTGGAACTAGCTGATATTTAAGGTCCCTTCCAACCCAAACCATTCTATGATCTATGATTATGAGCTTCAGGAAACTAAGTTAAGCAGAATACAGAGTTAGTTCCCTGCTTTTTCTAGATGAGATAGGAAGGTGATTTGAAAGGTTTTTTGTTTCACTAAATTAGTTTCCCAGAATCTCTTCAGACTTTGAAACCCTATCTGTAAGTATCTATTTCTGGACAGATTGAAATGTAACACCAGTTGTATTAGAATACAGTTCAGAAGAAGTGAATTTTTTTGGTTGTGATGTTTTATCTTCTTATGAACTTTAAAGCACTATTATTTGTTTGGTATATAAAAGGATTATAAAACTTGACTCAGCTGGATGACACGCTGCTCCTAGTGCATTCCATGCAAAGTAATCAGCAGCCTATAGAGTCAGATGTGAATTCAATCACTCTTTGCAGACAAACTACTTACCAAGGAAATCCACAATGCATTCTGTAAATTATGTAAATATTTGAGAAGAAGGAAGACAGTGAGTAGGAGCATAAGATGGATGGTCTCTCTTATTTTTGCGAAACTGATCTAGTGTGTTCATCTCTGCACTGTGAAGGTAATAATCTGCTGAAAGCAGTAGCAGGGGGAAGAATAGAAGGGAAGGCTGAAAGACCTCCAATGCCCCTTTTTTGGGGGAATGAACAAAACCATTTTGGCCATTTTTTGAGGGAATGAACAAAACCATTTCTTTTTTCTGTCTTTTCCTATTCTTTTCTGTTCATTTAACTGAAATGACTAGGACAGTCAATGTAGGTTGACTACTTTGCCTTGCATGTTTTGAAACAAAGCTGTGGTTTGGCAGTGTGAACATAATTTATTAGATGAACAAATTTGGTCTGTGGTGCCTGACTATTTATGCTTCTGAACACTTCCAATTTTCTGTTGAACTGGTTTAATGCCTAATATAAAGCTTTTCTTCTCAGAAGGTATGGAGGGTTTTCTTCAGAGGAAGTGTGGATTCATAGTTTATCTCATAAATAGAAAAGGGCGATGTGTTTTAGTTTGATCATAGAGCTAGCTTAGGACCATCTCAGAAGATCTTGTACTTTGTTGTATGCTAGGAGAGGTTACATTTAAATTCTAGTTATGATTATTAATCTTTTGAGTGAGAAATGCTTAATAGACTTTTCCAACATTCAGCTGGATTTCTTTTCCATTTATCTCCTTGAGCTGCATAAAGTGAAATTCATGTTGTGCCATAATTTTGTTGTCATGGCATAGCTCCACTATCAACTTCATGGTTTCTTCTAAGTTTCTTGCTTTCTCAATTTTTAATAAGAAATTAACATTTTTTTTCTCAGTAATCAGGCATGAAGCTGCAACCTACAGAGACTGTTGTTCCCTCACAAGGAACAGATTTTCTCTTACAAGAAAGGACGTTTTATTCATGTTGGCATGTGGCAGAGCCAGTCAAAGGCAGATAGTTTGTGGTAGTTCATTAACAATATCAGTTTGTTAGTATAAAATTAATTAGGATTCTTCACATTTCCTGTCTGTTCAGATAAGGCTCACCCCAATCTACAGTTGCACTAGATCCTGCGGGATTCATAGCTCCCATTCTTACAGCGCTTGTTAACTTAATTCACACCAGTTTGCATGAGAACTGGAAGGCCTGTATCGTCAGAGCTTTCAGGTCACAAAAGCTGTGCTGAATCTTAACAGGCTGTTCATACTCCTTACTCGTATGTGAGAAGGGAAAACTCACTGCTCTAGTCAAGGTGTCTTTACACATTTTGTGAAAATCACATTTTCTTCAGTCAAGGCTTATTGATGTTGGCAATTAAGAGTCAATACAAGTCAAAAGCAAAAGAGAGCAAGCTTCATCTCCATTCCATTCAATATTCTACTGAAGAATCAGAAGGTCATGATAAAATTGAAACCATTCACATTCATATTGTCATTTTCCACTAGCTCAGTGCTGTAAAACTAGAGAAGAATAAAAAACAACAACAAAAAAATTGCAGCATAGGTACTTAATTTGCTTCAGACCAGAACAACAGCACCTGAATTTGCACAAATAAATTCTACTGAAAGAGGGAAATACAGCAGTAAAGTCTCGTCATCATGTCAGGGAACAGAACAAAAGTTCGACTAACAGAGTATTGACCTGAGGCCTTTTTACTTATAATGAGGAAAAAGAAGCTGGTTTATGTTGTGGTAAAACCATTTTTTTGGTCTTTTTCTAACTTTCCCTAGTTGAAGTTCTTAGTATTAACTTCAGTCATAAATAAAAAATACAAAAACTGTCTCCTCTTTTACTTTAGAAAGATATCAGAATCCTTTATTCCAAAAATAACCTGAAGATGGCACAATAGGCACATATGATTTGTTTAAGGTCATAGTGTAAAATGAGAGAATTTTTTCTAAAATATGAATCCGTTGGAGCAGCTTTTTTAAAAATAGAAAAAAAAGAGAAATTTAAACCTTTTAAATCACAGATATCAATAAAATTATTTTACAAGTGGAACAGCAGCTGTTAATTTCATACTGCCTAAAATATTATTATAAACAGGTGGGCAGACAGGGACTCATTCATGGCTTGGTGTTATTGGCAAAAAATAAGTTTAATTTGTGCTGTTTAGTTTTTATCAATACATTTCTTTTGTAATTGTGAAACAGCTGATAACCTCATCTGTTATCTCTAGCATAATGTATAATCTATACCTAAATGCCAATTTTTATGAGGCCCATTTTAACTTTGAGAGAGACAAGATTACTTGCACAATCTCTATTTTATTAAAATACAAGAAATATTATGGAACATTTGTATTAAAAGAGAAAATAGTGTCAAGTTGTATTAGTAAATGAATAAATCTGCATTAGAGATGAATTAACTGTGAATACTCTCTCCACAACACACTCAGACACTTCTATGTTTATAAAACATAGAAATAGTTTCACAGATGTACTATAACTGAGGGTGAATCAGCTAGCTGTATCTAACTATGCATGCTATGCTTGGATTTTCAAATGTGTTTAATAAAGGCCATGTGGAGAATGCTTGTACAGAATTAAAGGTATGGCAAAAGGAAAGACTCCTTTTGTGGATTGCACGTGAAAGACTGAGAAACAAGCGGGTAGTAGGTGTAAGGTTATCAGTGGAGACCCACAAGAGACTTTACTAACACCTTTGCTATTTCACATCTCCATAAACAATGTAGAAAGGAGAAGGAGTGAGTTGACAAAATTTACTGTCAAGACTACAATATGTAAGGCAATAAAAAAGAAAGGCAGGGAGAGAGAGCTACAGAGGAATCCCCCTCTATTAAGTGACTGAACTTCAAGGATAGTTGAAGTCCTATACAGATAGTCACATGCAACGTGATTTACATCGGGAAAACCAAGTGTAACTTTCTGAGCACTATAATATTGGGTTTTACAGTAGCTGTTACCACTTAGAAAGGAGGTATATTCAGTATTCCAATGGTGTACCAGTATTGCAAAACATTGATTTCTACCAACAGCTTCATTAGAAGTTGATAACAAGCAAGACTGGGGTCATATACGTAAAGAAAAAAGGACATGAAAGAAGAGGAACTGCCCTGAGAACAAGCCTTGCACCTGTGAAACAGTTTCTCAGCTGCCATCTACTGAGGCAGTTGGGGAATTGCCAGGAATGGAAGTATTCTAACTTCAGTAATACTAATTTCAAATATCTAGTTTAAGTGATTTTATTTTGTCTCCTTTTATAGACAGTGTAGACAGTCATGCTCTTTCAGAGGGGGATTAATTTCATCCTTAACAGACATCTAAGGTAGATGAATTGAAAAGCTCATCTCTCCATAAACTGTATGGCAAGCCCAGCATATTGTACCTTACTGCCCCACTATGCATCTAACACTTATGCAGCTACAAGTGAAGTGTTGTTGTTCTTCTTGTGCCATAATAATTTAAATAACTGTTTTATAGCTGTGTGGCCTCAAGTAACACTGCTGCATACCTGAATATGTGTGAATGAGGGAGAGCTTCAGACAGGAAAGAGCGCATAGGAACTTTTTTGGTTGGCTTCCTCTCTGAAGACAGTGTACTGTAGGCTCTTGACAGCAATGAGCAGTGCCTAAGTGCCATTCTGATGCTTAATCCCAAACAGGGCATTCTCGATGGAGTCTCTTTTAATCTCTCCTCTAGGAGTTTTTCCCTTAGTGTAAATATTCATGGGAGCACTGGCTGAAATGCTTGTTTCCCAGGAGAACATAGTACCCATGAGAGTCTCAAAGCCTTCTCACTCTGCAGGCTCATATATATGTTTCTGTATTTTTAATACAGAATTGTATTAAAGGGAGGTTGAGGGATCTTCTTAATGAGACATCTTGTCTCAGAAAAAGGAAAATGTAGATCCTCATTTTCACCCATGCCAGTGATCTCCCTGAACTTTAAAAATCCCTTCTAACTCAAACGATTTTATGATTCTATTGAAATAAGGTTTTTTTTAGCCTATATGAATGCTGTAACCTTCAGTCATGGGATGGTAGTGCCTGTATTGCACCTATTTCTAAATTTTTGGGAGAATATCTTAGGACATTTAATCTAAGAATGACTCCTGTCAGTGGAAGGTAAATAGCAGAAAAAATTATTCCAACGGACTTTTTTTAGAACTTGTCCTCCTTCCCTGGCTGCCAAACATTTCCTGTGAGCTGATATGAAAGGCTCTCTTTTCAGTGCAAATGTTCTGGTGACCCTCTTTCTATAGGTAATTCTCTTTGCTTTGTATTTTTCTCTGCCTGGCTGAGGGCTGCGAACTCTCCCATGCAGTAAGTGTTTGAAAAACAATTGACAAGTTTTCATGAAGGGAAATACCACCACAGGTGGAAGAAATCCACAGTGAAGATTAAGGATGTGAGAGCCACCTCGAGCCAGGCTCAGAAGGGGTCGAGACTGTGGGTATAGTGCCTCTTCCTGATCCCTTTCTACTGCCCACTTTGCACAGTTCTGCAGGCCAGGTTTGTCCTTGATTAGGATTTTTAGGGCTTTGGGGTGAATGTCAAAGTTTTTGGATATAAACATGAACAAGAGTCATCTTCCCTGAAGGCATTCAAGAGTCATGTAGATGTAGCAGTGATGGACATGGTTTAGTGATATATGTGTCAATACTAGGTTAGTGGTTGGACTCAAGGTTCTTAGAGGTCTTTTCTAGCCTAAATGATTCCATGATTCTACGATTCTGCACTGATGGGGTAACTCAGCCAAGGATGAAGCGTGACAACCTTGGTTAAAGCACAGATCCTGAACAAAGGAGGGAAGGTCAGGCTCCTCTTTTGTTTCTAATTAAAAAAAAAAATTATAGTTTTTCCTTTTTCTTCTCTATTATTTTACCATCTCCACATTATTTTATCCCATTGCCAGGGTTTCTTCTATTCTTCTGAAAGTGACAGAAGCAAATCTGTCTGCTTTTCATGGAGACTTACTACAAGTGCCTATATGGACAATTAGGGTGCTCCAGCTGTGAGGGGTATAGTTTCCAGCTGTGTGGTGGTAGTAAACAGCTGGGGGTGTAATTTTTCAAACTTCTTCAGCTACATTCACAACATATGCCTCTGCCTTAAGGATTTTCAGTAATCTAACAGTATTTATTAGCAGTATTTAGAACATTTCTTATTTCAAATATACAAAGTCGAGGCCAATATCACATATTTTGAGGCAATTTAATCTTACTCTAAGCAAAAATGCCAAGTGTTTAAGGACAACAGCTGTGGCTACTCCTGCTTGAAAGAATTTCTATTACCAGCTGGGAAAAAGAAAACAAAATATTATGAAAATTTATACAGATCTATATCACATTTCCCAAATCCACTTAAACTGTGCCACTTAATTTTCCTAATCAATGAAGTCTGTTAATGCTGATGTTAAGATTTACAATATAAACTGGGTGCAGTGCAAGTCTGGTAGAAGTGAAGCTTCTCTGAAAGTTTTACTGAGAATTACTGTGTGCTGGTATAAAACTTTTGCATTACTGGATTTATTAAAAAAATTCAGTTTTATGCCTCTATAGGGTAATCTTGTGGCACATTCTTTTTCAGATATATTTCTTCTGGAAAAAAGTTAAAATACAGAATATAATTGTAATATAATGCATATAATGGTCTGTCTCTTACAGTAATTGTATGTAGGGTCCTACGAAGCTAATATCCTTCTGCTAAGATAAAAATAGCAAGTCCTAGTCAGCTGTGGAAACTGATTGCAGTGCTGTTCTGCACACCTGTGGCTGTGCAAGATTCCGGGCTTCCGAGGATGAGAATGGCAGCATGCAAATATATAAGGTGTTTGGTAGTGGCACTTCTGCCATGATGAAATTGCTTCTGGCATGTAGGGCAACTAGCAATGCTAAGTATCTGTGAAATAAGGCCCCTGATTTAGGGTCCTAAATATAGCTTTTGTAATTTGCTTTAGGCTCTTAAATTTTACTATTCTGACTTGTCTGCTCGCCGAACCATAGTTTATAATTTCTTGTGCAGTGTTCAGCCAACTTATGCAAAAAGAGTTGTTTCAGAAATTCTAATAGACCCCAAACTGTCATACACGTGCACTGTATAATAGATAGTGGTATTATTATCAAGAATTCTCAAGAGAAATCATAGTTACGTTGCCTGCTTTCACTGTCTAAAGTTTTTCATGCAGTTAAGAAAATTACTTACTCATGACTTCAGAAAACTCTGGTTCTTTTGAACAAAGCATCACTTGTAATAATTTTACTTGTTCTGTTGCTATATGATGAAATGGATTTGTTTGATAGCTTCAGCACAGTAATATTCAAAAGGATTTAACAACTGATGTTTTCAAAATACCATCTTTTGCTGGTTCTTTTATTGTTTCAAAATATTTTTGAAATGGAACAGTAATAATAATAATAATAATTCATGTGTTGCTTACTTTCAATTCTGAATCTCAGAGTATATGCATTAATAAATTAAGCCTCACAGCAACTCTGTAATTTAAAAATATTTTTATCCACGTTTGACAGATGGAGAAGAGGTACCGAGAATTATTATTATTTGCACTTACAAAGATGTGATTAGGCTGCACAGAGGAAAATATGAATAGAGCATCTAGGGTACTCCAGAACAACGGAGAATTTTCAAAAATAAGAAGTATGTTCTTTTGAAAATGTGGTCCTACTAAGGGTACGTGGACTGCTGGACTGAACTTGCTGACTGGCAAGTCAGCATGGCACAGCACTGCTCTTTTAAATGTATTGATTTGACTCGGTGCTAGTTAAAGGATTTCACTGTTGCTGCTCTTTCCATGTTATAGATCAGCATTCTGAAACCCCTCTCAACAGCAGATCGATACTTCAATACTTTGCTATAAACTAGTCCCCGTATTTGGATTCATGTAAGGTGGGGGTTTTCAAGGTTGTGGATAGCCCACATGGTGCCGATAACACTGCAAACACACACAGAGAAAGTGACAACTGCTCATCTGCTGCTAGTCAGCGATTTCAATGCAAAGTGAGCTGTTCCTGACTCAGTTTTTTTTGGGATACCACCACTGATAGATAGCAGCAACTCCTGGCTTGTGCCAGGCAACATATGCACATCAATGGACACTCTGGTCCACAATCGCACGCAGCTGAAAAGCACCTTGTGTGCTGCTGAAGGTGTGGACTGGGAGCACCTCCTTGCTTAAGATCAGGACTGGCCTTGCTTATGGAAGTGAATATTGACAGCTCTGATGCCTTGCAAGTTTCCTGGGTCTGTGCAAAATTGTCATGTGTCCCAGTAGAGAGAGATTCTGCTCAGCTTCATGTTCCATATCTGAGTCAACTCACTGACTCTTGGAAATTATTTGAGAGAGGAGAACACATCAACATCAGGGCAGCATTAAGTACTATGACAGCTTCCTTCTAAAAATCCTGGTATCAGTCCTTAAGGCAGATCATTGGCAAAGCTACTCTCCTTGACTGTTTGCAGATGTAAAGAAAATATTCCATTCTTTTTCAATACAGAACTAGGACATTATGTAAAACCTCGAAGAGAAGAACATGTATCAACAACAAATTACTACAATGGTTCTTTAGTCTTTGGTAAAATATTAATTATCACCCAGCTGAGATAGATAGAAATATTCAAATCCAACAGCACTTTTCACTTGGTCCTTTTCTTATTCTCAGAGTTTGAATCTCTCATTTTAATGCATCTGTAGAAACGAAAACATTTTGGTATATTAGAAATCCTAAATTATTCCTTGCAATTATTCTGTGAATGACTAGATTAAAGACATCATTAAAAGTGCTCTAAATGATTTATATTTATTTAAATATATTGTTCTTGAATTAAGGGTCCACTGCAATAAACAGAGGAAAAAGTGTGTAAATAAATTTTCCTTCAGTCTTTACATGGAAATATCAATTGTAACAGGAAAAGTTCTACAGTTTTTTATTATATAAGGGTTGTGTATATTTTATATAGGGATATATATATTATATATGTTATATGTTAATCAAATATAGTGCCTATGGGACAAATATATTTACAGATAACAGATTGTTCATGTTCTTACTGAATATGTTTTTGCTCAGATTTAATATTTTGTTTCTTTTATTTTCTATCAATGGTTATTAACATTTTCTTGGAAAAGGGTGACTAAATCTCATTGGTCCAATTGACCTTAATTAACTCTAACCTACCTGAAAATAAGGCAAACAACTGTCATGGCATTTCCTGAAGGTACATGTAATAGCTCAGAAATTTGAGCACAGAAAATTTTAAAAAAGACCATCTAATAATAATTTTTGTAGAAAGTCATGTGATTTAATTTTTAATCTTACAGTGTGCTTTTTTCCCCACCAAGGTAGTGGTATGTTTAGACTCTAACATGGGCAAAATAGATGCTTTTCTGCAGAAGCTCCTGCTTTGCCCTGGTTATATGTTTGTATCTGGTAAGTTTGTGAAAGGTATAAATCTGAATCATCTGGGAGTGACAGGAAAAGATGTAGATGGTAGAAAGAAAAGCATTGTTTTCTATTCACTACCTCCTTACTCAGTTGTGAGGTGTCAGGGCTGGGATTTACAGTGATCTCAGTTCAGTTGGCTGGGGCTTTGTTAGGTAGGCTACTGCCACAAGAATAGCACTGCAGTCAACCTCCTCCCCACAGTCCTGGAGTGGATCTTTCTTCCCTCTTCATTTTCCACATTCAAGGGTTTAAAGTAGGAAATATAAACTGGTTCTCCCAGCTTTATGCTGTTCAAGGACTCCCTGCTCTGAGAAACTCTTAGCTGCTTGTTTAAAGCATTGTTGAGTGTTCAGTGTGCTATGGGAGTTAAAACACATTTAATTAGGTCTGAGGCTCTTGCCCATTTTTTTAATTTAAAAAAAATATTTAGTCTATTGATTAGCTGGATTGGCTCTTCGCTATTTAGAATACCTCTTTGGGTTTCCCTATATAAATGCTGGACATAAAAATAAAGGCTCATCAATTATGTCACAAGCAGGATTATGAAGAATGCAATAATGTAATAATAAGAATATGAGCTCAAAGAAAGAGAAACATAGTATTTATAATGACATTAGTTAAACTGTACGATATTTTCAAAGCAATATATTGGAGTAAATTTGTTTGCAATTAAGTAACAAATAAGGATTTAGGCCTACCTTACTGTATCAAAAGCATGGAGAAATGTAGCTTCAATTCCTTTTTCGCTTTGCTTTTCTGCACCATCTGGTTGATGGATGTATAAAAACAATGAGCTATTAACCACCTTCTTCCAGTGCTTTTCCCAGTGCATTCCCTTGTCATTAACATCCCTCACTTGAGAGAAAGCTTTTTTCATTGTTTGGCTTTTTAATCTTTGTATGAAACAGAATAACAAAGCTTTCAAGTGAGTTTATGGAAATTGCTTTGGTGTCAATGAACAGATGAGTTTCTCTTTCTGCTTTTGACATATCACATCTTCCTACTCGAGTTTCTTGGAAGGGTTGTCCACTCCCAGGGCTTCATCATGCTTGAGTGTTCTTAATTTTTTCAGGTTTCTCAGTACCCTTCAGCTTATAACTTTAGTTGATATTTTACATGTTAATATGCTTTTCTTCGTATCAGTTCTAGTGGCTCTTGTACTACAAAAATTTGTCAGCAGCTAACAAACTTTTTTGTATGTCTCAAGCTATTTTCTTCCAGCCCAGTAAATATTTCACCTTGTCACTCCTTACTTCTCTTTACAAGTTTTCCCATTTTTCCCCTTTTGTAGTGTATTTACAGTACCATCACATTCCCTGATAGCTGGGGCCATACGTTTTGCCATTTCCAACTCATTTGTCTTCACTCTTCATTCTAGGTTATCCAAAGCAGTGCTGAAGATTTTTGTATTTGCTGATACAGTTAAATTTCCCTAAACTTCTTCAGTTTTCTTGCTGGCTGCGGTTTCTTTGGAAAATCTCATTCCACATTATCTTATTCTCCTCCTAGCCACCCCCAGTAGTTTAGTCAAATCACTGCTTTTTTAATTTAACCCGGTGTTGTCATATTGCTTTTTCATTCCTAGTGTGGCTGTTCTAATGTATTTTATTTATTATGTGGTTTGCTTCCATTATCAAGAATTTAAGAAGTTAGGTCCCTGTTCAATTGTCCTGTCCTTCCATAGTCTTGTTTTCCCTCTATTCCACTCTACTGGTCATGCTTGCATTTTTTCTATTTCCTTTTGTACTTTTTAATTTTTTCCCAATATCTCCAGGTTCGGATTTTCTTTTTTTTTTAACTCAACTATAAGGTGTCTAGCTTTTTACTTCAAGTTTCTGTATAATATCTTAAATATCCTAAGCCTACTTTCACAGAAACTACACTCCTATCAGGTATTAGACTTTCATGGGGAAACTGTGTCATTCTTAGTCTACTCCTAATCCATAGTTATGGCATATCCAATATCAGTGTTGTTATCCAATACCACCCATGTATGCAGATCTGATCAGGACAATCAATGTACAGAAAAGAGTTAGTTTGAGGCTCTCTAACTGTATTCTCTTATTGTAAAATACCATTTTTGGGGGCTAAAACATCTATGTTTTCCTGAAGCTTAATGCATGAACCCAAATGCGAAGCTCTTCTTGGTTACTCAGAGTGTGCCAGTTTTTGACTTATGTTGCTTTTCCTGTGGTCCTTTTATGATCACAGTCATGGAGTGTCAGGCTTGGTAAAGGCAGATATAAAGAGTTAATTTCATTCTCTAATGAGCAGACTAATTTCTAAAAGTAATTTATCTTGTATCTCCTATATTCTGAATATAAGAGATTGAGACTTAACACTTCTGCTCTGAGAGAGGAATCTTTATACTCACCACTAACATGCTAACACCAAACTAACACCACACTATTACAGCTTTGGACAAGCACATGAAAATAACTTTCTTTTAACAAAGAATAGATATTTAAAGAGAAGTCTAGAAGAGAAAAATAATGTTCGTGTGCATCCTTGAACACAACTATGGGAGATTACAGCATGTATTTATTTGTATGTGGGTTTTATCCTAGAAGAAATTATAGTGTGAAAATAGACCCTTAGCACTAGAGATCACTAAACACAACAATTTCAAAGGATATGTAAACTGTTCTCTAACTCTTTTTTTTTTTTTTTTAACAAACACTTCATTTACATTACTACAGTTAAAACCCTCAAGAAACAGCAATAGGTGAGAAGCCATCTGCTCCTGTGTATAAATGGGGAAGGTGGCTACAGTGCAACTGCTCAGCTGAGACCATCCCTCATGATGCAGGAGCCTATGACTCACTGATGAGTGATAAGTAGAACAAGGAAAGGATATATTGCTTTATTTCACTTTTACTCCAACTTGCATTTGTAATCCAGTCATGATATCAGGAAATTAGTCAGGTTTTCTGATGGGTAGGTGATTAATGCTCTTCTGAGACAGGATAACGTGGAAAACTAAAATTCCCTTCGAAAAATAAGCTTTAATTCAGAGACCAAGTAATAAGTTAACTTGCAGAGGAAAGGCCAGATATTAATATGGGATGATGGCTTGAATCTTTAACAGATGTATCTTTCTCAGAGACCTTCTGTCTTGCGTGGGAAATTTTTCACAACATGTATCAGTAACAAAAAAAAACCCCAAAACCCTACGAAAGGAGTAAATGTAATGAAATTCTCAGTGAAGAGGCAAAAAGGAATGAAAGAACTTTTAACTATTTGATTTTGGATATGTTGGAAAAACTAACATTATGTATTGTTAGTTATAGTTGATTTAAATGGCTTTCCCTAAACACTTTATGATGCTGCCTTTCATGTTTATAACTGCAAGACAGAACAGATTTAACACAAGAAAGGATGAGGACAAAAAATTGGATAAAGAAAACTCACTCTTTCGGGAGAAGAAAGATAGAGATAAAAAATATCGTCTTTCTCAGAGAACAAATTGGCCTGCATAATCTGTACTGGAGCTTAAGATTCCCATTTCGTGCCATTCTCCTGATACCAACAAGCACCTGTCACTAGGTCTAGGGGGAAGGGTATCAGATAAAGTCTTTAAAAATGTTATGCATGAATATAAGATTCTGAAGTTTCATTTGACAATGGACCTCTTAAAGCGATTTAGAAGATGGAGAGTTGTGAAGTATTTTCTTGGATTTTAAATTGGAACTCAACTTTTGAATTTCGCCTACTCTTGTGGTCCTTCCTGCTGCTGGTCCACACAGGAGCTAATGAATTATGCTGTCAGCTACCCTTTCAGCTCAAGGAGCACAAAGATTTCCATCCTGATATAAATCCTTGTTGCTCTGAGTTTCCTGCCATGTGATAGAACTAGATTTTTTTCACTGAAATTTTAGATAATTTCAAAAAAACTCCCTTATGGGAATTTTATTAACATCAAGAAGGAAAATAATTTCACAGTCAGGACATTGCAGAATTTGCTTTACTTTTCTAAACATAATCATTTGCCTTCTGCAAATGCACTATGGTGCGGGCTTCAATTGTATAGTATATGCATGATTTTACTAAAAGGTCCATGTCATTGTACAGGAGGAAATAAATATGCACTAAAGGAGACTATTGTCTACAGATGCCAAATTAGTAGACCTTCTTGACCTTAATTTCTTTGCTCTTCAGTTCTCTAAAATCTTGCAGGAGTGTTGTGAACAGTGGTTAATTAATATTTTTAATTGTTTAGGTACTCTGGTGATGAGAACCAGAGAAACTCATGAGGAAATTAACAATTCTGTCTTGAGAGAAGAGTTCGACTAGAATGCAGTAAATAAGGCCAGGGTAACACACTGAAAAATGAGGAGATAACAAAATATTAAGTAGTTGCTCATTATTTGAACATTCTGTGTAGAGGTCCAGCAGAAGAGAAAATTGGTCACATAATTAGATTTTGTCACGAAGCTTATGCACACAGAGGACACACAAAGAATGAAGGATGCACAGGAAAGCTAAAGATGCGCAGTTCTTAACATTTAAAGTTTTTCTCAATAGTCTTATGGTATGCTTTGAGCATAATTTGGATTTTTATGTGTGTATTTGCTTTATGTATGTGTGTGAAAGAAATTTTCCAAGGTTTTGAAATCCATAAACTATTGAAAGCTGACATGATGACTCTTGAATGAACATGCAGTGTTATATCTGGCCTTTCCAAAGAGAATTTTAACAGTAAATAATAAGATGAAAAACATATTATGTCTTTCAGAATAGTTCACACCCTTTTCCTCAAGCTTGTTTAAGATCAGCATATTGTGGCTCTTGGATTAATCTGACCCCATTCTGAAAATGTAAATTTAAAAAGAACTGTTCCCCGTGAAAGATTACCTCTCAAGTAAGAAGTTAGGTGTTGTTGCAAAAAAAAAAAAAAATCCAAATCAGTAGATAAAATTTATAGTTTATAGTCACACCTACATTTGTGTTACTAGCTTAACAAATTTCTGTAAACTGCATTTTCTTAGACAAAGGGATGATCCTTTGAAATACTTACTGGGTTCTCTGTCACTAGGTCTAGGGGGAAGGGTATCAGATAAAGTCTTTAAAAATGTTATGCATGAATATAAGATTCTGAGGTTTCATTTGACAATGGACCTCTTAAAGTGACTTAGAAGCCGGAGAGTTGTGAGGTATTTTCTTGGATTTTAAATTGGAACTCAAATTCTGGTTCATGCACCTTTGTCAAAGAAATGTATGCTCAGTTTTTAGATGAAAATGGAAAAGATACCACTAAAATATGTGGTATCACTAACACATAGGTAAAGAATTGAATCTAAAGGCTAAACAATAGAATATTTGTATGTATTTCCAAAATGCAAAGTAAATAGTAGATGCTTTATATACTAGATAACATGAGATATAATGAAAACTTGTTAGATTTTTGACAGCTTTAGTGTACATTTTGCCCTTAATTGTCACCCAGAGTTTACACTTATAAATTGTAAGCATGCCCACACATCTTGTTGGCTACTGAGAAGAATTAAAGTATTTTGTTGTTGTTGTTGTTGAAGAATCATGGCCATAGAAAGCAGAAGTCTGAGATGTAGTAAAGAAATTATCTGTAGTAGTTCCAGACATCAAAAACTGTTTTGAAAATTAAAGGTCTTATCCTAGTCTTCCTATTAATATCTTTACTTTTTTTTTATAACTAAGACTATTGTAGTTGATATTAGTCATTCAGCAACATACTAAAATATCTCCACAATAGTTTTTACCCATGAATACACTCAGGAAAATTATTCACCAGTCTTTCAATGTAAAATTGTCCTATTAGTATTGTCCATAATTTGGCAATCTGCTTTACTGCATAGTATTTCATAGAGATATAGGGTTTCTTCTTTACTCATAATGATTTTTCAAAAACCAGAAATAATTTTTTATATTTTGTGATTTGAAAATATGTTCTATCTTAAAAAAAATGAGCTATTTTCTTCTGAGGGAATTTAGCAGACTACATGGAGCAGGAGACTATATCTTTAGAAATACTTTCCACTGTGTTTCAAGACGAGATCTGAAAGTGTGTGGATTTCTGTCACGCATTATTACTGGGTAACAACTAGATTTTCTAGATTATTTTGGCAGTAACTGTAACAATGACTATATTTCTTTTGATTTTTTTTTCCCAGATAGTTTATTTTTATCTTGACATTTTGCCCATCCTGTGAATCTCATCATGGGGAAGAAACAGCAGTTTGTCTCAGAGCAGTTCAATTTCAATCTCCAGGTGACAAGTTGATATTTCTTTCCTCTTGAAGAAGCTGTTAATATGACGTGTTAAATGTCAAGGAAACTCTTCAATATATATTGAACTTTACTAACCTTAGTTCTCTTAATATTAATGACATATTGACAGCATGTTTTGAAAAATGAACACTTTTCACAGATGTCAGGATCTTAGACTCAAGTTATTGCTACAGGAATGCCACATTTCAGTTATTGTTCAGAATTGTAGTAACTTTTACAATTACTTCTTTCTACAAAGACTTTTGCAGACTTTAAAAACATGCATTTCATAAGTATTGCTTCATGATTGGATGTTGATCTAATAGATTAAAGATCACAAGTTAGTTTTGTAAGTTAGCTTTGAAAGATAATTTTAATTTGGGGTGTGAGGTTTCTAAAGCTAGTTCTTTTAAACTGATTTATTGGTCTTACAAATCTAGGTGACTAAATCACATAAGTGCTATTACCTGTGAGAAGAAAATGGAATTTTTGTCCTGGAAAACCGCAAGTATCTGTATTGAAGTCTAAGCCTTGATTCATGATAAGCAGTGCTGAACATCCATGGGAGAAAATAAATCTATGAAGGCATTCAAAAAAGGAGAATCAATAAGTTCTCAAACAAATCTCACAAGGCGTACCCTAAAATAAGGGTTTACTGAGTTGCCTTAACATTGTCATCTGGAGCCATTTGCAGTGCAGCAGACTGGGACATCTGCAGTATTTTTAAGGATCCAGTTCAAAGATTTTGTTACAATGAGAGGTATATTTTCAAGGTGCTAACGATTTTTACTATTGTCTTAAAATTCATTACTTTGGGGAAATTTCTTCTCTGTTTGCATCCAAACATAAGCAGGTTCCAAGAATTCAGAAAACAGAATTGATTAAAATTTGGATTTACTCTAAAATACTCAAAAAAGATTTGGCAAGAAATGTGGTGGTTCTCAAATGTCGGTTTCTGATTTACTGCTACAATTCCATCTCAGTGATAGTGATATAAGCTGTTAAAATACGTGAATTACAAAACTTAACTATGAAGCTTTAATACATGCTGCCTTTTGCCAATCATTTATTTTTTCATTCCTTGTTCCTGTTTCTGCCTCTGCTGAGTTTGCTGAATAAATTATCCAGGATTTTGCATTGGGCATATCTCATTGAAGGAAAAGTCTAATTATTGAACTTGAATTCTGCTGAATAGTTATGTGCAGATCTTCCTTTGTCTTTAATACCAGATAATGTGTTGTTAAATGCAGCTTAGGTCCAATACAGGCAAACATGTAATTTGTATTACTAGGAAATATAATTTAATATAATTGTGGTGATTTAAATATATTTATGAGATTCTTAAATTACATCAAAACACAAATGACTACAAATAATTCAGTATGTTTTTTTCTTGTAATTAAAAAAAATTTCTAAGCTACAGATCGAGAGATATATTAATTTAGATTTAGTCATTACTGTGTTTTTTAATAATTTGTTTCATGTACAAGAAAAAAATCATTAGAAGAGAAAAGCTCTTTTCATTCTCATGGGAAGTCTGATACATGATATAAACATATTACACCTGTCTACAAAAAAGCAGTGCCTGCTCCAATTTATAGTGTATTGTACTTGCTTAGAACATTAGAAGCATTTGTTTAGAAGGGAAGGGATTAGAGTTAGCAGCAGACAATGTGCAAACCCTATTTATTTATTTACTTATTTATTGTGAACTATTCAGAAAGATCTATCCTGTCTCTCAGTGTCTTCATGAATATTTAAAATTTAACATAAGGATAAATATGCTTAGTAGAAAAAGTCATGATTGCCCAAGGCCACAGCATTCTCTCAGTATCACAAATAAGTTGTTTAGATCTTAAACCCCGAAGTGTAAAGAATAATGTTGAGTTATCAGGTGTCTATGGCTGCCTTCTGAGAAAATCTCAATAAACTATTTGTCCTGCTATTACAATAAAATCAAGGGCAATATTTGTTTATGGAAAGTATACATTTATGGATAAGGAAGGAAATGTCAAGGATGATTACAAGAACATTGCACTTTGAGGGCTTGACTTTCAGCCTGGAGAATGCTCAAGAGAAGTTGTGAGGTGCCTGTGCTCTATCTAGACTGCAAGAACTGGGAGCACATATTACTTCATGCGATTCCTGTCACTGTTTTGCTCTTGCTGATCTTGGGACACACAGCAAAGCACATATTTTGAAAAAATTATATATAGACTCAGACACATACCTGCCCTGTGGGTGACAGGAAGAAACTGTTCAGTGTTGATTCCTGGCTCAATGTTGTCACCAGTCCTGGAGTTGGAGACGTTACCTCTCACAGACACTGTCGCTACTACTACCACTGCTACTACAACTGCTACATCACTTTGCATGTGAAAAAGATAGTTTTGGTTTTCTAAGTATATTTCAGTTTCCTTGAGAGTTTTTTTGTACCTCTACTGTGAAACAGGAAAAAGAAAGATGGAAGAACTGTGATATTACTCCAGCACAGAACAAAGGCAAGGCTGTGATTCTTTACTTGTAGAATTCAATGGAAGAGTCACTATGCTATTAATTCTCCAATTTTCATTTCAGTTACACTAGCTGTAAGATGGGGCAACTCTAAAAGAATCCACAAAAGATAGACTGGATTTCTGTGAGTGTATCACAGGGACAGTATTTGGCTCTGTATTGTATGTGAACAAATTGTTTGCCTCAACTTTCCAGAAAATAAGGCTTCACTTAGTGGCAATGCTACACAATTGTTTGTGATTTTTTTTGCTTGTTCTCTTTGTTTGTTTGTTTGCTTTGCTTCGTTTCCATTGCAGTGTCCTTTAAATATTCAGAAAACAAGCTGTTTATACTCTTGCAAACCATATCAACTGTTCTCTTCCTCAGTGGCTCATTTAATGTAAGAAGGTGGCATTGTTCATTTTAACAAAATTAACTTAGTAGCACTATTTTGATACTTTATAATAAGTTTCTATGATACCCCATGGGCAACTCTGTTTGCACTAGAATATCTTGATGAGAGTTTTTTAGGGTGGAATCGCTTGGCTTTCTTTCTTTTGTTTTTAATAGCATGAACTCAAACAGTTTGTGGCTTCCCTATGATACAAATAGATGCATTCTTGGGACACTGATTAAAATTTGTATGTTTTAGAAATGTGTTCTTGGAATCATGTCACACGAGTACCTCTGAACTATCAGTATCTATGCTACTTTCACAGCAAAGTGCAAGCAGGAAATATTCTGAAGCACAGATAACTTATATTCTTCTTAAAATACTATTTGTGCATAATAATTACTTGTAACCATGGGAAGTGGTATTAACAGTATACTTTTCATTTTAAACCAGGCTCTCTTGTGCTCCACTTGATTGTCACAGAGTGTAATTTTATCATAGTTAAAACTGATTCAATCCCATTTCCCCATAGTAATATATATTTTTTTCTGGCTTTGGAGAAATTAATATTCCTCAAAATCTAATTAATGATCTCCAAAGAATCATTTGCATAAAGGATGTTAGAGTTTTACAGCAATTATGCATTGTATGTAACTCATTAAAAGGTCCATTTTCATTACTGGATGTAGTGATGAGGTGACAGGCGTAACCACTCCAAATGGCCAGGCAAAATGCAAAGTGAGATTGGGAAATCCTTCAGTCTAAAGACATCAGTGTAGCCAAGTTATTTCTCCATCATGAAATTTTTAGAAAGAAAATGGCTCTGAAATTAATAATAAGGTCCTTTGAAGGTTACCTGTCTGACAAAAATTGTGGTATATTCCTTCCATTTAAAGAAGGATTCATCTGATGGTGTGCTGAGGGATCCAGCTTATGGCCTGGATCTTGCTACCTTCATTCTCACTGAGTAATATCACCATCAATTGCAACTTGATTGAATCATCCTGAACCATAAGATACTATGCAATACATGAAAGGGAGGGCAGCAGTCACTGGTGGGCTGTGGAGCAATGAAATGAAATCTCAAGCACCAGTGCTTCTCCAAACCTGTATCAGTGGTTCTTCTGATATAGGAGAGAAATTAGAAGCACCTTTATTTTATCTTTTTTTAAAATAATAGTTTGGATAAAAGTTTGGCTCAGAAACTGATCTTTGGTTCTGTTACACTGGAAATGGCTCTTCATAACAAATTTAATTGTGTTTCATTTGTCTGAGGCATCATTAAAACCCACCAGTCTTGCTGTGCACAAGGCAGCATAATTCATGGCAGACAGAAGATCCATTAATTATTCCTGCCATAATTACAGCAAGAGCATTATTGATAAATCAAACAGAAATAATAATTCTTTTGTTAAAAATGCAGTGTTTCTGGCTTTCTTTTCTGAAACAGGAAGATACTGTCTGTAAAATTGATCTACCAATCACACAATTATTGGGAATTCTTAGATGCAGAACAAAAACATTCTCACCTTTTCCTTTATTTCATGTATATATTTCATCTCAGGCAATAATAATTGATAAAATTTCACACATTACAGCTCAAAAAAATGCAAAAAATATGCATTTTCTCTCTTTCACTCCCAGCTGCACATTCCCCAATAACTCAGTATTAATAATATCTGAGGTCCTAATACAGCAAAACACTTAAGCACATACTTAACCTTAAACACACGAATAGTTTCATTATAATCAGCAAAACTCCTCATGCTTCAAAGTTAAGCTCATATTTAAGTGCTTTGTTGAATCATAGCCAAAAGGAAATAGTACAAACCAAGGTGTTTTCGTTTTCTGCATTGAAATACAAGTACAAATACATGGCATTAACACTGTGGCTTACCCTGATGAAAAAAGCACTCCTGAAGTGTGAATTACAAGAACACTGTTAATTCAACCTCATGTGGCCTTAGTATAGCAATGCATGTTCCAGAGATGGGATATTCAAGGCTGAGTGTATTCAGAAGTGCTAAGCACAGGCAAATAGAAAAATAGCTATTCTGGCAATCAATCAAGATCACTGCATTCACTACATGTTCTAACATATTCAATTATACCCACCTCTATTTTTATCAGGTCTCAGTATTTTTCTGTCTTTTAAATTTCAGGGAGTGTGATTGCACCAGGCAGGTAATATCACAGCATTATTTGTGCAATTGGTCTGTGGCAGTGTTCTGGCTTATAATGACAACAGAAATACTAAATAACAAAAATCTTTTCTCTCGTACTAGAAGAAGGTTATCTGGATTACATAATAAGGTTTTTGGTTTTTTTGGTGTAAAAACACCTTTGTCCTCAGATTCCCAGAGAGGTGTGCAAACTTGCTTCAAATGCTAAGAAATAAATACAAACATACTTTTAATTCCTCAAATAAATTAAATTTTAATTTTCGTATCTAAAAAGATGCATTTAATGTACAGTTCATTTCTGAATACAAGTTAGCCCAATGATAATCCCACTGGAGTTTAATATTTTACAAGTGTGATCTAAGGCTAATTTGTATCTGCATATAAAATGAAGGCAATTAAAGAAGGAGAGAGGAAGGAGAATCTGATGTATTCTCTCTCCTATTATTCTTGATTAATTTAGATAACTTTAAAGAACTAATTATTTTCCCTACTAGGATATTTGAGGTATCATTTCATCCTTCTGGGTATACTCAGTTGTACTTTAATTCTACTTTAACCTAACTAGCAGTTTCAGAGTTTGTATACTTCTTGCAAAATGTTTTCTCTCAGGATGGTATCTTTGAACTAAGTTATAGTTAATTTTGAAAGAAGTTAGTTAGTATTGAAACAGAAGCATTGCTGTCAGCAGTCAAAAACCTATATGATACAAATGCTATTGTTAAAATTTTAATCCTATTCACTGTTATGTAGAAGGTGAACTAAGGTGCTACTAATGTCTGAGTAACTGCAGGCTTCATGAGCTCCTCATGAAAGTGCCCTAGTGCTGATGATCTCCTCAAGCCCAAGAGTTTTGCCTGTTTCTTGACCTAATTTTTTTTTTGTGTGTATACTCTGGTACTCTTTTTAATTTTTTTTCAGAACAGAAAATGAACTGCTCTGTTTTCAAACAAATGCCATTGTAGGATGTGGCTTTTGTATCTGAAATATTTACTTGGAGTTGCCATTTCATTTGCTAAGGTCAGAAAATTCCTGAAATTATACACCCCCCACCTCTGAGCTTCTGCTTAATTGGTGTGAAGCCAACACAAGCTCTTGGTGACTTAAGGGAATAAAGAAAAATCAAGACAGTAGATAATACATCTCTCATAATACAACTAAGGAGAAGGTACAGAAGGCTGGACCTCAACAGATAAATTTTTTGGAGAGCAAGAATGAAAGCTGTTGAAACAGCAGCCTTCATATAAATACACCTTGTCCCTCTTCACTGGGAGGCTTGATAACAACTCACTTTTTTTTTTCCATAATTGTATACTAGATCAAAGGTAGGATACATGGCAACTTGATGCTGATGATCTGGAAAAGAAAACTAGGCAAAAGTCTGAAAGCAGAGCTAGCTTTGCAGTAGTTTGAGTTGATACTCAATATTTTTAAGCAAAATCATTCTTCATTCAGGTTCCCAGAACATAGATATGAAAAATAGATATAAAGCTGTCAGAACAAGGTAAGCTAGCAGCACCTGCATTCAGTAAATTAGAATCAAAAGGGAATCTTTTGGTCTTGGAGCTGAGAGGGAGTGTGTGACTGAAAACACTGAGTTTGCAAAAAGTCCTAGGTAACAGAATGGCCACACCAGGTGCTGTTTACCGGAAGAGGTTAATAAAAGGGGAATGCAGAGAGAGCTGTGGTGAATGCTGAAAGCTGAATCATGGTGTGTGCAGCCTCATTTCTTCATGGACGATATAAAGCAACAGTGGCACTCCACTTACTATCTCTTGTGAGCAACTAGCAACAGCTGTTTCAGAGAACAGTAAGATAATGTCCTTGCTAGCAACATTTTTTTAAAAGTTTCCAAAAGGGAGAAGTCTTTGTACGGTTGAAATATAAGTATTTACATCTCTCCTCCTTAATTTTAAGTAGTTTCTGTCTTGTGATTTTTTTTTTGCCTGTTCCTAAATCTTTCTAAATTCATGGTTTCCCGTGTATTTTAGAACAATAAATCTCACAGGATATTTTTTTTTTTTCCTCAGAAATTCTTTCTCTTGTTTTTTATCACCTTTTATAATTGTGAGGTTCTTTTTCTATGGAGAGAAAAATATCCCAACTTTTGTCCAGCATTTTCTTTTTATTTACCTTATTTTCCTGGGATTTATTTTTGTTCTCACTGTATTAGCATGTCCTGGTCTTCCTGTTCACCCTACAGATTAGCATTGAACAGAGACCATGATAATTTTTATCACCACCACATGTGTTCCCACTATTCACAAGGTGAATGAAATGAAATGAGCATGGTTTCACAGATAAATCTATGGCACATTTTCTGCAGTACAGTCTTTTTCATTCTGCATGCATCCTAATTGTTTACTTTGCTGCGCTGTGGCCCATAGAACTGAGGCATTGTATTCTCTGTTATCTGTTCCCCTGAGTTGATGATGTTAATTTATGAACTAGTCTTCATGTGAGTGATTGGACTCATATTTACAGAATCATGGATTAATGGAAAAGAATGAAACATTAAAATAAAACTTTTACTTTTCTTTATGCTGATTCTTAAAAAGAAATTATAATTTCTAACTTTTGCAACATATTTTCCATTTTCTCTCTCATTGCAGTTATTTAATTAATGAAATATCAGTCCTTGAGAACTTTGGTTGATAAAAGAAATATTAGTTTTAAAGAATTATGTACTCTTTTATTTAGGACTGCTGTGGTAAAGACAAACACAATTCACAAATACTTCTCACCTGAACTTCCTCATTGGTGGAGATGTTTAAGGATTTAATTACTTTAGGCTGTCTTCAACATCAGTGGTCAGAGATGGCCACATCCAGAAGGTGTTTCATATCTTAGTTAGGTGGAACTACTTCTTTCAAGTGACTTTCTGGAAATGGCCCAGATAACTAGTTCTTAACTTGACTGCATTGAGCAAGTGAAATCAGATTGTGTTAGAGTCGCCAATTTAGAACACTCATTTGCTGGAAAAAACTCTGACAAAACAACACATTAAATCATGAGATCACTAAGGCCTGTGCTGTGTTTCCAGCAGCATCAGTGTAATGATTTTAAGCATCCCTTATGTAGTCTCAAAAATTGATCTAAAGCCTGTTTAAAGTCATTGAAGACATTCCATTTGACAGCGATTTTGTATGACACCCTTATAAGATAATGACTGAGTAACTTAAAGAGCATTTGTTAAAAATAATAATAAAAAGATTACAATAATAATAAAAAATATTACTTGACAGATTTTTTTTCTCTGCCATAGTATTTGTTGTCAAGTCATGTGTTCTGAAATTTAATTAAGAATTTATTAATTCTTGCCTAGTAGTTCCTGCTATTAATTCTCACTCCTCAGTTTTTTTTCCAAAATATTCAGGGCTCATTTTATCTATTGCTCAGTCATACTTTGTGATTGGATGCATATCACACTTTCTTCTCATGGAATGGACACCTAAAAACTAGTAACTAAAACATAACAAATTATGAACAAATAACCAGGAATGGAACTCCAGGCCAAACATGAGACTCTTGAAATGTACAAATAGTTTTTTGACTCTGACTGGTAACAGCAGTATTTCTGCATCACTAGACGAGAAAGCTGAAGAAGAGTGACTGTGTTGAGGGAAAAATATTTGTTAATATTTTACTCTGCGATGTAGATAAATATGCATATGTATTTATTATTTCTAGTTTATCATAGAATCATAGAATGCTTTGTGTTGGAAGGGACCTCAAAGATCATCTAGCTCCAACCCCTACGCCATAGGCAGGGATACTTCCAACCGTCCAGGTTGCTCAAAGCCCCATCCAACTGACCTTGAACACTTGCAGGGATGGGGCATCCACAGCTTCTCTGGGGCAACCTGTGCCAGTGTCTCACCAATCTTACAGTAAAGAAGGTTACAGACATGTATGAACGTGCCTATGAGTGTATAGGAGAGGATTAGAAGTATATGAATGATACTACGAATTAAAAAGATATATTTATTAGTAACATGTCTGCTTAAGTGTATGGGCAGCTTTAACTGAAATTATGGGTCCTATTTACATCCATTCTAGGGCAGTGCTTCAGCCTTTATAATCTATAATAATAATATATATTATATATATAATATATATATATATATAAAATCTGTCATGATGTGGCATTTTCTCTGCTGAATAGTCTGTTTCATGTATCTAGTTTTCTCCAGCATTCCAGGTTAAATTAAAAAAGGGTGTTTTTAGTGGAAATGATCAAACATTTCAATCTGTTGACTTGCCCAGACAGAAAGTCCATATTGGAGCTTACAAATATGTTTAGACCTGAATCAAAATGGCAATACTGATGTACAAAGGGATTTAGTTTTGAAAATGGATAGACAGTTTCCCAAGTTCAAATAACATTATATATTCCTAGAAATGTTAGGCTGAGCTCATATAAAAAGATAAAAGATTTTGGATCAAGAAGAAGGAAGGCTGGAAAACAAATCTTCTAAGGTCCTTGAATGAGTACAAATATAGAAATGCAAGGTGGGAAATAATTTATGTGAACATTCTAAGTCTAAATTATGAATCTGTCATCACATAGAGAGAGCTGAAAAATGCAGTATTTCAATTGAATGTCAAAATTGCAGCTAAGTTTTTAAACCATTATTAGCAAGAATGTGAAGGATTGAAATTAATTATTTGAATAATACTAACCTCTTTTCCCTAAGGAGCAAAGTTTTTTTGCATATCACTTATGCAACAGTACATCTAACTCCATTTAAACATAACCATTAATTGCTATTGGCTTCCTTTTACAGATTCTAAATGGTGGATTTATTGAATCATCCTAAACTTGTTCCTCTGAGGGTATGTAAGTGTAAGCTTATGTATCCTTAGGAGCAAACTGCAAATCAGCAGTTTTAGTGCTGCCTAAGATTGTCTGTTATGGTGATTTTTTTTTGTTCTGGTTGTTTTTTTTAAATTCTTTTTTTAATTACTAACATATATCAAGTTTATGTTAATTATATGAAAACATAACTGAAATACTCAGTAGCATTTAAGGAACTCAAAGTAGTTAACCTACTTCTAAGCCGCAAAATGTTAGAAGACTCAGCACATTAAAGTAGAGGCAAAAATATAATGGGACACTTGCTTTTACTGGTATTCAGCTTTTCTATGAAACTAAGTTACACTTGTTTTCCTAAATATATTAATGAACCTTCTTCAAATATTATCTTCTTTTTTCCTCTGTCTTTCACCTCTATAGGTTTCTATTCCATCCTTTTGCAATCATCTAAAAAAGTCACCTTTACTTAATTTGAAATGTCACCTGAATTTGTTTGTTTCCTTAGATGTTTCCACAAAACATTTATTTTTCAATCTGGGTGGTGACTTCATAAATTTTTATGACCAAAACAATGTTTATGAACAAAACAATGAAGAAAAAAATATATATCCTGCAAGAGAGAAAATGACCAGGCAGCCAGTTATCCTGAACAATCAGTGCAAAATGATTTAGCATACCACTTACCAACATACCCCCAGGAGTGTTGGCTGAGAATTGGTGATGGTTGAGATAATTTCTTATTTTGAAATATCTTTACTGTTATATAATGCTCTGCAACATATTAAATTACAGAAACTTTCAAATGAATGAAATTAATTTATTTTTAATCAAATGCACTCTGGTTATAGAAGGAAGTGAGTTTCTTTATTTCAGACAATGTTTCAAATTTATAACCAGGAATTCTAGTGTATAAGGACTCACTCAATAGCTTTAATGAAAGGTTACACAGTTCCACAACTTGACAAAGCTGAGATATCCTCCTGTTGAGTTATGGGTAAGGTGGAACAGGAAAAAAAGCAAAATGATTCCACAAAATTATTCTAGATATTGCAGAAATACATGACTCAAGTTGTAGTTTTCTCTCTCTGAAAATGTATGTTTGCAGTGACTATTAATGAAAACATTCTAAAAGAAAATGCATAACTACTGACTTAGAAATCTAGTTAAAAAAAAGGGCATAGAAAGTTACAATGCAAGCATTTTCTTTTGCCCGTTAAGAGAGAAGAGATAGGGAATAAAAAAAGATCAACACAAATAACCGGTCTATCAGTGAGTACTTTCAAAAAGTGTCTCACTTCTGCATCGCAAAACTGCTTGAATAGGAATGCAAAAGTCATGACAAATCATTTTTCCCTATAATGTAAAAGCATAATTTTCTCCTTAATTGGTCCCTTTGAAAAATCTGTGGTTTTGCTCAAAAAGTGATATTTTTGTTTAGTTTTAATGAGTAGGTGTGTCTTTGAATGCTCCTATATTGACATCTGTGAAGACCTTTTATCTACAGAACTGGGGCAGTGTCATTGTTTGTGTCACTAAGGTGCCATGCTTATACCTTCGTCTCAAATAATGACAGGTTTGTTCTGTCTACTTGACTTATCATTTCTTTAGCTCCCTGTCGTGAGAGATACCCACTGTATAGCCAATTAGTATCAGATGTGGCAGCAATGTTTCTGAGCCTGCATATGTTTGGCCTTTGGGAAGTAAGTTGAGTGCTCCATACTTCCATACATCTTACTGAAGCACCTATCTGATAGCAACATGAGTTGCTAACTCTTCCCTATTTGACCTGGATGAGGTCTAAACTAAAAATACTGTATTCAAAGTACTTGTATTCCACTATGTATTTATCAAGTCTTTCAATTCTTTGGGAAATAGATTCTAAGAAGAATTAAGGAAAAGGATCAGTTGGCGTATTTGTTGTTATCTCCATGTAATAACAAGAGGTTAAATTTTAAGAAAAAATGAAAGAGGTTCAAAAAACTTCTTTCTGATAGGTAACATTTCTGTCATTAGAAATACAATATTTGTTGCTAAGGTATGCAGTACCTCCTCCCTGAGTTAAAAAGCATTTTGAAACAAATACTTGCTATCTGCTTGTTACATGACAAAACCAAGTATGGTTGCTCCAGGAATTCCAGACAGCGAGAGTACGATGTTATAACCTCTACTGAGTCATCTGGTAAAACTCCAGACTTTGCAACTTTAAAGTTTTAGCTCTCAGCAGATTTTTAAATTTAATCTTAAACATTCAAGGCATAATGTTTACATCATCCTGGTTACTGTTAGATGGAATGAAAAATGGTGATTCTGCAAAAATGTTATAATTTAATTTGCGTTTAAATTCCTCCAAATGCATTTTAATTAACATTATGTTCTACATCACTACTTACTGACAAAGTGGTCTTAATCTGTACATTTTGTATGAATGCTATTTAAATCTGGAGTATACAGTAGAGTTTTGTATCAGAACTCAAGTAAATAATTTCTTTCCAATGGTATAATAGTCTGTGGGAATACATATGTCAGGTCTTAGTAGTTATTGCAATTAAGGCATTGAAAATAAAGTCTAGGCTCCTTCTGGCTGTCCTGTGAACACTCAGAGAAGAAAGAATGCCAAAAACATTTCTGTGGGCAAAGTTCCAGTCCTGCTCTGGTCATGTACTCGTATATAAAGACATTGAGAGGACTAGCCACTAGTTTTACATCTGCCCTACCTCTGATAGCTAGCTAAATGGGTGTAAGAAGGGGCAAACATAGTGTGTTAGAAATTGTCTTCCTCCAAAGACAAAAGGTAATTCTCAGGAGGCACAACTCAATTTCCACAGATACAAGTGACTCTAAATCTGGTCTGTCTGTAAATAAAAATAATTATATTCTGCAGTCTTCCTATGTGTTGTTAGTGCAAAATATTATCACTGCAAATTTTATGCTATGGTCTGGAATTCTCCCCTTTCTCATTATCTGAGGTTTTTGAGCTGGTAAAAGGGAGCAAAATCCTCCTTTTTCTCAGAAGAGAAATGAAAAAAAAAGAAAGATGTCTTAACAGATGAGTGGGGAAAGGGTGGTCGCAGGTACCATTTTTTAAATTATTTTCTTGTTTTTTATCCCAGTAACAATGTCATCTTAAACAGGACCCCATTTCCTTTACCTTCAGTCTTTTTATCCTTTCCTCATTCTTTTCCCTCAGCTGTGCCGAAATTTGTTCATTGGATTGCACGGAGAACAGAATGCAGTAAGTGACTTAAGTTAAAGATACTCTGGCAGGAAAAATAAGAGCAGGTTTCTAAAATCCAGTTCTCAAAAGAGTTTACAGATTTTACAGTAATGTCCTTCTGGGAATTGGTTCCGAAGAATAAAGCCAGGGAGTGAAACTCATCTGAGTGGCCACAGGTACTAAGAAAAAGATTCATGGTAGTATGGAGTCCACGTGTGTGTGTTACTGAAGATGCAAAGATTTTTAGGAGGTGTTTTGTGTTTTGCCTAAGTGAAGCCTAAACATCTCCTTAATCTCCAAAATTTCAGGTTTAGATTTTTCTTCATGTATTTTCTTTCTTTCCTCTATACTTAAGCCATTCATTCAGGAAGATGAGTATGCAAAAAGGAAATGAAAAAAGACTGAAACTTATTCAGTTGTTCAGAAATCCATTACAAGCTTAAATTACAGGGCCTTGATATTTAACTTAAGGCTAGGTATCTATCTAGAGGACATGGGCATGCAAGAAAAGGTTTATAGCTTTGTCTCCAGTCTAGCAAAGTGCCTTTGAAGTAGATTGATGACAGGCTGAATAGACATAAACATTAAAACTTGTTTTGACTTGTACTGAATGGAGGCAAATCTCTCTGCAAACAGTAGCTGCTAATAGTAACGGAAAATGCTTCTAATCCCAATACAGATAAGGTAAGAAATAGGAATGAGCTCTTGTTTACATTATTTATAACATTTGTGAATAAGGTTCTTCTGATTAACAGTTGGAAGGGCCACCAAAAAGTAACGGTAGACCTAAAAATCAAGCTAAATGTCAGGTTTTTTATCTACTTTCTGAGAAAGACAAAATATCTAAGAATGCTACATCTATAGAAACTCTCAACCAGGAGTCTATATTAAATGTATTCTAAGGTAGATGCTGTTAAATGATAGGGGGACTGCTGGCCAACTCTTTTTTTCCTGTAGTTTCCTCTTTCTTTGTTTGCCTACAGCCTTTGATAGAGTCTGGATGATGGGAGGAAGTGGACACAGAGACTGCAGTTCCCATAAGGCAATGTACATATTGTTTATATTTATTTAATAAGATGAGAGAACATTTCAAGTCACACTACCAATAAAATACTTAATTTCCAGTTTTCAGAGGGAAACAGCTTGTTTTGACCTATTTAAAAACATACATGAAAACTGTCAATATTCTTAGAAAGGTAAAAAGATGAGCTGAGGAGGAAAAAGAGCATAGGTTCCATTACTTCATAACAAGGATTTTTGATAAAAAAAGTTCTTTATCATCGTGCTCTTCTTTAGCAGTCAGAATGGAAGACTTTAATGAGCTTATATATAGTCCTTTGGGAACTCAACTTTTAGGGTTCTGTAGGAATTCACCTCTAACATTCCTCATATTTCTTAATTGATGGCTTCACATAGATTTATGATTTTGATACTATTTAGTTTGATATTGCTTACATAGTGCTGTCCTGACTTGGATTTCAGATGAGACTGATACAGAGTATGTGGATGTGCAGGGATGTGGTCAATACAGGTGTCCTTTTTGAGTTCTGTAAAAACTGAATTTGAGAGGAGTGGGTTGCAAATGCTACCATCTTTACTCTGTTTACCAGGATTCAATTTTTGTTTTCTAAATGTCAGAAATTTCATAGATGTCTTCAAATGATTAATGTCTCTTATTACACTGAAAGGCTGATATATATTAAGAAGCAGAGAACACTTGTTAGAGCCATCTGTGAGGATTCCTATACTAAGATGGGTGAGAGCAGCTCCTGTATCATGGTTGGTTATCTATTGCCATTACTGTGCAGACCAGCACTTTTCAACAGCAGAACATGATAATACACTGGCTGCACATTAGGATGTTGAACCTCATTGTATGAGTCCAGTAGATAACTATTTTAATAAGAACAATCCCCTTCCAGGAATATTTCATAGACATGTGCCCTTAATGATGGGGGGTTATCTGCCCTATATCTGTTCTGAGCGTTAATGCTGACACAAACTATTTTTGTAGTTAACTAAAGTAATTTCTCTTTCCTACAGAAAAGTTTCTGCATTGTTCCTCCTATTCCATGCTGTCTATTCTATCCTGTCATAAATAATCTTAAACTCTTCATGGTAGGTTTAATATGTGTAAAGGCTTCCAAAACCCACTGTGATTATCTAATCTAATCTTTTTCATAACAAAACTGTAGGACCTGGCAGTATTCATTTCTATTGAAACCCAGAAAGCTGCATTTGAACTAGAGCACACCTTTTGAAAAAAACAATGACTGGCATTGAATAAAAGCCTTTCCACCATTCTTAGAAACCTCATCATTAATTACTTTCAGATGTTATCCGCTTTCCAGGTTGAAATTGTCTGGTTTTACTTTCTAGCCATTGAAGTGTGTTAACCTACATCTGCTAGAGTGAGGTGCTCTGTTCTCTGTGTATCCATGTACAGGTTGTGATCAACGCACAGCTTTGCTTCTCTTTGAGATAAATGCACTTAGCGCTTGGAGACTTTTGGTCTGTACATATTTTTCATCCTCCAGTCATTCTCTGCTCCTTTGGTAACTTCTTTTCAACATTTTTCTTGATCTGAGGATATAAGACCAGACACGGTAGCAATCAAACTTATGTTAGGTAGGTGTGCTCTTATTTGGTATTCACCTACTTTTACATCTAAAGGGTTGTGCTATTCTATTGGATGGAGCATCATATTAAAAGCTCACATGCAGCCTATTAGTCGCTGTAGCTCTTTAATCTTTTAGAGTCACTATCTGACAGAACAGGCTATAGGAGCATGGAGGATTTTTGCTGTTACCATGTCTGACTTTACATTTGGCCTTGTTGAAGTGAACTAAAAGTGGAAATAAAATGTTCATGTCTCCAGAATATCACCATATCCAGGTCCCTGCCTTCCAGGAGACTGATAATGATGTTACATAGCAGAGAAAAAAGAATATATACCAAGAAAAGATCTCTACAAACGCAACCAAAAATAAAGCTACTTAGCAAAAATTTCCTGCTCTTAGTGACATTCTGAGACATGAATTCCATGATTACCTCATAACGTTTTGGTTGCCCAATAGAGGCCTCCAGTCTCTAGGGTCTCTATTGGGTGCCCAGTAGAGGCAGCCGGTCAATCTCCTTACTGACTCCTATACATCGCAATAACCTTATGGTCTTTCACACAGTTGCTACATCAACATTTTGCAGACTGTGTCCCTCAGTGTTTGATGCTGTATCCAAAAATATATAATGCACTTTCAACTTTAGACTTCATTTTTGTTAGTTCAAAGGAAGGTTTATTTTGCATGGAAAGGGGTGCCAAAACAAGTTATCAGAGTGTTAAAACACAAAAATTGCAAATAGTAGAACTGAGAGACAGAGGAGGTTCCAGTGTGCTGTTCCAGAGGGTTCAGTTGCAAAATTAGGTTCATTCCAAGTAAAAAACTAAGCATTTTTCTCTTGAGCAGCCTGGTCTTTCTCTAATTTATCTTGATGGTGATCTATAGTCACCTGTGTACTTGAAAGTAGAGTACAGATTACATAGCTAGTGTCTGCTAGCTCTGTCTGGTGCACTCTGGGTTGCAACCAAGTGTTCAAAGTAATACCTTCAATTCATAATAGAACAGATCCAAGAAACAACAATATTTTCCACTGGTAAACGGTGATTGATATCAAAGAAGGATCCTACTTGACAATTTCAAATGTATTTTTTCCTCATTTTTTGTTCTCAGTTATTATTCACTGAGAGAGAAAAAATGCAGTATGGGAAAGATGATTGAAAGACAATATTCAGATTCATTGAGATATTATTGGCCATCTCTTTGCTCATGTGAGAAGCTGGTATTTGTTCCACAAAGATTTTCCTTGACCTCAGTTCACTGCCAGACAGAGATGAAAGAAGCATTGAAATAGGTTTACAATTACCAAATTTTAAGTATGAGATTTTCCTGGTTTTGCTGCTGACTTCTAAGTGTCGCAACTCTTATACGTCTCCTAATGGATTCAGTACTGTTTAGGGAAGTCTGCTCTTAGAATAATTACTAGATTTTTACTCCGATTAATGTAAAATTTGGTCTATTTTCAGTAAATGAAACTTTAATCTGTATATACCTAGGTGAATCTGATTATAGAATAGGATTCCAAATCAAAATCAGTGTTAATATCAAATTAATGTAAAAATAATTATGCCAAAATGGATATGAGGGAAGGTAGAAATTGATTTGTCTTTGACAGGCTCATGATCATCATGGTAGTCAAACAATTGTCAGAAATACTGCAATACTGATATGTGTGTCCAAGCCCTAAATACTGTTACTCAAGAGTTTCTCAGTTTGTGTGGTTTAGGGGTAATTATGGTGGTGCTGCATTGACAGTTGGAACAGATGATCTCTAAGGTCTCTTCCTACCTTGAATATTTTGTGACTATCCATCTTCTATACTGAGTGCACTGGCATGCCTCTAAGGGGAAGAAAATCTGAGAACTTAAAGTTGGTATAATGACATTATTACAACTTCAGTCCTTCAGTCAAAATTGTGATAGAGAAAAGTTCCTCATCCAGAAGATGGTTGGGCACTCCCAAGGGAAGTGGTCACAGAACCAAGACTGCAACAGTTCAGTAAGCATTTGGACAATGCTCTCAGGCATATGGTGTGATGCCTGGGGATGTCCTGTGCAGGGCTAGGAGATGGACTTGGTGGTCCTTGTGGGTCCCTTCTAACTCGACATATTCTGTGATTCCAAGTTTGATTAGAAAGAAGGATTGGGAGTGATTCAGGGCAGAATGGCAAATAGAAGGAACTCAAAAGTAAAAGAAAACTGCCTTCTATGGCCTTTAGCTTGCACCAAAAAAAAAAAAAAAAAGATGGCTTTGCTTGTGTTTCTCTGAGCGTAAATACTTTTTTATCCTGTCATACTGGTAATCATGGTTAGATGTCTGTTTCTGCTGCTGCTGACTATTAATGAATGGCTATTTATGCTGATAGAGTCCATCCCTGACATCACCACTGACTTTTTTAAAGCCACATCACACATGAAAATTCAAAGTGAAAGCAGAAAGAAGGGAGAGAAAAAATCCAGAAAGTTTTGGATGCTGGAAAACATCTCTTTTCTGATACTTTCAAAGCACTAGTTTTGTAGAAATGGCAACTAAAATAGATGTTTATCATTACACTATATCCAGAGAAATGGGAATTTTTTTGAGCTTTAGAAACATAAAAACAGCTGTTCTGTCAAGTAAAATAAAGGCATGTAATTGAGCATATTATCATCAAAATGCATACAAAATTGTTAAAGAGCTGTGTTTTTCTCCACTCTGTGTCATTCTTACTTTCATCATCCATACAAGCTCTTCTAAAAGAAAAGAGGGTGTGTCTATACTGCAGCATCTACCAGGGTCTGTACATGAACCTCCATGCTTGCAAAGAGCTTCTGTGGGGTGCTCTGTCCCTCTTGCAGCTAGATTTTGCACTATTATTTCTGTGGGTACTGATTTGTTCAGAAGTCTGAGAGAAAACTTTCCTGTCTTTCTGTATGCAAATACTCATTGCCTGCTAAATGGTAAGATATTTCATGCTTTCTGAACAAACCGTGTTTTTGATCATTCTGACCAATATCAACCAGTCGGTATCTGCATCAGGACAAGTGCTAAGTAAGATGCTCAGAAAGGCCAGGGGAGATGGTAGGAAGGATATTAAATCAACTACTCCTATTCTGAAGGCAGAATAGGATATAGGAAAGACACTAAATGTAGTAGATTAAAAGTGAAAATAAAGACAAGTGATTCATTGTGCCAGTTACCATGGGCATGGTATATGCAGTATACGTTTTGATGTTGTGTGTTTGATTCTAGTATGACCAGGATATCTTCTGGTGGAAACAGACCTGTGATGTCTGCTCATATCCTGTAGTTCCACACCATTCAAATGAGGGGGAACATTGAAGCCCAAATGTAGATTCATATAGTATACCGGATTCAGAGTTCCTGGTGGAAGAAACTGGGTGGTCATAGCCTGGGGCTTTGACAGCCTCAAAGATGGCACTTTCAACATGACTACACGGGTGTGGGTAAAACAATACCATCAAGACCATGGCTTCACAGAATTTGTCAGAATGAGAATTGTTTTTCCTAATTATGGCATTAAAGCATAGAAGATTCTCTCTCCTTGAACAAGTTGTTACAAACTGTTCTTGGCATCCCCATGGTTAGTTCTTAGTGTGCAATGGAAAGGAGACGCGTCTTGTGTGGATGTTTTCTTGCTTTCCAGATATTCCTGAGAGAATGCAGTGCTGTGACTTGTTTTGTTGTATACATTCATTAGTTTTCTATTGTTTCTTTAAAGACTAATTGTGATTACTGTTTTTTTTGTTTTCTTTCCCTGCTATGTACTTTTTCAGGAAACCAAAAGACCTCTTTCTGGCAGAAGACGGCAGAGCAGAGTATTTGTTGTCTTTTTTAAAAATTCATAGTATGTTTTGCTACATAGGATAAATGTTTGCTTTCATTATTATACCTCTATTTCATTTTTAAGCATTGACTTTTTCTCCGTTGCTGCTAGTTAGACTTCTTGCCTGTATGCACTTCAGAAGGAATTTCAGATTTCATTAGATAGAAAACTCTTAGCATCACTGGAGGAATGGAGAGAACATGCTAAACCCAGGGATCTGTTACTAGCATTATTTTAGGGGTTGGGATAACATCAGGGACCAATCCTCTGGAACTAATCTGCAGCAGAAAAGAGTAAAATTTTGCAGCCTAGAGAGGAATATTATCTACCTGTGGAGAGCAGTCTCAGATTGATGGATGAATACACAGCTTGCTGAGGATCGGAGAGAAGTAAAGCTGTAGGCTGGGCTTAATAAAGTTTGTTCTCTACTGGTTACATTGAGCTTCTTTGTGCTATAGAATAGAATGTTTTCCCCCAGTTTACCTTATGGAAATGATTTAGTGGCATTGGCTGCTTACTGAGCTGCAGTTTCAGGTTTTGGTTTGATTTTGCTACAGTTTTTTCTCTGAGCCTGTTGTTCCCCTTTCAGACTGGCAGAATATGGCATTAAGGGTACTTTCCCTGGTGCCAGGTCTCAGCAGAGAGGTCTGTTTCAGGGGTTAAGTGCCTTTTCTTTACACAAATTTTTTTTTTCCTTTTGAATGGGCTGGCCCTTTGATGCTGTCTGTAACCCGCCTGTTGTGCAAAACAACTAGTTAAGCTTTTGAGAGGGCCTCCAGTGCACCACAATTAGCTGTGAGTTGAAGGCTGGGTTTGAACTCCTTACCAAAGAGGGATGAAGACAAGGGCTTGCCATTGTACAGATATCCTGAGGTTTTTAAAATCACTGTGCGGCTGTACATTTAAACCTTGGCTCTGCCAGGCTTTTCATGTACTTTTCATGCTGCTGCTGCTGCTGCCAAAGAGTGCGTTTCCTACAGTGCATTTGCTGAACTAACATGAAAACATGGCTATATTCCTTTGGCAAGGTAAGGCTGCACTGAGGCAGATCCATAGATATGGTGAAGACAGGACCATCAAAATTGAGCTGGCTAAACGGAATGATTAACCAGCTGTCTGTGAAACCACAGATGGCCTCCGGGGCACTGCAGCTCGGAGAATAAACTCTGTAAATGGAAAACAGAAACCTGGGCAATTGTGAAACGACACTGGAGAGGAAAATAAATTTAATACTTTGGTCTCAGCTATACTTCCACTATAAAAGAAATGGATTAAAAACTGCCTTAAAGAAAAACTTGGCATGATCCATATGAAGCCGTGAGACATCCTGGTCTCAAAAGCTGTGTAACATTTTTGTAAAAGTTTTCTGTGAGGGTGGTAGAGGGATTTTAGAGCAGAGGTTGAGTAAGAGGTTATTATAGGTGACAAACCCATGTTAGGATACAGACAGGAAACACAACACATCCTGTATCTGAAAAGTCAAAGTTCTTTCATCAGATTAATTAAAGTTTTAAGGAAAGATATTTTCACATTAAAGAAAAGTTAAACCCCTTCTTTCTAAAGAGAAAATTAGTAATTATCTTAATAAATTCAGCCAATGATATATAGTATATCTTCTGAAGTAGTATATATAAATTTTTTGTTTCAGAGACGGAGATCGGGGAGACCATGTGGATCAATATAATCCATGGGAATAATTAATCCATTTAGCATACCAACCATCATAGGATCTCTAAACACAAGCTGCTTCTAATTCAGCAACAAAAATTACTTGGTTTGCCTTGGAATATGTTTCAACACAGCAGTGTAGATTCTCTAGATTCATTTTGAACAAGAGATACTGGCACTGCACATATGCATGATGTAAGGGAGCAGTGCCCCTTTCATTCACTCAACAAGAATTTTAAACTTAATATGTTTATTCTTAGACCAAACATTTCACTGAATCAATAGACTCCCCCCTTTCCATTTCATTCAGTGTTTTCTTGGCAATAAATACCTGATAGCAAAAATCACACAAGATGCACTGGGGGCGGGTGTCCCAGGAAAGGTCAGCTGGAATCATAAGTATGTTGCTTGAGAATTCACTGCGGCCATGTGTTCCCCCTGCACTCCTTTATCTCCTTGAGCAATAACCACTAGTAGTGGTTGTAATGGCTGCATCTGTCTTACAGATAACAACACAATAGTTAAGGGTCTTGAATCTTGCTCAATAGCTAAGGGCCATAAGTGTTCTTCAATGTCTAATGGCTAGCTGAGCATGCACCATCCCAAACCATAGCTTGTGTGCAAATACGACTGTAAATCAATTATCCTACTCCCTATATACAGTGTAAAGCCCAGGGCCCCCTGAGCTCTCCTGCATGGTAGCAGCCTGCACACCAGGATCTCCTCTTGAACAGGGATGCCTCTCAAGGTTGCTCTTCGAGGCTGAGAGATTCCTTGCTGCAATAGATTGTCAGACAGTGATTGATAGCATGCTAAACTTTGAAATCTTACCTAAGTGATATAAAGGATTGGTTGTGCATGTATAATCCTTTAGACATAAAGGATTATATTGACTAAGTCTGGGACTATGTCTGAATCCAGCAGCATGAGACTCCATTCTGAGAAGGAGTTTAAAACACAAGGGGGTCCTTTCTGAAACTTATGGCTCTATGGGAGGGTGTCTCTATCAGTTTTGTCTGAATCTCTTCCATATATAATAAATAATCAAATGTACCTTACTATCAAATCTTGTTTAAACAGTCACATTTGCTTTCAAATTTTGTTAAATCACTGGTTTATATCAATAAATGTATGGCTACTTCTTTACTACAAGTGAAGTTTATCACCCCATCCATGAGAACTGCTAAGAATACAAAAATACCTTCTGAATGTTGCAGACAGGTACTGGGGCTATTACCAATATTAGAACTTTGTGGGTAACTATTGCACAATGAATTATTTTCAGAATATAATTGTGTACTTTAGTTTGGACGACATGACCTGAATAGGGATGTAAAAAGATTTTAAAATAAATAAGTACTAAATATATGTGGATAAGAACACATTATTTTAGTACTATCTCTTAAATACTACTAAAACATGAACAAGATTTGATAAAAAGTGTTATTACATTTGTATTGAAATAGCGACTGACATTGAGGACTCATGTCCTTGCCAATATAGGTCTAATGCTTTATATTGAAATCATTTGAAGCCGAGAGAAATAATACTATCTATAAATCTCATGGTATTTGGATTAAAACAAGTCTTGCACGAACCCTATGTCTCACATTTGTATTTGTGGACTGATTTATGTCTTCTTGAGTGGCCCCTTTAATGGGTTATTTGTTTTCGTTTCCTCATCTTTCTTTTCTTGTCCAAATTCTCCCTCCCTGCTTTGAAGTACTATTTAATTCCTTCAGGAGCTCTGAGATGACAGACCACATAATCCTGAAAAAGTACAGAGATTGTTATTGATACAGGCTATTGTCTAATAAATCTTTTCTGTAATGTTCTTATTTACTTTACCAGGTACCTATCTAAATGATCTGTTGTTCTGAGGACATATTTGTATGGTTCAAATTAATACTCATAAATAAAACTCCCTGCTTATGTTCAAAACTATTGGTCCTTATAATGGCAAATGGTTGGATATGCTTTCAGTCTCACTTTTAGAACTCTTGTTATTGCACAAAAAGTTGAGAACTTCAACCTTTTATAGCCATATGTGTGTCTTTTATGCTGCAAAGGAAAGCCTGAGGATGGCTCAGAGGCATCTCAAGAAAATATTTCACCATTCTTACCACTTTTTTTAATTAAAACAGTATTCTCCTGATATCTTAGAGCAGTCTTTTGTGATTTACAGAGGAAAGAAAGAATTCTTAAGCCATGGGTCTGAACCTTTGGGGCCAGGTAAAGAGGCCTTTTCAGGCACTCTTCTCCCTCTGTTCTGTGTATCTGTAATAAGCTACTTAACATTCCCCTACAAGTTTAAAGGAGAAACCTTTGTTCTCTCCTCTATTTTCAAGTAAGTCACATATAGAGCTTTCAGGAATAACATCTTTCTGCCTTGTGTCAAAGTCTCTGTGGGATGAAAGTGAAGTCTTTCTAAAGAAGAGTTATTACTGAAGCATCTTATAAGGATGTCAGAACAAAAGGCAGCTTCTTCATTTCCTATTATTAGTTAGGCCTACATTAAAATCTTTTCTGCTTTCTTAGTGTCAGGAGTTTAGACTCACAGTCATGCTCATGTGGTTACAGTGTGCGTTTCTCTGTTTCACTCCACTCACAAAATATACTATTATTTTTTCCTCCTTAATTAAGAAGTGCAACCAAAGAAACCCAAAATTTGAATCATAAAATGAACGTGGAACCTCTTTCTTCCATCACTATCTTGTAAGATAAAAAATCCACCAAAAAGATTTAAAAAAAAACACCAAAAAACCAACCAAACAAAAAATCCCTCTGTATGATCATGCCCTATGACAAAATTTCTTTTAAGTAGGGCAGGTAGATCTGATATTTCTGGTGGTTTTGTTTGCTTCTGTCACTTGTCTTCCTGGGGCTCCATCAGTCTCCTAAAAAGCAAACTGTTCTACCTGTCAGCTTTCATCAGAAAACACAAACACATCAGAAACTAAGCTTGAAAAAAAAAAAAATCTTGCCTGTGATTTGTTCATTTTCACACTAGACTTGAGCTACACCTTATTACTTTCTATACATGCTGTTTTTCTGTTCAGCTTGGGATTAAAAAATACATATATATTTGTTTTAGGTTTGAGTGTCACTATATACCCTGCGGTGCTGTAAATATGAAACTAAAGTAAGAGAAACTCAGGTTTCTGCACAAAAGTAATGATAGCTGAGCCTCTGAAGTCCCTATTTCTGTATTTAATATGAACCCTGCCACCTGGTCTCCCACAGGGAGGGAAGTAGTTTTAAAAGCATCAGTTTACACATTTCTGAGTATAGAACTGTTTGCTTACTTTGCTATAATTATGTCAGCACTTCCACTGCCAACTCTTTATTTTCATAGATATAAGTTTTGACTCTAGAAATTATTCTGGCTGAACCTTTTAATTTAGTGTTGATCCGTATGCTGCCCTGCTGCAAGCCGAAGTTATTATGCAGGAGCCAAAAAAAAAAAAGAGAGGAAGTAGCACTTAATACTATATGCTATCAATTGTTGTTCCTATAATTAAAAAGAAATAGAACCCCAAAATGCTTTTTTTCCAAAAAGGCAGACTCCTTCTCTGTAGCTGTATATGTGCTAGGTGGTGGCACACATGCATAATCTTTGGAAAGCAGAGGCTCAATGTGTCTCAGTGCAGGCAACACTGTCACCACAGTTACAGGATATAATTTGGGCATTACAGATCATTTTAACCCTTCTCCATGCAAAGGGAGGTGTTTATCATTCATCTGAATTTACTGCAAGCTTTCCTAACATTTTTAACCCCAACAAATTGTATGTCATTTCCTCTGGACCCTCTCTCTGCACTGTCTGACCCTCAGGTCGTCTGTGCAGCCCTCCTTGCCTGCCTGCCTTTCTCCAGGTGAAATCAGACATGGGGTAAAGTTCAGAAAGGAGTTCAACAGTTTCTCTGTGTAAGGAGCCTGAATCTGGCTCTGCAACTCTTGGTTTTTCTTGTGCCTGAGAAGGTATGTGTTAGTATAGGATATTGTGTATTTGTTTGGCATTTCCTGAATGTGGGAGCAGAAGCCCTACTGAGATGGAAATCCCACACATGTCTGCTGCAGATTAATAAATCATCTCTGGTGGTTATGCTTGACTCAGTAGAAAAAAAAATAAAAAAAAGAAAAGAAAAACATATAATCAAAACTTTTAATCTTTATTATCACTGGGGTATGAGCAATAAAAAAAAGAAAAGGTTCTTACTCTGAATTCTGGCCAAGCCTCAACTAGCAAAGAAATACAATATTAAATAACAAATACAAATGGACTGATTAGTCCATGAAAGGGTGATCAAGGGAGGCAATGAATGGGTGTCACAGAGCTTATGTGCCTCTTGTGCTGCTAAATAGACAGGTTTCAGCTGCAAAGAATATTACTTAGGACAGGGAGCTAAGTAATCACAGATTACAGCTTCTCTCCATGCCAAAGTGCAGTATCTTGGGCATTTCATGGCAAAGGTATATTGTGGGAGAGGTGAACAGAATGGTTTTCTGGGATGTCTTTTCCCAAGCTTACAGGAGAGAAAGGGAAAAAGCAGGAATGTTTTGTAGAAGGAAAAATAAAGCAACACTAATAGAGACAAATTGTACGTATCCCTGACATAATTAACAAAATTGTTATTTAGATTCAAAGAAAATGCAGAGAAGAAACAAGTGTTTTAGATTCAAGTTGATCCTTCTATTGATCAAACTGATACTATAGTCAGCCGAAGAGTCAGGAAAACAGATTTTAAAAACCTGTGGATTTATCTTAAGGTTAAAGATGAAGAAGACAAAGAGAATTTCTTTAATCTATTGAAAATTGCAATAAAAATGAAATATTTGCTGGTTCATCCAGGCAAAGTGCCAGGTGTATTTCTAAATCTAAATATTAAAAAAAACACTTTTTATCTAGCTGTCAACATTTTTACTCATTTTACTCAAAATGTCCTTTTTAGAAGTCCAAGATTATAATGACTTTTGGCATTTTGGTTACCAATAGCACCAAAAGAAGTTAAATGTTAGTTTTTGACTAGCTGGATTATTATTTATTCATCTTCATTTAAAAATAATATTTAATTAAGTACTTCCCTTTCCCTGAAAATAAGAGGTAACTTTCTAATATAAGTTTCTAATATAATTTAAATTTTTTATATAATACAAAATAAGGCCATGATAACTTAATATATACTTATAATATATAATACTATATATATAATTATAACAAATATTATGTATTTAAACTGATGAAATTCCAGCTAATCAGAAATTAATAAAGGAATATCAATGCATTTATAAGGAATTATTTTTAATCAACAAATAGAACTTAATTAAAAGTATTTATTATGTTAATCATGTTATTTATTTTAAATTAAAAAAACCCTGCACACTTAACATTTGTTTATAATTCTGATTTGATACAATGTTTATGTTCATATAGATGGTAAAAAAAATATCAGAAACAGAATCCAGGTGATTGAGGTTTTCATTAGAATTTTTTAACAATCTTTCTCTCAGAACCTGAATATTAAATTTCTATAAATATGTGCAGTATAAATACAGCAGCCACATGCTCCTAAATGACAAATTTAGTAACACAGTAAGACTGAACAGCTAACAGTTCAGGAGCTCAGTGAATGTGAATTATTCTACATTCTTGTAAGACTGAACAGCTAACAGTTCAGGAGCTCAGTGAATGTGAATTATTCTACATTCTTTTTCAATATCTAAACAGAGTAATCTCCACTAAAATTTTATTCAAGGCCCACATAGCCACTAGTATATCATGCAGTAGATAATGATTAGTAGAGGAAGTTTGACAGGGAAGAATTTCTTGTACTCCCTCTGAAAACATACAATAATTTCATTTCACTACAGTTTTGACAGAAAAGATACAAAACCTTTGTATCCTTTGTATTAAATATTGTAGGAGTCATATTCACAAGAAATTGTCAAATATTTATTAAAAAATAGATGGTTTCTTGTTCATGAGGGATACTTTAATATGACAACCTGTCAGAGAGCTATTGTAATGATGATTACAATAAGATTTTGTAGATTTTGGTTAACTCTGGTATTGTCTCAAAAAGGAGAGAAGAGGTATCTGGTCACTGTTTGACATGGTAGACTATTATTTGTACTAATTGAACTAAAAAAAATAAAAGGGTGAGAAATGTTAATGATCTGAGAGTCTGTATTTTATATATATTTTCATTTTAGAATTAAGTTTTGTGAATTTCAACTGTGTGTTGGTGATCAAATGGTGAAACAAAACCTCTTTATGTAATAACTGAGGGATGTAACCAGATACATTCCTCTATGTTACATTGTGTATTTGCTAAAACTACAAATTTCTACTTCCGTGAATGTGTAGTGGGGGAAAAAAAAAAGTAGCTGTTGTTTTGTTATGCTAAACTTCCAGACAGCCTATGCAGAAGGTTATATTTTCTAAGGCTTTTTTTAAAGTATTACTGCAATTGCCCCTATCTACTTTGTTTAAGCATAAAACTTCAGTCTTACTGAAACCTTATTTTTATTCACCTCACATTAGGATACTAAAGTCCTTTATTTGCTTTTCCAAAACAATTATAACATTTTTTATCTCCTTCCAAGGAGCTCTTGGCATATCACTTGGTCTTAATGAATTGATCAATCCCAAGCTTCAATTAGCATTTCTGAGTTGAACAATGCCCTTGTGTTGGCATGCAAAATGTTTTCTATGATGGTTCATTTTCATATGCTGGTACCCATTATTTCGTTGCACCTATTGGCTGCTGAAAGAATACCCAGTGAGATTCTGGATGTGATGCATTGACAAAGATCAGACAGGCATTAAAGAAAAATAACAGAAAACTTCAGTTACTACCAGCAATTCCTTGGGGATGTCATTAAAACGATTGATGACAAAGCACAACCACACCTCAGTAAAGGTTTTTGTATTTTCATTTTAGAGGTCTGTGGTATATTCAACACACATGCACCAGAGCTACCCTCTAAAGGACCCTGTAAACTGTACAGGACCACACTCACTGCTCCACAAAGAGTTTCCACCTACAAGGCAGCTTACTGGGGCTCCTTGCCATCTCCCCTTGTGCAAAGATGTGGTGGGGCACAGGAAAGAAAATGGAATGGATGGAGCATGTGGAGATTCCTGAGGTTTGTTTTAGAGGCAGGCTGGTTGCAGCCTGTTCACCCTGCTTGTGTAGGGTGGTGGCCGATGTCTGTGGGGAAGAGGTTGACAAGGAGCTCCGCAGCCCCAGGATGCTGGCAGGGTTTTGTCATTAGAAATGGGGCAAGGTGGATCTCTGGTCTGCTTATGTGTTCACTCTAACTGTTTATATGTTCTCAAATTATCTGCTGTACACTTGTCCTGATGATGGGCTCCAGCTGTTGCAATATCCTTCATGTATTTCATATGTCTTGGTAGTGATTCCACTTGACTATGAGCAGATAGGCATTTTGGAGTCCCCATGATCCAGTAAGATGAGATTGCAGGTCAGTCTTTGTACAATTGTTATTTGCAGAAAGAATGTCTTGACTTGAGACTATTTTAGATGTCAGGGCACACCTTCAAGCACATACATTTTGTCAGCTTTGAGATCAAGCCTAAGCCCTGTTGGGAATCAGTGTAGAGATTCTTGTGTTCCTTTTGTGTTTGCATTCCAATCATGTAGGCACACTTGGAGCATGCCTCTGCAGTGGGCCATGAAAAACTGCAATTAAAGGAAGTAATTTTTTTAGTTCCTGTCTTTTGATCAGGAAGCATCCTTCTGCCTCATCCTGTACTATACCAATTAGGATTCTCATAGAATATGGGAGACACTTGATTTTGCTTCCATCATATAAGAAATAACACAGTGAACTCACTAGAAAGCAATATTTTAGTATGGAAAAATCTCTTGATTTTTCTTTTGAGTCTACATTCTTGTAAAAATGATGGAACATTTATTGGGTCAAAATATGAGACAGACAGCAAACAAACAAACAAATGAAGTTATGGTTTAACATTTCTAGCTTTGGCTCCAATTAATACATGACAGAAGATACCGTGAACAAAAGGCTAGAACAATTATGTTGTTCCTACTGTATCCCTGGGCTATACAGAGCAGTAAGCCTGACTGCTAGGTAGTTGAATAAAATAATTTCTGGTTGAATTCTTTGAGAAAGGATCAGAGCTCACGTATTCCTCTCTTTTTCCTCCTACAGCCTGGAACAGGTAGAAGTTCCTCTTCAGCAATACATCTTGGTTACTGTGAGGTCCTCACTGGCTCTAGAGCTTTCTCTTTTTTGACAGAGATTCCCCGCATACAGGAAGACTTCAAAATCCTAGCAGATCCCCTCTTCAGGTTAATGCTGCTATGATATAAATACTCTTTTGGATGTTTTTCATTCTTTTTCTTTCTTGTCCTATACTGACATGTCATGCTCCTAATTCCTTGCAAATATACTCACTAGGTAACGGAGAAGGAATGTCAATCACGATCTAAGAGCTCAACACTGTATGTCCCAGGTCAGTGATGAATTTGCATCTGGTCTTGTTTGACACTTGTTTATGCTTTGTTAAAGAGAGTATTTAGAGAGTACTAGAGAGACTATTTAAGGAATATTAAAGAGAATATTTAGAGATTTAGTATTAAAGAGATTATTTACATGGGGAAAAACTGGAATCAGATCTTCTCTGTTTATCTGTTCTCCATGGGCTTTTCTAGGATGATGTAATAGATTTACGTCTCAACAGTTGGGAGAACAGTACAGAAGTACTTGTCTCATGTTTAGGCGAGTACTTCGGGGGCCATACACAGGCTTTGAAAGGCTATTAATTCCCAATTTTCTTCAAATGAAGGTCTAATTATCTGCCTACATCTCTGCTATTCAAAATGGCATGCCAGATTCCCAGTTGGTGAAAACCAGTAACACAGATATACTATAGATGAAGATTTGGCAAACTGGATAAATAAGTGGATGATAAAAGGCAGATTTACACTGACTGCTGTCAGATCATGTTTTTTTACTAGAAGATAATCTATAATAAAGATGCAAGGTGACAAGGCAGATCTTCATTTCTCTTCAAGGAATCATTTGTCAAAAATGACCTTTTCTTGGAAATATCTACAATTACTAGTTGATTCAGAAAAGAATTACATCAGAAAAGAAAAATTGTGCCTGTCAATGAGTGTGGTTTTGCTGTAGCACAGACTTCAAACTTGTGAGAGTCCTTCTGACTGTTACATTGTGGTTGGAAATACAAATAGGACTAAAGAATGCTGTGCTACTGTTCAAAGAAGGCAAGTGAAAAACTGGGCTGCCTAGTCTACAACATATGCAAAAAGTGATACAAGATTTGATTTTTAAGAGTATGAATTGAAGACTGCTTATGCAGTCAGCAAGAAGGGATATAGTTTTGTGGAAATCAGAGCCTATCAAACACATCTGATTCTAAATTTTACAGATTTGTGTGTTTTATTGATAAAATTTGCTGTAAAAACTAAGATTTCTGTTGCACAGGAAAAACTGCAAGAGAAAGCAAAGAAAGACGTAGCAAAACCAAGTCTGAAAGATGAGTAAGAATAAAGATAAAACCAGAAAAAATATTTTTAGTGGTGATAACAGTTTATATCTTGAACAAGATTAATTGATTATTTATTTTGGTATGCAGCAGAACCAGATGGTATGACTTTCCTGAAAAGATACCTCACCCTAGCAAGATTCAGACTGAATGGTGATTTAACTAGAGGGACTGAATGGCCTCCAACTCTTAGAAGTCAGAGTATCGATTTAATCTAGTTGCCAGAGGTTGAATGTGTCAGTAAATTACATATTTTTCTATTTTCCAGCTTTACTGTGTGAAAATGATCCTCAGCTTCAAAATGTTGGATCTCAACTCCAAAACTTTTGTGAAATAATTAAACATAAAAAGTATTGGAAAAGATATTTGGAAGAGAATTCAGAATAGTAAAGGAATAAAAATCAGAGAAAATGCACTAAAAAGTTGGTACAAAATCACAGTTATTTGAAGTACAAAAAGAAAGGGATGTGCTGGAAGAATAAAATCATAGAGTGTGGTAGGCCTGAAGCCTATTTTATTGCTAAGAACATCCCTGCAAAAAACTAATGTGCTGTGTAATGGCCATACCTGTATTAAGAGCTAGAAGGAGAGCTAAAAATATCTCTTATCTTTGAACAGCTCTGTAGGACGGGAGATGTCACCTTGAAGGTAGTAAGAAAACAGCTATTTATTTTCTAGATCAGGAAACAAGTCTTTGCTACAGCTGTGCAAAGTGGGCATTTCCCAATTAAACACAATGTAGTTAAGATATAAGGGTTTTGAATAGTTTCATTTTCATTTTTAATGGTTTACCAAACTGAATATCTATTCTCAAGTGACTGGTGTGTGTAACTAATGCTGATTATAGTACAGGGTGAAGTTCAAGAGAGGCAGTGGAAAAGCAGTAAAATACTATACACACCAATCTTTTCTTTCCCTAAAATATGTACGAACAACCCTCAGAAGGATTTTTCTCCCTTCAAATGTATGTATTCACATGTCTTAGAGAATCACTGCTGGGTACCAGTTCTGCACCACTACAATTCAGATGGGGTTAAATGGTCATTGTTATCTGAATATGGCACTGGAAATGCTAGAAAGACATATCAGAATAATCCCTGTGGGAGTTTCTTCATCATTAGGGCTCAGAACTGTCTAAGTATTAGGGAAGGTTGAAAAAAAGTATCACTCAGATAATTGACAATTCACTTTGATCTCTGTTAGTTCATTTCTTTTATTACGGTCTCATATTTTGTTTTTGTCTATTTTCTGGTATTTTAGGACAACAAGACTGTCTCCTGTTGAAGCAATGTTAAGGAATCTGACAATGGCACTGAAGCTAAAATATATTTGCTATATATATAAATTTGGGTAGCTGTGCTTGAATTAAGTTTTAATAAAAAGTAAATTTAGAAATAGTTTCCCTTTGGATATTACCAGCAGTTGGAATAAGATAATTAAATTAAATGACCATGGACTCCCTTAAGGAAACTGCAGTTTCCCTTTCAATCAGTCTCAGATACCGTGACTTTATAACAAAACAATTATTACACCATCTAAAAATTGATTTATTTCTAGATATAATTTTAAATAAAACATTTCAAGTCACAGTTAAACTAAACCCAAGGAAATATATCTGAAGGACTTAAATTTGGGAAAGTATATTTCTGCTGTGCTTGTATCCACTTTGGCAACCCGAGGTTTTACTTAGAGAAATCTTTATGTAAGAAGCAATTTGCTCAAGATGACATTTTCTTGCTTAGATACATAGGGGCTTTATTCATTTCCTGAAGGCTTATATTACTTACTGCAATAGTCTAATAAGCTAATGACCTTGCCATAAGCTGCCTCACTGAAAACTGACATTTATATTTGTATGATTAAATAAAACATGTAATGAGGGAAAACTCAAAAAAGAACTGATTATAATTCAAAGAAACATCTCATAGACTTTGTCATCTTTACTGACAAGCAGAACCCACGTGTAATGATGATGTCAACTACAATCTCAATTAATTTGATCTCCTTTTATATAAGGCTTGGTGATTCAGAACTATTCTAACCAAATGAAATAACAGTTCTACATATTTCAGAGTGGTAGATCAGAAATGTAACTGCACTTGGTTATGTTATCAAACCATCATATTGACTGTTACAAACATCATGGAATTCTTCAGTCATATATAAAGTAGTGTGAAGTAAATTGTAGGCAATGATAACATAATTTGGAAGTAGCATGGCACCCTTGGGCACATCAGATGTAAACATCTGCTCTTTCAGTTAACTTGACTTTTTAAGATGCTATATTTTGTACTAAAATGTGTTTCTAAAAAGAATATTGATAGGTTTCCAAGCAAGGTATGTTAAAAATACTGGATAAAGTCTTTGAAGCATGTTCCATTCCTCTGTTTGTTTTTAAATTAGCGACTTTTTTGCAAACAGCTGGTAAGAGGGTACATGGCACAAAGAGAGAGAATTATGTAAGTGAAGGGTACTCGACCTGAGAAAGTGGTCAGTCTCCACAACATGACAGTCAGATAACAAGATGTAATATTTTGGTTTTGTCCATTGCTGTGGATGATGATCAACATATTTTGAAAGGTTCTGTCAACTGTCCAAGAAGTTTGTTCTTTCTCTTGGGATTTTACTGCACAGGTGTGAGACCTCAGGCTCTCACTAGGAGCTCATTGAAGGGGTTTTACATTAAAAAAATACAAGGCTCCAAAAATCCTTCTGGATTTATTAAGAGGGCCTCCAGTTTTTTTTATACCTTGACGGAGCGCGCAGGCAAATACACTATATACGTTTCTGAGGAGGTCAAACAACACACTTTTACTGGCAAACTTCAGAAAATAAGGGAACTTGGCAAAAGGTTAAAAAGTAACGTTAACCCCCCCCAAAAAATTTCATAAAGCAACAACTTAGCACATACTAACCNAGAATTATAGCTAATGCCTTGAGTCCTGTGCAATTCCAACTTCCACGTGTCCAGATGGTAGGGTCGTAACCACGTTGTTTGCTTTATCTGCTCTGGTACCCTGTGACCACTCCCCGAGGCAGGAATTCTGGCCCACTGGTTACTCTGGGGCTGGACTGGGGCTCCAGGGCAGGGTATGGTGCAGTGTTTTGGTGTGCCAGTGATGGACACCTGCTCTAGGGCTGGCCAACAAGGCTCCAAGGGGCTGGGGTATGGAGCAGGGCACTATTCCACCTTTGTGCAATTTGACCTGTCACTCCCCCTGCCACACACAGAGTTGAGTTGATCCAAGCCAATTAT
>VYXB01007304.1:114418-140953 GCA_013397135.1 Pachyramphus minor | reverse complement strand
GCCAGGAGGGGTCGGTGCCGCCCGGAGCCGCCCCCGGGCCCTGCGTCACTCCGGTCCCGGCACGGCCCTCCCGCGGGTGCTGGTGGAGGCGGCGGCGCGGCCGGCGCCCCGCTCCGCCCTGCCCGCACCATGCTCAGCCTGCAGGATTCCCTCTTCTTCGAGATCAGCATCAAGTCGCTGCTGAAATCCTGGAGCGGCAGCAGCGGTAAGTATGTCACTGCACCCCGAACCAGAGCAGCGTAGCTGATATCTTGCTTTATGTGTGCATGTATGTAGGTATGTATTTATTTATTTATGTGGTTATTCCATCCAACCATGTGAAATTGCCCTTTAAAAACCAGGTTTTTAGCAGTGCTGTGTGCTGGTGCAGTTTGCCGTAGTCAGTGTGAGAGGTGAGCAAAGTGCACTATCTGCTTCTTAGTTCTCATATGAGATTATATATGTATATATTTATTCTTTTATTTTCTTATGCTGCAGTTGTCTGTCTGATAAAGTTCTTTGCACCCTTTGCTCTCCAGGAGATGTGACAAGTAGATGCTCATCTCTGCAGAGTTACCAAATGCTGACACTGTGTCTTAGTTCTGTCAAGCTCCAAATGCTCTTTTGAAGCAAATCAGTCACCCTCAGACAGTGTATTTTACAGGGGTCAGGGTTTTTGTGCTTCAAGCCTATTATTAAAGCTGCAAGACGTGCCCACTTTGATCTTCTAAATGACTTGAAACGAGAGTTTCTAGGAGGATTTCTTTTCTTAATTAAACCAGCAAAGCAAGGATGCTGCTCTTGGTTCAGACAACCAGTCTGTCCTCAGATCACCCTGTCACACATGCTTCAATGCAGGGTCTCGGGCCGGGAGCTGCTTGCACTGTGTAGCAGACTGTGCTAACGTAAGCACAGCAACTTAATGACAGGTCGCCAGGAGGTGATAAAGATGACGTGTTTGAACGTCAGCTATTTCATATTTCTTAAGTTTCTTGTATTTTTAAAAATGAAAAAGGTCAAAAGCTGGAGATATGTGGCATCTCAGACTTATGTGCCATTAATTGGTGCTTGAAGTATACTGGGATTCACAGCTTCCACTCACCAAACACTTCATAGAAATACCTCCGTTAGGATTTTTACCCCAATACAACAGGGTTTGTTTCACCTCTCTCTCTTGTTTGAAGGAATTAGTAACAAGTTAGTTGTTGTACAGTGTATTAATCAGTGCTAGAGAGTATGCAGATACTTAGTTTGTCCTTATAGCTCATTCAGACCTGATTTGCTTTTTGCAGTATCTGCTGTAATTCATGACTTGAACTAATAACTTCTAGATTTATAAGGTAAAGCAATGAATATTTCAAAACGGGAATCCTTATAGGTTTTACTTTTTACTTTGTTTAGTTTGTGTCTTGCAGATCAACTGTGTCTGTTCAAATTATACCTTGTAATCGTGCTTGGTAGTTTCTAGTGTTTTTGTTGAAGTACAGGTTACCAGAAGGATTTTTCTAATTTTTTATAGTAGAAGTTGAAGATGTCTTATGAAAATGATGAAAAATCCTTAAAGTTAATTCATGTGTATTGTTTCCAACTGAAGCAAATCATAGGATAAATCAGTTACAATAAATTCTATCTGCAACTAGATAAATAATTCCTGAATAGATAAAGAGATAAATTGCAGAACCTAAACTTGCTAATTGTCAGCTGTAGTAAGATAGAGAGTAATAATAACAAGAAGGGTGTCTGACAAAAGGTTATATATGATGCTATGTTTTCTCCTTTATGCCCTCTGTTATGTAAGCACAATGGAGTAAGGTCTTCCTGACTCTTTCATCGGGAAGTGGTACTTAGATCATCTACCAATAAACCAATTTTCTATGCACACTGATTAGATAGCTGGGTTTTATTTCTCTTTTTTCCACAATTGTCACTCCATTTGTGAAGATTGCTGTGATCGTGGCGCAGGTGTGTGTCTGCTCCGTAAGCGTGTGCGAGTCGCATCCCGATGGCTCGCTGTGCAGACTGGCCAGGAACAGACCACTGTGTGCAGCCGGCACCGGCTCCAAGTATTGTGATTCACAGGGAGACCTGTGAGTTAAGCTGAAACGGGCAAGCTGGTTGCTTTTTTCTGAATCGTTTTCTAATCAAGTGATGCAGTGTATGCAGAGTGAGGAATTACGCAGTATTTATGTTGAGGATGCATTTGGAAATTCAGGAAATGTTCATATGCTAAGAAATTATTTGAGAAAAGTTTTTGCTGTGTTTTCATTAAATTTTTAGATGGAAATGCTTATTTTTATGGTTTATAGGATAACTTAAGATTTTTGTATACTAAAGGATGTCAGAAGAGGAGTGTGTATGCTGGCATGCATTTCTATATACATAAAAATAAGCATCTTTAGAGAGTGTTTAAATGTGTAACAGAAAGACAGCAGAGCTTCATGAGTCTGGTTAAGGACTTGCTAAGCTGGCATGATGTTGCAGTGCTGGCTAAGGTTTTATTGTAGTTGATCTTTTTTCATTCAATAACAACAATGAAGTGACATTCATACGGCCTAGTTTCAGAATGCTGTCTCTGTGCCAACAATTTTAGGCATTATTTCTTTTTAAATGGAGTCAGGAATGTTCTTTTAATCCAACAGCGAAGTGAGGATGTTCCTGCTTAAGAATTATTTGCTTACTGAAGTTTTGGATGTAATGGGGGCTTTATACTGGCTTGTCCTTGGGTTGCTTGGCTCCGTAGTATTTAAGGAATCTTAGTTGTGATGATGTATCTCAATGTTCTTGGATTCTGTTGTTCAGCCCATTGCAGTTTCAATGTGTGGTCTCTTTATCCATTTTTCTGAGGTTTTGCTTTTGTAGAAAAAAAATTATTTTTTATTGTTTATATTGAACAGAGTAAGAAAGCTCTCGTGTTTTGTTACAGACCCCTTTTTTAAGGTTAAGGAGATCTGGATGCCATGAGAATTACTTTTATTAGTGCAATATGGGGGTTCAAAAACCAAATGTGGTGCTTCTTAAAGTGGAAAGCATTATACAATAAGTACCTTTTGGTAAGACACAAAATAACTTCTCAAGAAAATTAGGCATGTATTTCTGGGGCTTAGAGTCTGGACAGGAACAACTGCTTTCCAGTAAACACAAGTACAACCCATTACTGCTTTATTAAAAGCTCTTCTGTGTTTCCAGTATATACTGTATTAATAGTCATGTCCTGTTTGGAAAGAAAGTTATATTTTTTTTTTAAAACATTTTTTAAATAGTATGTATTGTTGTTCTAATCATTAACATGCAACTTTCTGTTGCTGTGCTGCAGTGCTGCTCTGTCTGGTTAACAGAAGGGACTAAACCCAAGGGTACACCTGTCCTGTGGGTGCTTCTCTGTCCTTAAACTCGTCTTTGTCTTCTTCTGGTAATTCGCTTTTGGAGGTGATTCATGAGATTTTTGGTACCGTCTTGCTCAGCTTGATTCAGAAGTCATGCATATATTTCAAGAACTCTCATGCTGGTTAAGAGAACAGGGCTGCACTTAATATTGTGCCTGCTACATTGAGGTCGTTGCCCTTGGCCTCTTTTTGATAAGAGTTGTGACAGTGATTTTCAAAGTTACTTAGACTTCTGAGCCTGGGAACAACGTCCTGCCAGGAAAGCGAGCTGCATCAGCCTGTACAGAAGTTGGTTTGGAAACTGTGTTATAAAATCAGAAAGAAATGGAGCAACTTTAAAAACAAGTGAATTATTGGAGTTGTGGCTGCCAGGTGCTGACAAGCACGTGAAAACCGGGGAGCTGCCTGGCAGATACTTCTGAATCATTCTTTCTGTGAGTGGAAAAAGCACTCGGAGTTGAAGACTCCTTTATCTTCCCATAGGATTAGTCTGACTGAAGATTACTTCCTCCTTTACCAACCAAAAATGAATTCTTGGCTCTCAAGAGATGTTCTGCTCTGATAGTGCAGTATTTAACAAAATAGCTGTAATGGATTCATTTTTATCCTGTGACTTTTTGTTATATGGCAGCAATGAAGCTATAATTTAAATAAGAAAGGTGAGATCACATTACAGTGCCATGATAGGAATGTATATGAGAAAGGACCATATGAAGAATTATGGAAGAAATGTTTCCTTGACAGTCCTATTTTTTGGGAGGAGATGGAGTGAGCTGAAGTGTATATGGAGGTGTGCATGGCTTTTTAGCAAAAGCACAGATTTGCTGCTTTCGTTGTAATTTGCATGCATATTATACTTCTTAAGTGATAAAAGCACAATTTGTTAATATTTTAGAAATAATTATTGTATGATAAATTTCAACTTGTTTTCTCGGCATTGGTTAAACTGCAAAGAAAAATGAAACCTGAGGAAAAAAATTGGTCTGAAATGTTACATGATTGCTTCCCCTCCAGACTGTTCTTTGGGCTAAGAGTTATTCGTGTCCATATAGTGCTCTAGAGAACTTTCATACATTTTTTTATCTTCCAGTGGAAAAATTAATATTACTTTGCTATCTAGAGAAATCTTATTTTCATGAGATATGATTTTTGGTGCCTTCTTAAACAGTAATAGTAATTAAATAAATTAAATGAGTACAATATCAAGCAGGGTGTTAGCTTTATTTCTCTGATGTTAAGCATCCCAAATAATATGTTTAGTCTCCTTTCAGGAAACTTTTCCTAGTTGTAACCTTGACTTGGAAGAATCATGTTAGTTGTCTCCTTATATGCTGAAACTTGATAGGCTGTTTCCAGAGAATGTAACAATTTTTCCTTACGGTTAAATCTTCCAAAATTGTTTTGACATATTGAAAAGTGAAATTTTAAAATGAAAAATTAGTTCAAATTTATGTTAAGTTTTGAAAAAGCTACTAAACTTCACTTTTTAAAAAAAATGCATCCAAGTGTACTTTTTGTTAGTAAATGTACTTACAGGTCCCTATACTGCTGGAGCAGCAAATTTGTTTGCTGTAGGAGAGGCATATGATGACTTTTCCACAGTCTCTCTGTTGTCATGGGAAAAGCAGTTTTTTGTCACTAGTTCATCACCCAATAAAATGTGAATAGGTCAATGTATTAATTTATTGTGGATTGTAAGCTCCGTATTTGGCTCTGTTTATGAACTTATGTGACTTACAATGATGGCCTCTTGTGCAGTACATCTTGAGGCACAAAATGAGTCTTTGCATTTCCTGATATGTGGTGTGTTGGCATATATTCCATTAAATGAAGTGCCAGTAAAATTTGCTATGGAAGGAGGAGATACTTTGCGGGGTTTTTTCCCTTCCTTAATTTGTTTCTGGGTAGAGTTGGAATGACAAGGTCTATAAAGAGATGTAGACTGAAAGGAGACAAAAGTCTATAAGTATATCATGCAAGCTAGTCAAACTCAAGTACCACCCTGAAGCTGAAGAATACCTGGTGTACAGAAGCAAAAGTTCTCAACTTGTCAAATTTTTTTGGTCCTACTGCATTAGATGTGGGTCAAGTGAGCAGGACAAAGATGAGGGGAGTTTTATAAGATGTCTGAATGAGCTCCTTGTGTTTGCTGAAAGTGGTGGCTTTGCCCCCAGCCATGCAGCCTTGTTACCTTTTCACCTGCTGACAGTGGTACTTGTCTCATCCTTTTAGTGAGCTGTTTTGGGTTATTGCTTTAGCAGAAATTTTCTTAGGAAGGTGGTGAATTTTGTTGTTAAATTATCCAACTGAATTATCTCAAGGGAAGGAGAGTGGATGTTGAGGCTGGTGTAAAAGAATATTCAGGACCACCTGCCTAGCAGTGAGAGGCTGACTGCCTCTTGCCTTGGGCGTGAATGGATGTCTCAACGCAGCTGGATTGCGTCTTGCTCTGGTGTATTGTATAGAAACCTCCTTTATATTTGCTCATTTTTCTTCTGTATGACTGAGGCGGTGTGATTGAGGTTTTGGGTATTTTGGGGTTGGTCTAGCTTTCACTACTGCTAAACATTCATACCCACATGTATACTTTTTACCTGCTTTATCTGTTTAATGCCTGCAGTCTATACTGTAATACTTTGTGTGTAGATTGAGTGTTAGGGCATGGATTAGGGAAGTGTATGTATCCAGATTTTTACCAGTCATATCCTTTACCAGCTAAGGATATATGATGTTTTGGGCCTTACCTTGGACTTCTGTGCACATAGACATGGAAAATATTGAACTGTGATTAAAAAAAAAAAAAATTTGTTTTGAAGAGTGTAATGTGTGACGTTCTTCGTATTAAATTTTTAATAAGATGCCTATAAGTACGTTATGTTTTGGGATATACATTATTTAACTTCATCAGGCATAGGTACACTAAAATGAGTTTTCCATTGGGACATTCTTTCTATTAAAGTAATAAACTTTTTGCTAAACTCATAACTTGATTTTGTAATTATTCAAATAGTGGAAGAGAATGCTGTTGAAAGGAGAAAGTGCATCAAATGCAAACCACTCTGTCAGCTACTGTTGCTGGAATAAACTGCGTGCTCTGCATGGACTTCAGGAAAGCTCCAGATAAACCAATTGCAACAACCCATATCAAATACCCCATTTCTGCTGACTTTTTTTTTTTACATTCTAGCTCTGGTGCTTTTGTATTTGAAGGGGAAAGGTTTAGACATTAGGGTTTAATAGCATTTAAGAGATCACTGACACAACAGCATTTATTTATTTAGACAGGTGACTGCTAACTGTTGTTTGCTATATTATATCCTGTGTGCATGCAGGTTTTCCCCTGCAGAGAAAGAAGTATTTTTCCTCATTCCTATACAAAGAGTAATGATGCTAGTCAAAGGGAGCTATTAAATTTTATTAGGTACAGTCCAAAATAAAGGGTGAATTTAAACTTAGAGAGGAAAAGACCATTCTAAATAGAAAGGGACATGTGCCTCCTGAAAGATACCAGGCCATGCTACTGTAGATATGAATTAAGTGTTTGTACTGTAACATTCCCAGTTACCTGTGTGAATGCCACAAGCAAGGTTTATATTAGTAGGTCTAATAGAAACTACATGCTGTGAGAGGTTTCATGAGCATTAAATATGATTTGTATAATAGACTACCAAGCTGCAGTAACAGAAGAAAATAAAATGTTGAGGCATAGAATTGCTTTAATTACTTTTAATATTGTAATAATAATTATTGGTAAGTTAAGATACATAAAAAAATAAACTTGTTATCATTGAGTTTGCATTGATAACTCTCATTAGAAAAATGCAGAAGTTATTATAAAGTGATAGTAGTATTTAAAATACAGTGATGGTCAAAAAGGGAGAGGTGGAAAATGATTCAATAGAGTTACAGAATTACTTTTTTGTGAGTCTTTGATTAATTTCCATTGCTCTAAGTAGACATAGTTAGAACAACAAAAGCGTTATATGTAGGACAGATTTTACTCAGTTCAGAACAAACTCTACTAATGAATATATAAAGCTTTCAAAATAGAAGCAGAAAACAATAGATGTATAAAACTTTTTCCTCATTCTTTACTTTTTCTCATTCTTCTAAGAATCAAGTATTTGAAAATCCAAAGAAAGGATACTTCATATTTACATAGCCTCAGAAATAGGCTGCTAAGAGTTCAAAAACACAACCATTTAAAACTTCTAAAATAAAGATTTTAATTTAAAACATTAATATTTGTAGGTTTCTTGCTCAGGAATTTGTTCAAGTTCTAGAAGCAATTAATTTCCTTAAGAGATCTTGGGAAAGCACAGCATGGGATGTATAAATAACTCCTCTGCTTCAGCCCATCAGGCACAGCTGGCATGTGATTTGGGGATATTTTCAACTTCGTTTTTTGAAGTTTCCTTTGCAGACAATTGGTACAGACAAGAAGGATAGTCTAGAAGGATGTGTGAGTGCCTTAATCCTTTGCAAATCAATGCTAGGTAATTAATGGATTTTGGAAAGAATTGTTCCATTCACAGTGCTATCAAAGCAGCGTAAGTAGCCTTAGGCATTGTTGATTTTCTTCCTTTTACTTCTTTTTTTCATCGTCCCTCTTTGCTTCTTTTGTTCACCCTGCTGAACTGAAGATCTTCAGGTTGGAAACAGTGGTGTTTGTGAGGGTGCCAGTGCGCCAGGGTCACTGGTCAGTAAGAACTCAGCAGCTCTTAATGCAGCCGATGTTGGGCTTAGAAAACTGCTTGTGTGACATCTCAGTGGAAATCTGCCTCCTTTCTCTCTCTTAACGTCTTGTTTTGTGCTGGGTGTCAGCAGGACATAGCAGTTGGGCCAAATATCACCAGATTTTTAGTGTTCTTTCAGCTACAAATGAGGTCTTGTCCTGAAAAAAGAGCAGCTGGCATCTGGCGTTTGATTACAGCAGAGTGAAGAAAGAAGGAAGTTAACCCAGGTGTACTGAGGTTTGGCCGAGAAGTTCAAAGGTTTTCTTGGTAGCTGTTTGAACACTGTGTCCAGAAACCCATGACAGACTGATCTGGGGATATTAAGGTGGAGTCATACATAGTTCTGCTTGTAGGAGTATTCTTATCCTCCAGAAACTAACTGGATAGGAAAAGAGAAAGGAGTAATCCAAAACCTAGAAATTACCTAGCAGCAGAAGTACATGAATAAGAAATATTTTGGAGTCTTTTTCTCTTATTTTTAAAACTCGTCTTTAATAATAATTTCAAGAACCCTGAAAGGGTACTTCAAGCTGTAATTTTTCCTCCACAGGAAAAAAACCTCATCAGGGTATCACTAATTCTGGAAGAACTATGTTAAGCAAAACAAAACTTGGCAAACCTAAGTTTTACAAATACAGTAAAAAGGAAAGTGATTAGAAGTTTTCCTAGCATCTGCCACTGTAATACTGTTCAAAGGATTGTTTGAATAATTTTTACTTACGTATTTATTTTTAATCTATAGTTTGTGCCCATATTTTATGGCCACATCATCCGTAACTGGATGGAACTGTGACTGGATAACTGGAGTGCTTATCTTGGAGAGAAGAAGGAAATCAAGAACAACCTTTAATCAAGTAGGGGAGAGAATGGCAGGACAGGGCCTGGGAGGTCCCTAGGGAGGGCACAAACATCGGTTCTGTGTTGTTGGAAGCAGGCTTGTAGGATTTCAGTACCTAAAATGTGATGAAGGATGAAAATTAGGCTGCCACTGAGCTTGAAAACTTTCTGAAGCATATTGAGGTAAAGTTCAATGTCACTAAAATTGAATCTCACTGTGCTAAACTGATGTCTTCCTGGTGATGCAAGTTTTCAGAATTAAAAAAATATAGTATGCACTGCTTATTCTGAAGACCTGAAGTGAAGAAATACTGTTTCCTCAGTTAATTTTAGTTTAATTACTGGTCTGTTAGATATATTCTTGCACGTTTGTTGTTCTTTCTCAAGCTTTTATATCTCTTCTGGGCTTCTTTCTGCTGGGACCATTTACGTTAATGGTGCTGGGAAAAATGGTCTCAACTCCTGGAGAATTATTTGCAGTTTTAAGACTGGGGTTATGGAGACTGACTGCCAGAAAGTGATTGGGAATATTGAATAGCTTTAGTATTTGGGCACTGGGAGAAGTGACAGAGACCCATGAGGTACAGAAGAGCAGCTGTGCTATTTTGACAGGATTGTCTCTGGAGGGTTGTTCTCAGGGGCCACAGTCACTGATTTCTGATGACTGAAGGTACTTTCAGAAGCTGTGGACTAGACCAGAGTTAACCTTCTGAGTTAATGGCAACGTAATGTGAGTGTGTGTTTTGTGTGTCTTACCTAGAATAGTCTTATAAGAAGGGGGGTAGCCTTTAAATCTATTGGTCCATCCTGTTAACTTGAAGATGTCTGCTACTGTGCAGTCTGTGTTGTGACTTCAGTGCATGAATCCAGTGACTCATCAAGGATTGCAAGTTTTTATCAGCATCTATGATTATAGAAAAACCTGATAGATTTCTCTTGCTTTTTCTCCCTTTTCCTCTCCTTTGCTTTTTCCCAGGCACAGCTCCTTTAGCAGGGTACTGATAACATAATTGTGGAAATTAAACCCTGTCCTCCCCTGGAGTTGTGGCTGTGGCTGTGGAGTACCTGTGTTGCTGCTCAAATTGCCTTCTGTTCTCCATCTGCAGAGGAAGAAAACTTGTAATCTGGTTCTTGTGTGGATCTAGCAAACTTATAGTCAGCTCACAAGAAAAGTGGGCACATTAGCATAAATAAAACAGCTTGACGTTTTATGTTGGTGTTAATATGTGTCCATACAAACTTCAATACCACATCCTCAGGGAAAAAGATGAACGATGAGCTCTGGATGTGAAACTCATATTTCTAGGTCACTGGCTAAGAGTGTAACTTGGCAGAGGCCAGAGCTTGTTATCGTTTTGTGGTTTGCATTTGGTCTCCTTCCAGGTGTCAGGACCAGAGAGCTCCCTGCTTTGAGGCCCTAACGCCCGACTGAGCTCCCCACAGTCACTGCACAGTCCCACCATGGCTAAACTGCTGCTCTGCTTCTGCCCCCCTCAAAAGTTGTTCAGTTATTCATCTCGTCTCCACTTTATTGCTGTAGAACAATTACTGAGGTAGTGTTTTCTTAGGATAAATGCAGAATTTGTCTCTGTAACAAATATACTGAGGAAGCTTGAGGTCCAAAACCCTGACCAGAGAGGCTGAGATTTCCAGGGTTGAGTGGGAATAACCGGGCAATGCGTAAAATGACTTTTGGTAATAGTATACCTGAGCAAGAATGAAGGAAGTATTGCTTCATTTTCAAAATAATGCTGCCAGTATATTTATATATTGCAACTTAGGTGATGGCAGCATTGACTAGCTGTCTGTGTTAATTCTGGTTGGTAACCTAAGTGACCTTATTTTTTATTAATCATGTAGCAGTAGTAGAGAGTGTTATAGATTATTGGACCATTATTTTGTGATATCCTCTACCCTCTCTTCCTGAAAAGGGACAAACATTGGAGAATTTTCAAAGTGGAATCTAAGTAGTTTTTAATGGTTTTTTCCCCATTTATATTCGTTCTTTTTATATTTGTGATGAACTGTGTAGTCTTTTAAGGATTGCAAACACTGCTGTCATTAATGGCCAAGCCATAGTTGATGTCAGTGCATATGGTTAGATGCTTAGTTACTTTTCAAACCTCAAAACCTCACAGTATTTGAATGATTGCAGTTCTGAATGTAGCTGTGACACAGTTGTCTTATATCCTTACAGGCTGCTCTGTTTAAAATACGGTTTTATGTATAAACATATTTTTATTCCTGTCCATCAACATGGAAGAGTTCAGAATAGATTTTACCATACTTCATTTTGTAAGCAAGCATTTCTGTTACTTTGATGATAGGCTGTGGATATTTTCCATGTCTTCCTACAAAAATACAGAACCTACTCTTTAATTTTTAGTAGAATATGGTGTAGGAAATGCTGTGACAATATTGTATAAACCATGTAGCAGGTGTAAATGTGAGATCTTGGAAGAGGGAAACAGATGTTATTTAAGAACTGAGAGGAACAAAGGTTGTGTGTCGAAGAGGTCCATCCAGCAGGCAGGCACCAGGACAGGAGTGCTTAAGGTGTCTGTCCAGCAAAAACGCACCACAGTGTCTGTGTCAAGCTGTTACATCTGGAATCCATGGCCATGGTATGGGAGCCAAGAATGCCAGGTGCCACATTCTCCTCATGTCCTGCGTTCCTCTTCAGTTGCCAACAGATTTTGGAGATGTGTGTTTGGAGCTGTCAGTGTTCAGTGTCTCCATCCTGTCTCTCTCTGAGAGTCATTGCATGGTTCTTTGTCTCCAGATCTGGGTGTGCTGTGAAACTGCAAGAGGGTTCAGGGGGTGTCTCCAGGACTGGCTCACGCAGGTGTTGTTCATGCAGGACTCGCTGAGAGCCCCACTTCCACCGGTGCCTCCACAGCCAGACCTTCCCATTCACACCAGTCTGAGCCTCTCAGTTACAGCTCTTTGTAACGCTTTTTAGAACTTATAACAATGTATTGAAACCAGATAAAGGTTCTTACTGTGGAGAGAGCAAACTATGTTTTGAAGTAAATTAGATCAGATAAAAAGTCTGAGGAAGGTAGGAGATATTTCCTGGCTGTATTTCCTCATACCAATATATACAGCTCAAACCTTTTAAATGACCAATTTAGCTGTGTATTTTGGAGTTGCATGGACAAGCATATGACAACCTATTTTTATTTCAGATGTGACTAGTCTCCTCCCATGGAACTAACAAAGAAGCTGTTAACTCTGAAACTTTGGTGTGTTTATGGTGGCTAAGAATAGCTCTGCATGGCACTTAGCATTGTCTTCTTACAGAAGTCCAGTTCGAGCGCTGGCTGTGTCTGCGTGCTGTGTGAGATTTTTTGACAGGTTTGTGCTATGCCCTTGAGCTTCATCTGAAGACTTAAAGCTCTGAAGTCTGTCATCTCTTATCCTAAGGAGTTGCACAACTTTGGATTCTTGCTAATTAAGTTTACTTTTATTTGCACTAACCATAGATAAATTTAGTCAGAAATCTGATTAGAAATACAAGTGCTTGTTTTTAAAATAATATTGCTGACTAAGTTTTCATGTGAAATCGGTGCTGCCTTTTGCTGTTACAGACTTAAAAGGTACTCACACTAACCACAGAAGCAAAGAAAATTTGGATAAGTGACCTAGTGAACAATCCTAAATTTTATCTGTATCCGTTAATTTTCATATTCATCAAACCTTTTTCCTCAAGAAAAATTGAAAGTAGACATCCAAGACCATCAACAAATTAAGCAGCTGATATTGCTGTTTTTCTTTAGACTTTGATGAATGAAAGGTCTTGGCTCAGATATTTGATAAAAGGAAAAACAGACAACTACACCTAATTTAAAAACAGAATTTGCAACCACATTGTAAGATATGTGTATGCCAACACAAGGACATTTATGTTTTAGTGGAAAAATAATCAGCCTCTCCTATGTGCTGATAACTCTTTGGTTACTTCTGCTGGGAGCTGAAATCCACTAGAGGTGAATTTTCAGAACAACTGATCCCTTCAGTGCACAGCAGAAATCTTTATTCAGGGAAATGTTCTGATAATTTATTTTTTTTTACCGTTAAATTTAGGTAGTTACCTAGATGTCCAAAAAATTGGGTGGTATTATGAAGAATTTTGAAAAAGAATATGCTTTTGAAAATGTTGATGTCTCATTTTCTGTTTTTCCCTCCTTGACATGTTAAATGTGACAGATTAAGTCTGATTTCTTTTCCTTTTCTGCTCATATGTTCGTATGGAAGATTACTAGGCAAAGCTGACAGAATTTGAATGTAGAACAGTTGTTCTTTTCTGAAATTGATATTTAATGCATGGACATGTTCTATGCCTGATCTGTGTATGCTTGATTGTATTTTTTAGTTTATTCTTTTTTTGCCTTTTTTAATCCTTGTCTCTAGCTTTAATCTAATACTTCCATTTTCAAACTATACCTTGATATCAGAAATACTATTATAATATTTGAGTACTTCACTAGACAGTTATTTACAGAGATGTGAAAATGCTCTGTAAATAGACCCATCTGGTCTAATGTATTGGTTTTGAGCTTTAACTTGTAGAAATACTTTTCATCTGAAATACTAATGGAGCATATTAAAGTAAATTCTGTTGGTTTCTCTATAGATTTTTTAAAAGAAGTTGTTTTGGGTGGGGGTTTTTCCCCTTTTTTTTTTTAAATAATACATGTTTTGAAGTTCTTGGTTACTTTATAACTGATGTTCCAGAATAGACTTTTGCCGCAAAACTGCCAGCATTCATTACTTTTTTGCATTTGCTCAGGAAAGGTATCAGTTTGACATTAATGAGGATAATTGAGGATAATGAGCATAATGAGGATAATGAGGAAAAGTATTTTCCTCTTTCAACTGGGAGCTGGAATTGCCCTCTTCTCACAAGGAAAGAATAAGTAGGCAGTGAAGGGAGGGAAGGCTAAATAAAGTACTTTGGGTTGTGCTCTGCAAAAGAACTCTTTGCAAAAGCTTTTGGCTTCTGACACAATCTTTTTGGAAATAATATCAAGCATAAATTTGTTCAGCATTTTGACTGTTTTTTCTTTCAGTACAGTGTATGAACAGGATAGTTTTGTGTCCTCAAGTCTTCAAACTGAGGATGTGCAGTTTTGTTTTTCCAGCAAAATGTGGAGTAGGAAAGATGAGATAAGGTATTTAAGTTTCTGCTTGCAGTTAACAAAGACTGTGGTCATTTTGATGTATCTTTACACTGCTGCCTTTACCTCCCTTTTGCTTTTTAGTTTAACATCACTTAGCATTGATATAATTTTATTACCTTTGTTAAGCTCATGCTTAATACAGGATTCAGAGCATCAGTGTGTTTCCAGCCTGGTGCAGCCTTCAATTTGATAGCCTAGGAAGGTGAAAATGGATTTACTTGTAGCAAGCAAATGTTCTGTTCTGTGCTGTGCTTCCCTCGCCCCTATGGGCTGAGCAGGGCACGCTTTCTTTACTTCAGAAAGGTCAAGGGGGAGAAACTGTGAATGCAAGTTTACCAGGACACTTACCTATTGCTTGAGAAGTTGGCTGTCATTCTGTGGCTCTCAAACTCAAGTCACATCAGCTGGGAGAGGGAGTGAAGAGAAACCAAAGTGCCCCCAGCAAGCTTAAATTTGCGCAATAGGAATCTGCGTCCCCCTTGGAAACGTCTTCTAAAAAATAAAAAACCCCAGGAGTTAGAACTGAAGGGAAGGTGTATGGTGCTCTCTTGAGTTATGGCCTCTCTGCCGTTACATGAATGCACATCTAAAAACATGATAACTATGAATGGTATAGTGATGACCCTGAGCTTATAGATCCCCATGAAAGCCAGGGAATACTACTGGCTGAGACTTAGTGGTGGCTTGTTTTACATTTTCCAAAGTGCAGGTGGATCAGAAGAACTAACAGAACAAGCCAGTGTTATGCAATTCTATCCTTGCTCTCCATATTCAATAGGAAATTGAAATCTTTGTGCTTGTTGCAGTAATAAAGCTAAATAAAAAATAAGCATCAGATACTGCCCTTTAAAATTAGTACTTTTAGTACTAATTAGTAAGCTTTTTTTAGGCAATTTAATCATCCTGGAATAGACTTTCTTCTGAATTTGCATCGTTACTGACTTGCAATGCTGTAGAAGCCTAACACTGAGGATAGGAAGTAAAGAAACAAGTTCAGGGGTTTTTTTATGTTTATGTGGTTATTTTTTTGAGGGAATTCAAAATTTGTAAATTAGTGAATTTTAATGGTTATATGTGCTCGGTTGTTATAGTTCAGTGTTTTGAAGAAAACTGAGATACCAGGATTCATACCTACATAGTTTGGTGGTGCTGTGCAAAGTAATTGGACAGTAAGGTCATGTTAAGTCAGCACAAGGTGTACTGGGAAATGAGATAGTAGGTAACAGATGTGTGCTTGGGTTGGTATCATTTCTCTGAGAAGTTTGCAGCTTGATTACAGAACTGTCTTCCAGCAGAAATTCATATATTAAGTCTAACTTTCTTTATTATTCATGCAGCTTTAAATTGAATTGAAAGCTACAGTTGTATAAAACCTCAGGACAGTAAAAGCATTTCCGAAAATTACCACTGGGAATTTAACTTATAGCCCTGAACCTTAACATTCTTGCCATTGTCCTACTTCCATATGTGACGGATTGTGTTTTAGATGCTGGACAGATGAGGCTTATCCTTTACATTCTTTTAAGCTGATCTTGCATGAGAGCAGCTTTCTGACAGTGAATCAAAGCATGTTAAATATATTCGTAGTTTGGAAGTGTACTATTAAATAAATCTCACCTCTTTCTAAGTAAAGATTTTTATTAAATGCAAAATATGATTTTTAATTAAAATATTTTATCTGAAGAGGTTTTTTATTCTGGCAATTGTTCTAGAAAAGGAATTACATAAACTACATTTTTAATGGCCTGACACTTTAATGGTCAGGATTTCCTGATGGCATGCTGTAATCAAGAGTGACTGGGCAGGACTTGAGACAATTGAGTTCAAACTGATTTCCTCTTCCCCCTCCAGTTTTTGTGCTGTATCACATTGTTTTCCAGTGTGTATGGCTTGGTCTTTTGGCATCTTGTGCTATCAAAATTACTTTTTAATTTTTCTTTTTTTCCTGTCTGATAATCTACATGCATGGTCTACCATACAAGGCTCTGTAAAGTGAGTCACATAAAGAGTTGTATTTCTTGCATATGCTCATAGCAAGTTCAGCCAGTATTTCCCATATATGCTGTAGCTGTTAATTTCTTAAGGATTTTTAAAAATGTGAATATGTAAAATCTGTCCTAAATTCATCTTTGTGATTTTTTTTTAAATTTTATTTTAAATTTGTTGTTTGCCATGGTAGTTGCTTGCACCATAGGTGAGACATTCTGCCCTGTCATCCCATACTAAATTAGAATTACACAACACTAGAGATCAGATAAGCTTCAGCAATATCTTTGGGACTGTAGCTTCTAGCAGCCTTTTCTGCTGTCAAATCCGACATTCTCAGTAGGAGTTCAATAACAACTAATAGTCTGTTTCTGACTGACTTCCCTGGATATCCTGACACTATCCTGAATGTCAGAGCTGACCTTTTTTTCAAACATTAAATCTCTTAGCAAAAGTATTGTGTGTTCTTCATCCGTAAATATAAAATAGTCATCCGTCTGATTTAGTTGATTGTACATTATGCATGTGGTTGTTGTTTATCCTGTTCAGTGCCAGTTCTGTAGAGAAATAGGTTCTCTACGTACAGTATGAGGATAGAGGTTTAGAAAGAACATTTTGTGGAGTTGCTACTTCTCACCTATGTCTAAAGGTAAGAGAAATGACTACCACAGTCCATCGTGGCAAAGCCAGTAGGATTTACTTGGAGAAATTCGTAGCCCAGTTTCTCTCTTCTCATGTGTCTGAATTTAGGCAAAATAAGTATTTAAAAATATTTTCCTGATTTTATCTCTGTAATTTATTTTATCTTTCTATCCGTTCTAGAGTTTCAGGAAGGAAATTATATACCTATTTTATTTTGAGACTTTTCAAAGTAGGAAAGGGACTACAAGAGATGAAGTCCCACACAGGGACTGGAGTGTTTGCTGGTTAGAGTTTGCTCAGCCATGAAAGCATCTAGACAAGAAGAATGTCTTGTTCTCTTCACAATACTTCCTCAAAGAGAGCCTGAATACTAGTATGAAAAAGGGGAAAAGGTGCAAAATGGCAGAGAATATAGCAAAACATCTCCAGAAGATTATGGTGAGGGGCACTTCAGAAGGGAAGGAGACCTTTCAAGGACTTTTGTGTTTGACACATGGGGAACTCACTTCATGCCTCTCAGACAATGTTCACCGGTATGGAAAAGATGGAGGAGAAATTTCCTTCTAAACTTAGATGTTTGGGGTCTGGTTGGTTGGTTTGTTTTCTCAATAATAAAAATATCACTTTTAAGTTTGGTGCAACATTACTGAAACATACTTCTCTTTCACTTTTTCCCTTACGGGAGACTGGTTACATTTCTAGAAAACATTATACCAAAGGAAAATCTAAAAATTACAGTTTAAGAATGAAATTATTGGAGATATTTTCTGATATAAGAGATATTAACAGGAGTAAGGAAAAAGACTACTGAATCTTTGGAAGGACATAACTATATGTCATAAGTTACATGGCAAAGCTTCAAATTTGAGGATCATCTGTAGCAGCAAGACTGGTAAGGGATTATAATCTGGCCCAGATACCTAGAAAACTGGATATTGCCAGATAAGTGTTTTATTCCTTAGAATTTCTGCTATATGTTTTTGTTGGCAGGAAGTAATGTATCTATTACCATTCTTGCCTGTCTTTTCAGAGGCTTTGAAAGGAGAAAACAAGCTTCATGTGAGTACCTGTAGCTAAACAATTTAGGCAGCTGCTCTCTAAGTTGAGTCAACTTTCTGAAAAGAAAGGATGTTCAGGTTTGTTGGGATAGAAGAATAGTCTTTGTGATAAAACTCAGAAGATTTCTGTGAAGTTTTTATTCTGTGGTTTGTTTTTTTTAGTCCAAATGAAAGCTCAGCAATTGTAGTAGCAGTTTCCACAATAAACTAAAAAAGACTTTCTGTATTTTCTCACAGAGTATCCTTCCATGTTACAGCCATATGGTACTTGGTGAATAAATTTATCTTCTGTTTATTGATGCAGCATTCGTTTATGTTCCTTTGTTCCAGAGTTCAGCTAAAATGAATATAAACATAACTGAAGCTCCTTAGATAAATTGTCAATAGGGAAGTGTTGCTACTGCAGAAGTAAAATTTAAGTTCCGATTTAGACATGGAGGGGAAGTTATCAATACACATATAACTTCCTCTCACTGAAAGGTTTGACTTGGCTTTACAAACATTACACGGAACCATATTGCTGAACTAAGCCAGTTGTAAACCTGTTTCTACTTCACAGGTAGGTAACCATTCATCTTAGAAACATGACATATCATGAATGCATGACAGAAGTACCAGCAACTATTGCTGGTTATTTAATTATTTTCATCAAAATCACTTAAAATTAGTAAATGAGAGAGAGGTGGTAAGGATTTGCAGTCTGGGCTTAGTCCATATGACCTGTTAATGAGATAATAGTCCTTCTTTGTCTGTTCATGTAGTGTAATTGGACATATGTGGAGCCATAATCTTTGTTAAACATCTTCCAAAGAAAATTCACTGCATACTGCAAACACAGAGAAGGAGGAGAGAATTCCGTAGCTCATGTTACTGGATAAATGATTCATGTAGTCTGAATTGAAAATAATAGGATGTTTGTTCATCAGGAACTATATATCCAGACTAAGGTATGAGAAATAAGGGAGAAAGCGCAGGTTTGTTTTCCTGGTCATGTATATTCTAATGTATTTGGACTGATTTCAGTTTCTGCCACTGTGTCTGTATTTGTGGTGTTACCAATCAGTAGGTGTCTATTACGTAAAGCAAAGGAATATGTAGGTGTCACGCTCTATGAAAATGTGTGGTCAGTGGCCCTTAATAGGTATTTAATTTCACTGGCAACAACTGTGGTTTTAATCACATTATTTAGGTTATGTTAAAAAGTGACATGGCATTTTTTCAGGAGCCTGCTGTGCCTGTCCCTTCACTTTCACTTTTTCATACCAGTATCAAGATTCATATTCGGGTATGGGTTTTTTAAGCACCTTTTAAGAATGCCTCAAAAATGGTATTGAGCAGAAACTCATTATCTTGGTCCATCTAAGCACATTATTGAGAATAATTTACATAACTGAAAAAAATCAGAATAGCATTTGTGTATAATCAGATGTGCTTAAAATGAGTATATATTTTACAAGTTTGCAGTGTCTTCTCTTTTATTGTAATCTCTTAGCACAGCTTAAGCTTAGTAACATCTTGCTGCTAAGTGAGTGTTAGTGAAATAAAGGGGAAAGTCTGGATAAATGCAGTGTAATGCAGAAGTATCCACCATCTCTGCAATGACTGATGACTCCAGCACTTATGTGATGCTGGTGAACCAAGAAACTAGGTAGAACCACATGTGCTGCGGTGCTGGCTGAGCATGAGGTCATCAGGGATTCAGCACAGCTAGAGCTGGGAGGGCAGTGATGAATCCAACTTCTGGACAGGCTTCATGCAGTGTTGGTAGTGTCACATAGTTTAGACAAAACCCAGTACAGTAGATCTGGCTGGTCTCATGTGCTGTCACATGATGCATCCTCCCATCAACACTCTGAAAGCAAATCCAGGAGATATAAGTCAGAATGGCTCTTTTTTTTATATTTATCTGTAGGTTGGAGGCTGAGATCTGGAATGTGCACCCGTTGTTGGAGCAGCATATGTTGAACTTCACTATGTTCATAAATCTGTTCACCATTTCTTTCATTCAAATCATAAGGTTTTTTTCATTGGTAGAAGTAAGAGAACTTTGGAAACATAGAAAGCTGATGATCAGTAGGAATTTTAGAATCGTGAAATAATGATAAAGTGTTTAAAGAAGTTGTCTGCTCTAGAAAACAGACAGCTGGTTTGGGATGCAGGAAACCTAGGTTTAACATTTGGGTTCTACTCATAATTTGTTATTCCGGATAGGTTGCCATCTCTTTTGAGCATTGACATCCTTATTAGGAAAAAATTATTCCTTTTGTAAAATAAGATTTGTTGTTATGAAACAGTCTAACAATCACTACAGATATGTTTCTATATATATTAATATAAGTAACCACACATCATATTTTTAGTCTTTGGAAATTTTTGTATTGTCAGTTGGATATGTAGGCCTTAATCTGCAACAAGTATCACAGGAAATACAGAGTACCTGTGAAAGCACACGTACTACAAAAATAATAGTAAAAAACTTAATTGTTAAAGGTGAGCTGTCTAAAATTATCTACTACTTTAGCAATGAATTAAAAACAGTAACCAAGAATATAATCTGCTTGATGAAAACCATGGAGGCCCCTCAAAAGCTTGTTGAGCATGCTTATTTTATAGTTGGATACTTTATTTTAAAAAAATAAAATTCTAGATGTATAATTCTAGATGATAATAATTCTAGATGTATTTTCAGGTGTCTTGAAAGAGGGGAGATACCTGATAGAAGTTTTGCTTCAGTCTGACCATTTCAACTTCCTGAGAAGCAGCAACAACCGAAAGCAAATTTCAGTTAAAGACAAAAACCCCAAGAACTTAGAGAGTAGTATTTAAAGAACATACAAAGTGCCAACACACAGCTGAGTGTAAAGTAGTACCCAAAAATATGTAGGAAAGCTAAAACTCATTGTTTTGTATTAGCTATGAAGTAAAATGGACTCATCAACTGTCAGAAGCGGGGTGTGTTTGTTAGCTTTTGATGCCTGCTTTGTATGTTTGAATCCTTGTTGGTCTTTAGGATGCTACTTATATCCTCAAACACTTGATGCATTTGGGCTATGCAGAGAGAAGCAGGATGATAAAAATAGTATTCTTTAATACAAGCTTTGGTATCAAATAACCTTTCCTGGTTTTGGACATTGTGTTTAACATGAAGCAACTTTGTTTCTCATTTAGCATACATCAGGGCGTCGCCTTTTGACCTAGGAGTGTGTTGTCTGTCTAATTATCCTTTGTATTGTTTTACTGTTCCTTGCAACTATCCAAATAATTTGGTGTGGCCCTAGCAACCAAACAATACTGTTTAACAAAGATTTCCTTACCGCATTTGCTCGCAGATTTCCCACGTAGCAGTAGCTCACATCAGAGCAAACAAACAGGATATTGTTTCAAGTGAATAATGTTCACTGTTTTCAAGTGATTTATGAAAATAGTTTTTTAGTTTTGAACTGTTGCAAGTGGTGTGGTTTCTGGTTCCAGACTTCACCTGAAGTTCTGTAGTGGTCCATGTTTTGAAGCTTCAAAACAATGTTTGAGACATTTTCTGTGGCAGCTAAGAGTAAAGAATAGTTTATGCTGTGATGGCAAAGAGTAGCAGAACGAAATTACTTAATCCTGTCCCATAATGAGATTTTTTTCCCCCCACTAAACATACTTAAAATCCACACAGACCCTTGCTACAATGTTATCGATTGCAGCTTTGTGAGTAAATGAATCCCACTGAACATAATTATACCAGGTAATAATGTTGTTTGACCTACTTAAGAAATCCGATAATAGATTTTGAATTTTCTCTAAGGAACTGTTATATATCCTCTTATTAAACATAGTCAAGTTCCCTCCCATTTTTCCCTCCTGCATGTTTGTTTCCTGTGTGTGTTTAATTAATTTAGTAGTTTTACAAAGCAAATAAAACCATATGCAAGCCAAGGGTCACTAATGTGAACCATTAGTGCTGTCATGAATTACAGTCCTCAGCAAGTTCATAGATGAAAGTACATCCTAGTAATTTTTTCTGCCTTTTGCATACTCTGGCATTTTAGCAAAACTAAGGTATTTGTAATACTCTTCTGGCAGTGTTTATAATTGCTTCAGTTTTTTATAGTTGGCTTGCTATTTTATGGGATAGTTTTTGCATGTGAACACTGAGATCAAGAATACATATGACTGTAGGATAGCCTTGACTCTGTTTTGCTGCTGGAAGAGTAAGAAGGCAAGTCTTGCCCCTGTATTAACTCTCCTCTTTGTGCTGGCACACATGTATGTGTGGTATGTGCATTGTACAACTGAGGGTGTAAAATTAATGTGGGAACAATAATTAATACTCATGCTGCTTTTCCAGTTCAGTTCATTGCACAGCTGCACACTTGTGTTTGCTTGCACAGGAGGAGGGTGGTACAGGGAGTGAGGTGGTTGGGAGGGATTGCATCCCTTGGCAGTACTGCAGCTTATGCCATCTGAAGGGAACTGTGTGAAACTATAGCCAAGGTGTGGGGTCTGTGGCATTGCTGGTGGATCTGTCCTGGCACCACATTTCTTTGGCTTCATGGTCACACCCTCTGCCTTGCACTGAAATTTCTGCAGCACTTATGGGAGCTAGTTGGGTTGTACTCTATTTGCTTCTTTTTTTCTTACCAGTGTTAGATTTTTGTCAAGTTTACCTATTCCTTATGATGTCCCATGAGCCTGGGGAGCGGATTTGCCTGGGTTTAGATCAGTCTAGACAACCTTGGGGTTTCATCCTTAGTGAGAGAAGGTGTTTTATAGTTTTGAAAGTTAACACACTAAGATAGTCCCTTACTGAAGATTAATTGACTAACATGAAGATAGTGCTTCAAGGATCATCAGCTCTCAATGTTTTCCTGATTCTTAAGTGACAGCGGCTTTTTGAAGGTGATATTTTGAAAACTGAAGATAGAAATGTATTGTGTAAACACACTACTAAGACTTGCCTACATAAAGTAAATCTAAGTATAGTTTTGAATTAAGGAGCACAATAGTCTTCATTAGTTTCTCTATAGAGTAAAAACAGCTGGTGAGTATCGGCTTCTCACTCTTCAGGAGTGGGAATGGACTGGAGCTCTGGCATGTTCCCTTCAGTCTGGATAGTGGAAGGATTATGGCATTCTCCAGTGGGTTAGTCTAGAATGAGCTGAAGCAGCTGGTTTGCTAAATTTCTTCTGACAAGACGTAGTTAATGATGTTCAAAAGGAGATTTAAACCCTATCATTTCTTTCCAGTCTGTTTGCTTCAATTGGTGCTTTAAAACAAGAGAATCCAATTTGTCTGTTGATCAGAACAAAACTTCGGCTTTCCTAGAAACTCTCATATTTAGGACAGAAGCAACTGCCTGTGTAGAAATGTGTGGTATCTGTTATGGGTCCTTAGCTACTCAAATTTTATTTTGGTTATCTGCAGATGGAGATGAAAGGAGAGTTGTTCAAAATCTCTACGTTGAAGCATTTTTCTGTTTTGCCTATCTCATAGTATTTCTGTTTCTTGCCTGCTATGGCAAGGAAGGATGTATTCCTTCTTTTCACCTCTTCTCAAACCTCTCTTCTCTCATTCTTGACACACAACACATCTCTTTTGTTTCCTGGGCTGCCTTTAGCCAGCTGGGGATTGTTCTCTTCTCCCAGGCAGTTAGCAATAGGACAAGGGGGCACCGGCTTAAGCTCTGCCAGGGGAAATTTAGGCTGGATATTAGAAAGAAATTCTTTACAGAGAGTGTGGTCAAGCATTGCAATGGCCTGCCCAGGGAGGTGGTGGATTCACCGTCCCTGGAGGTTTTTAAATTGAGATTGGACATGGCACTTAGTGCCATGATCTCGTAAACGGACTGGAGTTGGACCAAGGGTTGGACTTGATGATCTCTGAGGTCTTTTCCAACCCAATCGATTCTATGATTCTTTATAAGAATTGGGGCTTAAGCATGACGAGAGTACAGATGCTGGAGAATGTAGACATTGTAAAGAAATGAAATATTTTTTAAAGTGCATGACACATATTTATGCTTCTGTACTGAAGGATGAGCCAATCGCGAGATGTGGGATGAGAAAGAATTTTCTTTTAAGTCAAAAGTTTTGGGTTGTCATTTATCTTTTGCAGCATGTACTTTGTTCTGTTTCTTAATGCTTTGTGTACTTATATCTAGTGAACTTCTGCTGTGGGGATCTAGATCATAGCAGTGTCTGTGATGTCCTCTTGCCTGGGCTATGTGGGACATGCTTTTCTATCTTTTAGGATCTCTGTTAATGAGATCAAAGTGTTAGATTGAAGTGTTTGAGGATGTTCAGAAATGTTTTATGGCACATGCGTTGTTTGCATGTTGTTCTGGTGTTACCTCCAGTTCCTGGGGACTCAGTTGTGTGACCTTGGCAAGTCCTTCCAGCCTCAAAGAAGGCATACTGTAGTTTATGTACAGGAAAATATATGCATTACTCCAACTAAACAACAAGTTTGTACATTAACATAGAGAAAAAAACAGGTCATTTGTAGTACTCCCAACGTTATGCAAGGTAACCTTCCTTTTAGATTAGAAGTGAAGGTAGTTGGGGGGGGGGGCATTCAGTTTTCCCTCCTGCAGAATCGCTCACTTCACTAATGCATTTGATAAATGATAAATTTCAATGGAAGTTGAGGAAGTCTGTGTTATGTTACATAAGATGTAACTTTCTGAATTGAGAGAAGAAATGATAAATGGCAGAGACTCAAACTTGAGCAGATGTGAAGTACCAAAGGCTTGACTTCCATGGCAACTAGTATTTTCATAAGTATAAATAAGTTGAACACTAAAAAAAAGTTTAAGTAAAAGTTGTATTATTAAATAATATTAAGTAAAATAATATTTAACTAATAGAGTTTGCACCTGCAAAAATTGAGAACATGTAAAAAAATTTGCAAGTTAAACAAAATAGACCAAGTGCATTTCCTCACACTTTACCTGCAAAAAGCCTTAAAAAAGGTTACCTGAACAAATCGTGAGATGTGATACAATAAAATAGACTGAAACCAGGCTCAGACTATGACTGTCTTAGGAAAATAAAATCTTAATATCAGTAGATAAGAATTATTTCATAATATCAGGTAAAAAATAACTTTTGCCGTCATGGAATATGCTAGAGAAATATCAGACCTCTCTGGGTATATCAGGGTCATCTTTAAGAGATGTCAGCAGTTATTTTGAGTTACAGTGTACAAAACAAGAATTGCAATTATTTACTAATATTGTTATGTGTGTTAAACTCACATGTGATTGTGTTCTGAAACATGATTTTCAGTACTGCAATTAACATTGCTGGCAGCTTTGATGATAAATGAGTACTTAGGAAGAAAAATAAAAGTAAAGGTGGATTACTGTAAATTTCATATATGACAATTTCAGTATAAAGATGAAAGCATTAATTCTTACCAAATAAGACTAATATATCCAGAGTTATTTATACTAATTAATTAATATTTCTTATAGGGAACAAGTCTTTAAACTTCTGTGACTAGAGAGTGTAAGATTAGTTAGCATGACATGTCTAGAAGGAGTTTGCATTCTTGTTGGGAAAATCAGCTTACTGACAAAAAATGCCAAGGAATATCTTTTGAAGATATTTGAACACCAAGTAGAAACTTGAACTTCATGCACGATCTATAAAAATGGAATCAAGCAGATGCCTCTCACAATACAGGGGGACCCTATATTGTAACCCTTTAGTCAGTGTAACCTTTTACATTAAACCTTTTGGTCTTTAAGTCATACTTCAACTGAGGGTACCATATGTTGAAAGCTCTAATCTTTATCATGGTCATCATAGAGCATTTTATCAGTAACAAAAATGAGCTACATTGTAAACCCTCATGCAACTTGAGTAGAAATTCCCACATAATTAAAACAAATAAAACAATTCTTGTTGTATGTTACAGCTGGTTATTTCCTTCTTCTGGTTTAGAGAATTTACTATGTGAAAATGTGTTTGTGATGAACATTAAAGTAACACTATTGTGTTTAAAAGCTCTGCTTTATAGCTTGGTGTTTTTTTTGTTTGGTTTTTTTCTCTATAGCCTCCGCGCCACCCACCAGAGTAAATAAACGTAGAGTTTCTCCAAGTGTTGTTTCCACCTGGGAGAAGAGAGGCATCATCATGTCTAACATTACCATTGATCCAGATGTCAAACCTGGCGAGTATGTCATCAAAAGCCTCTTCGCTGAATTTGCTGTTCAAGCTGAAAAGAAAATTGAACTTGTAATGGCTGAACCTTTGGTGAGTCCTTTTTTATAGTATCCCTTGAAAAGGTCCTGCTTTTTTTCTAAAATAGGCTGATTTATCGTACATATGGTTACTGAAAAAAAAATCCCCAGATATTGACTTTTCAAATGCATTACTCAAAGAATAAACAGGTTTCTGCAAACACGGTTGCTACCTTATTATGTTTTATTGACTTGTGTTAAAACTGTTATGTAGTAGTTACTGGAAACAAGACTTCTTAGTATCCGTAAGTTCTGTGAAGTTATAAAAGGAAATAGCAACAACAAAAAGTGTTCCTTCATTAATACTGTGAAGTGTGTTTCCTGTCAATGTTTCTTTGAAGTAATACTTGGACAGTATACTTTCAAGAGAAGATGCATTTGGTTTGTTTTCCATAATAATCAGCATATATTGCAGATAAGGCAAAAATGCAAAATTCTGTTGCTCAGCCAGACTGCATGATCTTGAAATAAATTGATTTCTTTTAATTTGTACATCTCTGG
>VYXB01007304.1:47108-114348 GCA_013397135.1 Pachyramphus minor | reverse complement strand
TTTTTTTATAAAACACAAACAACTTGGATATCTGTTGAGTATGTGAGACACTGTGGCTTGCAGAAGGCCAGCTCACAGAAGGCTTCTGTTTGGAACTCCTGCTTTCTGAAGTGTTCTTGTGCAGAAGTGCAGATGCGAGCACTTGAGTCCCAATTTTGAAACTTCAGGAAAAAGTGTTATTAAGAAGCAGTCCAAAAGAACACAAAAATGGGGCTAAACTTGTTTTGTGGGGTCACTAATGGAATTATCTTCAACTACAGCCATTAGTAGATCAAAAGCTGAAGAAAATGAAACATTTCTTTATATGCACCTACCTAGGTATATATTATACATATGTTTTTGTGCACCAGGCAAGCCTGCTAGTTAAACATAGCTTGTCTTTTTGCTTGGAGACATCCAGAAGAGTCATGTATTCAAGAGGGTTTCATAAGAAAGCACAGAAACTTCGCAGCAGAAGAGGCACACAAGTAGTGGAGAGTACCTGGCTAAGACATGAGAGGCGAGCTGTAGGGGAGGTGATGCTGTGGGAGGAGAGGCAGGTCGCTGCACTCTCCATCTGTGTGCTGAATGCTGCTCTCTCAGCTCCCTTTCCATTCATCTGCTAAACATACCGGCAAGACGGTGCTTGGCCAGAGTGACACAGACTGTCTGTAATTGAGAGAAGCTGAAGAGTGCTTTCTCTGTAGACATGGATAGTTTGGAGTTAAATCTCCTAAGTGGAATACTGGTAGCAAGGCAAGTATAATAGCCCTAGAGTTCACTGGTGCTGCAAAATGTGTCCCTACACCACATTAAATAAATTGTCTGACAACAATCCCAGGCTGTGTCTCCTTGCCACACTGTTGACTGTTAATTAAACAAATGTTTTTAAATCTGTTAATCATACAAAATCGACACAGCACAGAAGATTAGGAATTAGAAACCCCATGAATCTGATGAAATAATGTGCTTTTCAAAGAAGAGTGATTCCCAGCTCTGTTGTCTGGTGAGGTTTTATGGTGATTACATGAAGTCTGCCTTAGTCAGAATCTTACTAATAAGATTCTGAAATTAATATTTTGTGTGTATACAGTATGTATAAAATTCTTTGGGATAAAATAAGAAAAGATATGGCTGGAGTAAGTAATTTCTGAAGGTTTTAAACAATTCTGTCGGAGTTCATTTGCTAAGCTGAATTCGTTTAAACAAAATGTATTTTAATGGAATCAAATGTAATTTATATGTACAACCAGCTTTCCTTATTTTATATTGGTGGAAAGGAAGGACTATATAGAAAACCAGAAAATTAAAAGAGGTGCCAAAAGCTGTGGAAAAGTGAAACAATCTGAGTTTACGTAACATAAAGAGGTAGAAGGAAATCTTTAGGTGTCTCACTGAAAGGAAATACTGAAAGTACTAAAGCATGTTTATTTTTGTATTAAAGTACTAAATATTCAGTTCTAGTGTATGAAATTTAAAAAAGAAAGATAAAAGACTGAAGGAACACTGGATATACACTGACTGTAATTGGAAAAAAGGCCTTAATGGAAGAGAAGAAAGCCCTTTGTCATTTCAGTGTGATTTGATTTTGTGGAATGACTTGGCTACAAACAAAAATCTGGAATGTATGTGTAGTGTTACATAAATCTTTAATGTGTTAGATTAAACTAGGCTGTTGGATGAAGCTGTTAGAGAGAATTTGAAGCCAGGCCAATTAAAGTTAGGAGCTAGGCATTTTTAAAACTTGAAGATGAACATGCCAGTAGAAGAGCAAAGATTAATTAAAAAATAAATGGGGGAAAAAAAAGGTAACTGCAGATCAACACAGCACCTGGGGGTGGGGGAATGGTATAATTTTGCCTAAATGTATGGGTTTCATTTAGAAATAACTGATTTGTGATTTTTAAAGTAACTGAATGGCTTTTCTGGCTGTGAATTTACTTACATACTTTCCTTTTTACTAATTTAATTAAGAGTTCTTTGCTTGCAAAATTATAATACCTCAGAGTTTCCAAAGTTACAGAAAAAGCTTGTCAGCAAATTCAAGTAGTAAGTGTCATGACAGTAAGGAAGATCATCCTTTTAGTGAATAAATTAAATGAAACCACTTTTTAAAAATAAGGATCGATCATTCTAAATCCTTTACAGTAGTATACAGTTTTAAAGGAAAAAGGGCTCAAATGCAGTCTATTGTTCCTTAAAAAATACTCTTTCTCAACTGAGAAGGATGGCACTGAGAAATGGTACCAGCCTTCCCCAAATGTGGGGGAAACATGGTATAGGAAAACCTATACCAGTGAAAAAGATTAGTGATAAACTCAATTATTTTGTATTTTGTCAAGTGCATGTAAATATGGATGGTTAGAATTTAAGCAGAGAGTTTAACATGGTGCCACCAAGTTAGTTTAGTAACCTGCTAACTTACTAAATTGTAGTTGTCTCATGTTTAAGTCAAAACTAGCAAGAGTATTTAAAGCCGTAGCAAACATAGGCGATTTTATTCCATCATGAAAATACTAACTAGCACCGTGCACTTTTTCAGGTCTTGCCTAGGTGCTTTCAAAAGCTTGTCTGAAATAAAATTTAGCACACTGCTGCCACTGGGGTGAGGATGCAGGTGCTGCCCAACCTGTGGGCTGCGGGAGGCAAGGCAGCATCCCTTGGCTGGTTTCTTTCTTGCAGCTTGGAGGACAAACAGAACTACACTGGTTTGCTAGTGAGCATCTGAGCTACCTTGCTGAGGTGTGCCAGCCACCAGAGGATGGTGCCAGGGAATACTGGAGAGGGGCCAACAGGTGGTACCTTTTTCCGTGGGTGCAGTTGTTTGCACAGGACACACACATTTGTCTACATCCTGATCTCTGCTGCCTGCCTTATGTTGACATTTCTCCTTTACACAATGGATGCAAACTGCCCTTTGGTTAATGGAGTAATGTTGGTTTTTTTTCATTTCACTTGTAAAAGATAAATGTAGACCTATTGTTTTCATCTCTCTCTGAACTTCAGGAAGCCAGGAAAATAAATCTTAAATTATTAATTCAGTTAAAGTTTCCAAACCTTTACGTTATGCTGTTGGATAGATTTTTGTAAATCATGTGAGATGACTGGAGCCATGACAAAGCAGAGATAAAAGAAGATAGTAGAAGAAAATAAATTTTAAAGCCGTAGAAATAATTCAAAGGACTTGATAAACCTGTGGCTGGGTTCAAGAGTATTGTTTGGTTATGTCACCTTTGTTGGGTCAGTGTTACATTAACTACAGTGATATTTACCTTTTAACAGTTAAGATCCTTAATGCTGAGGAAACATAATAGGGAGGATTATGAACTTGTAAGGTCTTCATTCTTTCTGATATTGAAACTCTTAAAAATGCACCAACAATTCAGGTACAGAAGTACCTCAATTAGTGTAGATTATGTGAGGGAAGCTAAACTTTCAGAACTATCTTAAAAATAGTTTGCTATTCATTGACGTGGTTTTCAACTTCTTTGTCTAAAGACTTTGAGATTATTAGATCACTTCTATTTGTTATTCTTTTCCTTAGCAATTTTTGGGTTTAGACACATGCAATGGGTATAACAAACCCATGGTTTATTCACCTGTATAATAGTTTTGTGGTATTATGGTGGAAATATGGTATGTTGAGGCATTGTATCCTAAGAAGACTTAAGAAGCCTGACTTTACTCACCTTTTTACAGGAAAATCACTTATCCGTCTTCTCTGGAAATAGTTTGCTAGTTATTCTCCTTCAGCTTATTTAGCAACGATACAGTGTTTCTCTAGAGTGGAACGTTTCTTGTGTTTCTGCTTTATGGATAAGGTAACAATTATTTGTGCAGTTTATCTAAAAGCATAGTACAGATAACATGAATTTACCTACAGTAGGCATTTCGTTATTAAAAAAGGGAAGGAGGAGTGCTAGTTACAAGGGAATTCTACTTTGCAAGTGGTTTCTGAAACTTCTAGTATCTGCTTCAAAATGTCAATTCTCATAACAGTATTTTGAACAGACTTTCCATGTAAAATCATATGAATTTGAAAGAAGGAAGTGAAACCTTTCCCGCCTTGCTTTTGAATGCACAGTGAAGGAACACTGACTAATAAATCAGTTGATCAACAAATAGAGCTATTTCAGAATATTAAATACATTTTCCTGAAGCCACCTTCTTCTTAAAATATTTATTTAAGCATACTGGAAGCATACATAAATGGTAGTGTTTTCCTAGATAATTAGGTGGCTTCTTTTGGATTATAGGAAGTGAAGATGGCTTGTGAATTGATATCTATACTATTTCAGATTATACTTTCAGAGTAGACAAATGCTTTTTGCCTGGGCAATGTTGAATTCAAGTTTTTGGAGACTGTAATAGTTGCCAGATATTGTGTCCTTTTGAGCACCAAATACAGCTGCATTCGTAGCTGAAAATGTCAGAAATTGTGTCATATTTTCAAGATTACAGTTAGGACAGTAAAAATTAGGCTGCCATTTGGAATCTTGGATCTGGTGCATGCAGTATGACTTTTTATCTGTTTAAGATACAGTCTGTTTCTTGCAGCCTTGCAAGTGTTTATCACCAGCAGTGTTAACTTTCCAAGTTTTTGTCAACAACCTGACAGTATGAGTGTTGTCTGATACTACACTACTGAGTTACTTTGTGCTAATGCAGACACAAACTGTTGAGAGCAGTACTGACTATCAGTGTTGCTGACACCTCCTTGTACGTTCTAGAGCAGGCAAGTTAACAGCTTTTCCTACTTGCTACTGGACTTACCTTGCTCCATAAAACATCTTTGTTTGCTTTACTGCAATCTCATGTGAGCTATTAACTCCTTACCCTTGAGTACTTTTTCTACTTTCCTTGTCAAAGATAGTGTTTTGGACTTATTTGTACTATTGTAAAGCGAAGAGTAGTGAAAAATTTGTTAAAATATCAAGAAATGCTCATCAGATCTTTCTAAATCTTACTGCTTTGTAGTGCTGCGTTAAAGCCATTACTACCACTCTTATGGTAAATCATTGACCCTCAGAGCCAGTGTGTGGGACTCAGTGTTCTTTTTTGTTTTCCTTTTCTTCTTTTCTTCCTTTTTCTTTTTTTTTTTTCCTTTTTTTTTCCTTTTTTTTACTTTCCAGATTACCCTAGCAAGGTATAGAACTTGAATTTCTTGTAAGTGTATAATTTGGTACTCTATACTGTGACTCATAAGAATTGCTGTTTACTGTTACACTTCATGAGTATTTTGTTTCCTTAATGCTTTAATCCTCACAAAGTTATTTTTGCCAAGATTATAATTTAACTTTGCTTTTAGCAGAGCAGTATGACTTATGGTACTGTTAGCAATAAGTAGTGTAATAATTAAATTCTAGTACTTTTCTGTACCTTACAAACTTACTTCAAATGTAAAGCAAGTGATAATTAACATTCCCTTTTTTTGGACTAGGTTTTCTACTTATTTTTCATTGCAGTTCAAGGAAAGAGCGAATTAGAAATGCATTGAACAATTGTCTCTGCCTTTGTGAAGACATTTTAAAATTTATTATGGTAACTTAGAAGAGCTGCCAGATATGAACATGAGTACACTTGTTAATTCAGATGGGAATGGCTTTCTGTCTGAGTTACACATGCACCCACCACCAGCTATCCCTGTTGAGCACACTGCTGTAGGCCCTGTTGTTTGGGACAGGCCTTTGACATCTTCTGCTTGTCAGTCTTTAATGTTATTACTGTTAATACCAAATTAGTTTTTGTGAGTACGCTTCACATCTTCAGAAATGGTTCCAGCTGAAAAATAATGCAAACATTTACATTAAAACTAATTTCTTTTTTTCTATAATATAACCAAGAAAGAAGAAATCTGGTTTTGGTAGCAGTCAATTGCATTGTGAAATTTATGTTTGTTTTTCTTTTAACAGGAAAAGCTCTTGTCCAGATCTCTTCAAAGAGGTGAAGATCTTCAGTTTGATCAGGTAGGAGACATGTAATTGAAGGAAACTTTTATTGCATTAATGTGGGCTCTGTTTTTGCAGGATAGCGGTTCCACTGTTGTCATAACTTGGAACATCTACATCTGAATCTGTGTCAGAAGATTTAGACCTTAAATGTTAGACTTTATTTTACACTGTAGAATATAATAGTAAGTAAGAAACTGCTAGTATAGATTAATTATTTGAAGGTGGCAGTGAAAGCTGGTGGAGGAAAGATGCTGAGATGTGGTAAAGGACAAAAAGTTTTAATTCTATTGTCACTTATTTTTTCAGTCTTTGGTGTTCTGTTATTATAAACAAATAGTGTTAATTTAATTTTAGCAACACAGATTTTACTGAAAGCTTTTTGATTCTATGGCAGAAGGCATAAGTTAGATTCAAAATGTTGCTTTGTCCTTTACTGCAAATATGGACACACTGTGAGGTAATTCTATTTCACTTACTGTAAGGGAATTGTTCCTGGAATGACTGTTCACTCAGTTTATTGTTTATTCTCTGTATTTCTAATTCTTCAGTAGTACAGGCATGATTTTGTCCCGTAAGTACTTCCTTGCAATGGAGAGGCATCATTCAGATTAAGCCTCATTAATTGCCTGTTCCTGTTCTTAACTGTTACTGAATAACATCTACTGTATGAAGTTTAGTGTTCTGTCCATATCTTCTATAACTGTATTTTTGTTTCCTGCTTTCAATTACTACTTAGGTATAAATATTAGATATTGCAGTGAAATCTGTGGACCTGTCTTTACTTTACAATGAGTAGCTGTCCATGCGCCTTTTTCCCTCCTCCCAAAAGAGAATCTAATAGTAACATGTAATATTTAATGTATCATTTTCTTTTCAAAGAAAAATAAAAATAAGTTCACCACCACAAACCTCACATAGCCTTTCAATATCTTCTAACCAAACCTACTGCCATTATTTCCGAAATAAAAGTTTACTCGTAAGCAAGGGAAATGGGTAAGGGGGAAGGGTATAAATTCTTTGTTAACTGCAGTATGTTATACTTGTTCTAAAGCTGACCAAAAGCTAAATAATATGAATGATGGGAATTATCTAAGGAAATACATAAATCAGTACTGTTTCTAATTTTTCTATTAGCTCTGACTCCCCTTTCCTACTGCCATGTTTTTGCCTCAGTTAAGGATGTTTTTTATAAATCACTAGGAGTCATGTATTAAACTACATAGAGGTTCAAAAAATAGGCTGCATGAAGTAAAAAAAATAAAGCATGTGACTTTTAAAATCTTTTAATATAGAAATAAACTAGTTTTCCTGAAAATACAGTACTTTCAAAAAATTTGATTTGATTATGTGTGTGTGTATGTGTATGAGTTCTTATGTTGTTCTTTTGTTATTTATAATCTACTTTGGATTCATTGAGATCTGAATTTTAATGCTACTGAATAACTGCTTTAAAGAGTTAGAGCTGAATGGCTGTCTTATGATGACAAGGATTGTGAATTTTGATAGGGAATTTTGAACATTGTTTGTCAAAAGGAATTAAGATTGCTTCTCTCTTCATTGCTTGATGTATGAAACCTTTATTAAGAACAATTCTCCAGCACTGCAGAAGATTACAGGTTAAAAAAGAGATTGACAAAGTGTGGGAGTGAGGAGGATCAAGAGGGCACAACCACAGCATCCAGCAGAGAAGCTAGAGCTGTTGCTGGGCCAACCGTGTTCACCCAGAGGTCTTCCTGGAGCTAGGAATTCAGGTCTAAAAAGTAGCTTTACTGATACAGTGTCTGAGCTAGTAAGTGTTGTACTTTGTGAATAGAGAGAACGGGACTGGAACACAAGAGGGACTCAGGGGCTAGGAGTTATCTAATTAACACAGCTCAATAAGCAATGAGAAGAGGAATGGAGGAGGAAGACATGTAGTGTTGCCTGTCCCTACAATGAAAAAGTAAAATAGCTTTTTAATGGGGTTAGAAGTCATTTTTGTTGGAAACATAACCAGACTAAAAGGGTAACTATTAAAACCAAGTGTGCATAATCAATAGTTTTTAATTTTCAAACATTGCAGTTCTTCTATTTGTTGCTTGAGGTTTTATTTGGAACAAAAAATATAAAGTCAGCTAAAAGAAATGAAATTTTGGAAAATGAGAAGGAAATTTGTATGTTGTTTCACTTGTGAACTGTTAAAAATTTTGCATTTTAGTTCCAGCACTTTCCCTTTATCATTCCTGGCACATCGAGAAGCTACCGGACAGGAATTTTTTGATAGAGCATATATTGCAGTTCTTAAAATATTTTTGCTTGTACAGCTTGAATCTGAAATAGCTTGTATTTTTCTTTTTTTGTTTGTTGTAGGAATCAGACTTGGCAATTTCCTACTCTTGTCCTAAGACACCAAAACTTTATGATCACACAGAAGCCTATCTTAGCCATCTCAGTAATTGAAAGCACACGTGTCCAAGGTTCAGACTTGGTCATGATTAAGCACAACTTGGGCAGTGTTTTCAGGATCAGGATTTTGGCCATAGAATTTGGGCTCTAGCATCTTATTGTAATTTTTCTCTCTCTCTTTTTACTGTGCTCTCACTGTGCTGTTGGGTATGTTATGTGCAGCAATTAGCAATGTGTTGTGGCCTTTTAAGACTTGAGCAGGATTTGCTGTTTCACTCTGAGGAATTGAAATACGTCATAATGACTAGTGCAGCCCTGTCCTCTTGGGTATTGCACGATCTCTTTGTCTGGGTTGCTGGTTTCAATGAAGACATAATGTATATATGTTATATATAAGAAATATATAAGAAATATAATATGTATTTTTTATATAAGAATTTCTTATTTGTTTTTATATGATGATCTTGAATTTAGTATCCAAGCAGTATGGTAATTATTTTAAATAAAAAATAGCTTATGTTCTGCTTAGCAGCTATATAATATAAGCAAAGATGTCATCTTCCTGATAATTCTACTGTCTTCATTAGAATGCTAAGTATGCAAAACTTGTCAGGAAATAAGTAATTATTATGTAAAACTGACTTTTCATTTCAAGAGGAAAATGTATTATAATGTTAGTATTTTCTGGGTTTAGAACTTTACCAATGACATTTTTCACTGCATGTGATACAGTTTGTGTCTATGGAAGACTGTAAATTGATTAACTACTGGAACATCTGTAGATGGTAGTAGTATTAATAAACTCTGTCAACTTGCAGCAAAACTCTAGTAAAGCTTAAAATGCAGCTTGCTTCTTTTTCTTCTGCTAATAAACCCATCAGTTCAGAAGGAGGGCAGGTGAGTTAGAATTGCTTTGTGGAGTCATTTTACATTGACAGCAGAGGGTAACTTAAGTATTCACTTAATCTATTCCTGTCCCATTGTGTGTGTAGCTGCTGTATGAACATAGCTCTGTGCAATGTATGGGATATAGAATTGTTTTTAGGGAAAGAGAATCCATTAGTTTTAGAGAAAGAGAAATTAATGTATTACCCAGTCTTTAGGTTATTTGGGATATGGGAATTGACAGTAAATTCTGAAGGCAAAACACATTTTGGATTGCTGTGGTCTGATAGATCTTTTCTTCATCAAGTTTATCTTTCATTCTAAGAATTCCAGTTACATTGATGATTTTATGCTGAGTCTGATATCTTCAGTTTAGTAACTCATGAGAGGGGTTTGTTCTTTTGTTTTCTGGGGTTTTTTCCTAAAATATGTTAATGCTTTTAACTTGTGATTGCTGCTCATGGCTAGAGTGAGGTCAATGGAGATGTTTGAGTACCCCAAGCTGATGCAAGCAGCAGGCATTTCTTGCACATGAAATCTCAGTGAAGATATTTAAAAGCTTTATCAGTACAAATGAGTCATTTAAGTTCTATTTTTCTGATTTCCACTTACTGAAATGTAGGGGTTTTAATATTAGCCCACAAGTGTCTCATATTTGGTTTTATTTCCTCTTCTTCTTCTTTACAAACTTTTGCTATTGGTTTTTTCCCAGGGAAGTTTGTCAGACCCCTACCGCATCAAAAAACTTTCTTAATTTATCCACATTCATTTTTACCATATACTGATTTGTTTCAGATCACAGAATATTTTTAAAGTGGTAACATTGAGCTGGTTTTTTTACTGTCCAGTTCTAGAAGTCTGATGTATGCTGACTGCTGATTGGGTATTTATTTTGTAAGGATATTGGTGCAAAAGAAACAGGATTAAAACACACTTAGTTTGCAAAGCAGTCATAAAGATTTCAACATATATTAGTATAAGAATGAAGGAATTCTTAACATTTAGCCTTTGTTCTGAGGCATTATAATAATCCTACAGAATATTTCTACCTTCTGTTTCTTTTCTATATTAAAAAGGCTTTGTATGGTTTTGTGTTGCCTGCAATAACTGCCTGCATCTTTTTGTGCAGTTAGCTCAATTTATGTGCCCCTCCTGCAACAGGCATGCCTAGTTTTTCCATTGAATCTTTTTCTAGTGAGTGTCCTATTGAGAGACAATAATAATAGGGGAAAAAAATCTCACCATTCTAGTAAAAACATCATAATGAATCCTGGTTCCTATTTGGATCTGGAACAAATGTAGTTTGTGTTGTATACTTGAATTTAGAATTTCGTGAGATTACAGAATAAGAATATTATTTTACTTATTTTGAGGAAGCTTCTCCATTTGTTTAAATAATGAAAGAATTTTTCAGAGACTCAAGAATACTATTTAATTCTTGTGACTTAACTAGTTGACTGCTTATCAAGCTGAGTAAAGCATTCAGAAGGTTGAAAGAGGTCCTCCTGAGGTTTCCCTCAGGTTAACCTGTCCCTATGCCTTCCTCAAGTGAGAAAATGCAAGATGTTTCAAATGAGGACAAAGAAATAATGGCATTGATGTTATATTAATTTTCTGGAGTAGTGAATAATAGGTAAGTTATGGCATGAGGATGGATTCTATTGAAACCTCTTATTTGAAAGATGCAAGAGGTAATTAATACATGGCATCAGTGAGCAATGTGGTAACTCTCCTTTTCCAGCCTGTGTTTTGGGGATGGGCTTGCTCCCTGCTGCCTCCTAGAAGGGAGTTTATAATGGTGTTCTGCTGTCTTCAGTCATTCTTCTCCTTTCCAAGCCTCAGCACTTAGGAATGTTGTTAAAGTTGTAAGTTAAAGGAAGGTTAGAGAATTTAAATTTCATAACATCTTGAAGTTTTCCTGCTTATAATGGTTTCTGTTGCCACATTTGTTTCACAGATAAGTGAACCACTTGTGTGGGTTTTCTGAAAGAAAGCAGTAGATAGGGGAGTTATGCTGAAAGTAAATGTAGCTTGAGATCTACAACAGTCAAATGTATTAAAATTAGTGTAGAATATATAAAAGGCTCTAATTTTTGTTTATATAATAACCAAAGAAGCAGGTTTTTGAAAGGTTACATACTCCTCAGTTTAGGAGGGTTAGGTCTTGTCTGTCCTTTGTAGTGTGGAGGTACATATACTTCAGAGATATGTGCAGCAACATTCAGGGACATCCTAAAACCTCTGCTGTTTTCTCAATGGTTTTATACAGGTTGTCTGTATAAATCTGTTGTTCTGTAATCCCTGTGATCTTCAGAACACTTTGTCTACTTATATTTATTATAATAATGGACTTAGTGTGTAATATTTACAGTAGTTGTCCTAGGTGAAAATGAACATAAAGTTGCCACTTTGTGAAGTTCCATTAAAAAAACAATTTGAAAGAATGATTATAATTCTAGGATTTTTATTGCTTTATCATGCTAAAGTATTTATCTTACTTCTTTTTCAGTTGATAAGCTCTATGAGCTCAGTAGCAGAGCACTGTCTCCCCTCCTTACTACGCACCTTGTTTGACTGGTACAGGCGTCAAAATGGAACAGAAGATGAATCTTATGAATACAGACCTCGGTCAAGCACAAAATCAAAGGGGTAAGACTTTTTCCTTGCACAAGTCTGTTTGATTTTTGTGTTCTTTCTCAAAATAATGTGTGCTTTGTACTTCTGTGACAAGGATGTTGCATTGGGATGTGTTATTACCTCAGACCATGTAGAAAGAGCAGTGTCTTGAGGTAGTGTATTCAATTTGCCTAGATGATAAGCATAAAGTGACTTAATGGTTTTGGTTTGGATATACAGAGGGAAGTTGATTCTGGTAATGCCAGTTGATACTGGTAATTCCAGGCTAGTTTGTCCCTTTTCAAATTATTTTGACAGGTTGTTGACAGCTATCCATTTTATATACGTGTGCAGCAGTGATTACATGAAAGGCAATGCAATCACTGTCTCTGCAATATTTATGTTTAGTCTTGTGTATGATACCTGTGTTCTTGATTTCTTATTTTAGGGATGAGCAACAACGTGAAAGAGATTATCTACTTGAAAGGAGGGACTTAGCTGTAGATTTCATTTTTTGTTTAGTTTTAATAGAGGTTCTAAAACAGGTAAGCTCTTTTGCTTTGGGAAATTAATATTAACATTTTTCTTTTAATGTTGGTTTTTATTGTCTCCTTTAAATTTTTATATTAAAAACTAGAGCATATCTATGATGAGCATATGCAAGGCTGTCATTTTACTCACAGCCACATAAAGCCTTTGACTTCTCCTTTCTTTTCTTTACATGTCTGCATTATCTCATTTCATATGTCCTGGAAAACTGCATGTGCTGCAAAAAGAAAAACTGTAGAAAATAAGTTTATTTATGTTCAGTACCTTTTGTCTTCTTACATTTTTTGAAATACAACGTGTAGTCACTGAATGACAAGATTAAAATGTCACTTCAAAAATATTAGAAAGGGCATGTAATTTTGCTTGGACTTGTAGTGTCGTGTTAGATAATGTTACAAACAATTTCTGTTAATGTAAAATTTGCATGGGTGTTTGGACAAGAGAATAGGGTTTGACTTCAAGTGGCAGCATTTTTTCTCATGTTCTTGGAGAGGACAAAAAGATAAATGTAAGAAATGTTTTGAAACATGAGTGGAATTGAGCAAACTTCAGGTACTTAAGTAGTTTATGTCTCTTAAGTGTGGGCACATGAAAATTAAATGGCTTTTTCTCTACTAAGTAAAGCAAGGACTGTTTTAGTTTGCAAGTAAACTGTGGTTTATTTTGTCATTAATTTAATCTCTAAGAACCATCATACAGAATAATTTAGGAAAATGCAGATTGTGTAAATGTTCATATATTGCAGAATTAACTTTATCATATGCTAGCTAAGGATGACAGTAGCAGGAGAGATTTCTATGGTGCATCTCACAGTACTGTTTACTTGCTTCATCCATATGTATAAATTATATCTGCATTTCAGATACCTGTTCATCCAGTGCCAGATCCTTTAGTACATGAAGTTCTAAACTTGGCTTTTAAGCACTTTAAACATAAGGAAGGGTAAGTTTCACTTGTGTACTTTAAAAATAATTTGTGTGTATTTCGAGCCTGTGCTTGATTGTTGTGTTTGTTCTCCTTTTCCTTACATGTAACATGTTGGTGATAATACTGTAAATGAGCATTGGTTGATGTCTTTAAATCGAAAACATATCTTGAAAGAACACGGCTGTGTTCAACATAAGGCAGAGTTTATTTTGCTTAGAATATACAGAATGATTTACATCGCCAGACAGAATAAGAAAAGTCTGAGTTTGGATAACGTCCTATCCAGAATATGTGTCTTATGAAGTGAGAAATGAAACTACAACACTTTACATATCACCCATGTGCATTTTAGATTTGATTTTCATTGTTTATATGGTAATAATCTGCCTTGCTATGGAACAACCTTTTTGTTTTATTTAAAAACTTGCTTGGGGCTTAGAAGAACAAAGTTGTATTTAACATTTTCTTTGGTTTTATTGTGGTTTTGATTTTTTACCTCTCTTTAGGTATTCAGGAACCAACACTGGGAATGTGCATATTATTGCAGACTTATATGCAGAAGTGACAGGGGTTCTTGCTCAATCAAAGTAAGTTCAGTCTCTGACTCTTCTTGTGTTTGGGGAAAAACCAATCTAGACTTAAAGACTTTAATATAGTGGCTGTTATTAATGTCCCCTGTAACTAATACTGTAAGTTTCAGGTGTAGTCTGATGTGTCTGTCTCATATTCCAGCACAATAAACTTGAACAAATCAAGAAACAATCATTAGTGTAATTGCTTTGCAGTCAACTCGTAGGTACAGGGAAAGGAGGTCTTGTATCAGTCAACCAGTCAGTATTGTTGTTTAGTTAGCGGGGTATATTCTAATGTGATGATCATAACAGGTACTTTTAAATGCCTAGATTTTAAGTATAGAGTTCATCTTGTGTTTCTTTTACTATAGGTGTGGTTACTGTTACAGATTAAAGAAAACAGATCAAAATTGTAGACGTCATATAAAAGTAATTAAGAATAATTGCCTTCTGTATCCCTTGTTTAGGTTCCAAGCTGTTAGGAAGAAATTTGTTACTGAATTAAAGGAACTGCGACAAAAAGAACAGAGTCCTCATATAGTACAAAGTATCATCAGTTTGATTATGGGAATGAAGTTTTTTCGAGTAAAGATGTATCCCGTGGAGGATTTTGAAGCATCATTTCAGTTCATGCAGGTAAATGAACAGTACAGAAAACTGAAGTGAGCATGATTTTGTTTAACTCACAAAACTACAATGACACTTGCTGTGATCAGTCACTCACTCTACTTGTGTGTCATCCTTCATCCTTTTCTGTTCAGCTCCTAAGTGTTCAGAGGTGTGAATCATTGGTTGCTCTGTAGGAGAAACCTTTCACCATTGTCTCAGTAATGTGGCAAACCTGTAATATGTGAGTTTATTTGAGACCAAATGAAAATGGGTAGCAATCAAATAATTTTCTTTCTTTATGAAAATAGTATATTAAAGGAAAAAAATTATTGGATATATCTTTTTTTAGCAGCTGAGATGCCAAGACACTTTTCTGTAAAGCCACTTCAGTAAGTTTTCAGAGAGACTGCATGTTCAAACTTGTGTATGGATTATTTACAGTGTCTGGAATACTTAATTCTCTGTAACATTGTTTTTGCAGCAAAGTCATATTGAAAATGAAAATGAGTATATAAAAATAAAGTATAATTTTCTAATAATTTGAATAGAGATAAGTGTTAATTTTTTAAAAGCTTCAGAATAATCTAGGGAAAAATGTGCACGTTTATATTCTGAGTAAAAAGGAAATAGCTATTTGATATTACAAATGTTCTCCTTTGAATTTCTTGAGGTGAATTGCTGGGGAAACAGGCTTTAAAGTTTCTGGTGTTTTTTTAAAGTTTATATTCTCAAGGAATATAAGACTGGCTTAGATACAGGCAGCTAATGTTATACTGCTAGTGGTTTTTATGGCATAGTTACATTTGTATTCTTTTTTCTAAATATTTTTTCTGATGTTTTCTTACTAAGGAGTGTGCTCAATACTTCCTGGAAGTAAAAGATAAAGATATAAAACATGCCCTTGCTGGGTTGTTTGTGGAAATTCTCATACCTGTGGCTGCTGTAAGTATTCTAATCCCCCACCCCACCCCACTATTCCTCCCACTTTCAATTGGGCTCTTATTGTTCAAATTGCTTCAATTAATCCTCAAAATAATACATTTTTACAGATTAGAAAAGACTTCTAGTACCTAAAGAGGGTTTACAAGAAGGCTGAAGAGGGACTTTTTACAAGGATGTGTAGTAGTAGGACAAGGGGGAATGGCTTCAAACTTAAGGAGGGTAGGATTAGATTAGACTTTACGAAGAAATTCTTTACTACAAGGGTGGTGAAGTACCGGCTGCAGGTTGCCCAGAGAAGCTGTGGGTGCCCCATCCCTGGAAGTATTCAAGGCCTTATTGAACAGGGCCCTGAGCAACCTCTTCTAATGAAAGGTGTCCCTGCCCATGGCAGAGGTGCTGAAACCTGTCTATCTTTAAGGTCCCTTCCAACCCAAACCATTCTAGGATTCTGTGACTGTTGAGTAGATTACAAGCACCTACACAGTCTTAAAGGGAAATGTGTTGGTTTTTGTTAGCTGGTTTACAATCTTTTTTCAGAACTTTTTCAAATTGTCTTTTTTCTAGATACCTTTATCACTAGAGCACTCCGTAATTTTATACATGCTCTAAAAAGTTGAAATTTCCTTGGTTTAATATTTGTTTGCTCAAGGGTCCTGTTGACTTTTCTTTATTAGCTAAAACCTGTGAAGTTCTTTCTAGAATAAACTGAGATATGTAACATCTGATAAGAAGAGTGTGGTCTCCTATCCAAGAAGGAAGAATGTAGGTTTTGGCTAGTTAAATAAAAATAATTTGTATGTCCACTCCTTCAAGTGAAAGAGCAGTCAGTCATCTCCTGTGTGTGTTTTAAAGCTAAAGGTAGAAATTTCACTCTGCAGCCCAGAACAAGAAAAAAACCCTCCTCAATATCATTACAGTGTTTGGATGTACAGTGTGTGTAACACTGCTTGTGAGAATGCTTTCAGTCAAGACAGGCTCTTCTCCTTCCTCCCAGGTTACTTTGCTCAGTTATGTGAAGCTTGTTCAACAGGTCAACGCGAAGTTATGGCACCTCAGTGTACCTACCTTAAGTTGACCGTTTACCACAAGCTCAGATAATTTTATCATATTTGATTGATACTTGCTGTGATTGTTGTCTAAAATGTTAGTTGTATGAGCAGATGGTGTGTTTTAGCACAGGCCACAGTGTGTTTGGCACGTCGTCCCAAAAAATGGCAGGTCACAGCTCCATGTTGCAACTGATTGTATGGGCATATCTTGCTATATATGGAGAATTAGGACATGTAGGTCTTGTTTTGGAGAATGAGATCTAAAAAGACTAACACGCTGGGTCGGGACCCTATCTGAGCAAGCTCATGGGAAAAGAAAGAACTCTACGTCCTCTTTCAAATAGTTTGCCTTGCCCTGGGCCATGGAGAAATGCTTCTCTCCCTTCCCTAGTCTCAATCTTTGAGGGGTTTTTTTTGGTTTTTTTTGTTTTTTTTTTCTAATTAGAAAGGAGACAATCTTTCTTCATAAGATATAACTATGAAGAGGTGGTGTTGGTGGTAGCTGTTTATTGGATGAAGTTTTGATCTTACCAGGGCATACTTACACTCTTCTAGAGAAGAGTTTCTTGTCCTGTTAAAGAGTGAACTCGCTTTGTCTTTTTGAACTCCATTGCCTGGCAGCTGGAGTGGGGGTGCAGAGTGAAAATGCCTAACATTTAGGTAAATGTAAATATTAGTTTGGAGAATCATAAATGCAGTGAAAACTGTGCATACAGTGATGATGTGTAAGCAGCATTTGGGAATGGGGACTCTCCGGTGGCAGGTGCGGAGGCACGCGCACCGGCTGTGCAGGGCGCTTGTGGCGGCGTGTGCATCGCTTCCTACAAGCACAGCCTGACTCAGCGCTTTAAACAGTTGGTAGGGGAGGCTTGATCTTTCCTTCAGACTCATTGAGTTTCTAATCATTTCATACAAATGGAGCTTCTTAAATAGAAGGGAAGAGCCCCATCCCGGATTGAGATGCAGTTGAGCAGGTTAGTCATTCTCTTGGAAGATGTGAGATGCAAGTTTGAATATTTTTGAAGTGTGTTGCTGGCAAAAACTGACTGATTTCTCTTGTGGGGCTAGCAGGGTACCGATCAACTTACAGCTTAAGACTAGCTAAAGATAAATAACTTGGTACATAGAAGTGATTTAAATCATAACTCTTTTCTCAGTTCTTTCCTTTTGGATTTAAATTATTGCTACTTACTTAGTTCTTTCTTTTTGGGTTTGCACACGTTACAGAGTTATGTACTGTTTTTATGCTTCCCCATCATGAATGTTTTCAGAGTGTTCTTAGCAAGATGGACGTGACATATAATGTTAATACATATAGTTATAATGTTTATATAATATTAATAACTGTAAGTAATAAAACTAACAAAAACAACATTATGTTGTAGGGAAATTTAGAAGTACAGAGGATCTATTCCAAAAAAGCCAATCCCCTCTCTTAACACCTCAACCCTCCATTTGATAAATAAAGCATAAATACCATATAAAACAGTAACTTGAGAATAGCATTTAAATGGATCATCCTAAGTACCCAGAGAGAAGCCAAAGAGACTTGCAGAGGTTTTGATAAAGAATGTAGCTGTCTGGGTTGTGGGAGGAAACCTAGTCTGTAACAGAGTGGTTAAAAAAGATGTAGGGCTCCACATACCTTATTCATTAATTCTGAAAGCTGAGCAGAGACTCCTTGCATGGTTGATTGACTGGTAATCCTGTGAAAAATTTCTTAAGTTTTCATTTTTCAGTATTGGAGGACATAAAAGAAAAGGGGAGCAGTGAAGAGGGGAACAGTGTAAAAGTTACAGAAAATAATTTTTAAATTTTTTTTGTTTACGTCTATTATGTTCAGGCTGAGGGTTTTTTTGTTTATTTGATTTAATTGTTAACTGTATGATTGTAGCATATGGCATGATTTCTTATGCTTTTGTTTATATTTCCGATAAATACACTCAAATATCTACTTAATGTGAGATTTAACTTTTGAATGGTCTTGAATTCATGGACATCTTAATGTATATTTAAATTGCCTCCTGTATAAATTTTGAAACCCATTAATGTGTGTATTTTTTTTAATAGGCTGTTAAAAATGAAGTGAATGTGCCATGTTTGAAAAATTTTGTGGAGATGCTTTATCAGACTACCTTTGAATTGAGTTCAAGAAAGAAGCATTCACTGGTATTTTAAAGAAATATTTCAACCTCTCAATTTTGCTCATCTTAGGCTCTTAAGCTAGTACATTACGTGAGGAACAGCTAAATGCTGTGTTAATTTAAATCTTTACATCTCAGTTCAAGTATAATTAAATTCGCATAGTGTATGTGCATTTGTTCCAATTTTGCTTTGTTTGCTCATGTAGATATGTACTCTTGTTACCCCACACATAAGATTTGTCTTGAAATCAGTGCTTGTTCTTGATTATTTTAGTGGGTTTTAGCACAGAGTTATTTAACCTAATGTCTCTTATGAAGAACTTGCATTCAGGGAGTCTGTATGTTGAAATTATGCTTAATTAAAAAATAGATGTGTCAGATAAGAGTTTCCGAGCAAAACAGTAACTTCTTAATAGCCCTACTCTGCCTTTTTCTCTTCTCTCTTCATGCACTTTGTGTTTCTTTTTCCAACATTTTTTTATTATCTCTTAATAATGCAGTATTTGGTAATTCTTGTTGATTGTGGCAGCCATTTTTGAAGTTGATTTGCTTCACTTTGCTGGAAATGTAGAGCTAAATTTTTCATTTCAATTGGCATATTCAGTAAGTGCAAATGAATTTAAAATGTTTTATTCTCACTTTCATGTTAGGGACAAACATAGAAACATATAAAGCATATATTGTGGCTAAGCTCCTTATGTAGGAATAAGGATGAAGTGGTTCATGTTAGTATTCAAAATGTTATTTTATACATGAAGTCAGAAGCATTGTTGCATCAAGATTACAGTTTACCTATTCATCCTCATTCTTTAATTTTGCTCCATAACAAGATGATCTGCAGTCAGATTTGGTATTAATAACCATTATGTGTTAAATTATTAAATCTTATGTTACTAAAGCAAAGCAAAGTCATGCTTTGCATATTCACAGAACTTAAATTAAATTAAATTTTGCTTCCTTCCTCACTAAAAGTAGAAGTAACATTTCTGACAACCTGAAGTCTGCCTCAGTTTTTATTGAGTTGATGATATTTTTCCTGAATATTCCTAAAGACAGTTCACTTGCCCAGCATGTAGGACTCCATGAATTGAATCTTGTGGTTGTAGGAAAAGAGTGAATATCATGCAAAGGGTGAGACCTGCTCTCAGTCTGTGTTTACGATCAGACTTTGTAGGGGATGAGCTTCACCGTGGTCCCACTGCTGCTTGCACCAATCTTACACCCTGAACTCTTACAGCACGAAGGTTGTACCCAGGGCACTGTACTGGCACATGTGTCGCAATGCAGGGGCAAATGACGTGCGATGCTAAAACTGGGGGAGTGAGAGGCAAGAACCAACTGTGTGTCTCATTCTCAATGTACAAGACTTAGGAGGTCTTCAAAGAGCCATTTGATCAATTCTTTTTCCCCCCTACTCATAGGCTTTGTATCCATTGATCACCTGCCTGTTGTGTGTCAGTCAGAAACAGTTTTTTTTAAATAACTGGCACGTTTTCCTGCAGAACTGTTTGTCACATCTAAAGGTAAGAATCCTTTTCAATTCAGAAACTGTTGCAAATCACTAGTATTTGTTTCAATATGTTCTCAGAATTCACGTGCCAAATAAACAATGAATATTTGGCTGTTTAAAAGGACACTGAAATATTTTTCTAAAAAAGATAAATGTTTCAAGTCTCTGTTTGTATTAAACTCAGTACGTTTTTGTGATGCTATGTCATGTTGGAAATAGGTGTGGTCCCTTTGGGGACTGTTGTTTTTATTGAGTAAAATCTGCAGAAGCATCTGCTAATAAGGACTGGTTATGCCAGAGAAAGTACTAACTGTAGTTCTTCATATGAAAGTTACATGTGAGAAAATAAGTGACTTGTGTGCTCTTCTAAGTAGAGTTTATAGGAAGTGCAAAATTTCTCTCTATTCATAATTGAATGAATAGAAAATTAATTGCAAGACCATAAAAGACATTATATCTACAGCCTGTGATACATATTTTAAAAAAAAATAACAGTGTCCCTTTAACTGATGGCTTCGATTGATAGCAACGTAAACAGCAATGGGTTGATAAAGACATCCTGATACTTAGAAATTGGTGATTTTCTTAAGTGACTTTCTTGTAGCATTAATTGTTGTACATGCTCTTTCCTTAATTATGATTAACATAATCATGATTTTGCCTAATGCATTGATTTTGAAAATGTTAATAAATTCTTTGATCCTCCTTCACAATACTGATTCTGGTTAGGTATGAAAGACAATTCCAAAGCTAATTAGTAAAATGCGTAGACCAGCATGAAGTCAAAAGGAAACCGGTTTAGCTGCTTGGATTGTTTTTAAGAGTCATTTTGTTCTCACAGCATCTTTCACACCTTTCTGTTGCTTGTTGGGTTTTGTATATTTTTCATCTAACATTGCAGTTCTTTTGCAATATTTGCCTTGATTTTTGTTTTGTGGTTTACTTTGCTTATGGAGGCTGCTTGTGCTTTTGTTTTTAAAACTTTTTAAAAAACTCTTACAGTCTGGGAATTGCCTTTTTCTGGCATAATGTCCATTGCTGATAATGGATATATTGAAACTATAAATGCCAGTGAGTTTGACTGGTAGTTGCTGAGCATGCATTTTATATTTTACTTAATTTTGTTAACCACTAACAGCTTAACACATTTACTGTAAGGCTCTATTCAGCAGAAATTCCACATATGAATTTCTGCAATTCAGAATTTGCAGTATTATGATACTCTGCCATCAATGAGTTATTTAGGATGTTTTATGGCTTGGTTTAATTTGGCACACCAAATACTGTTGATTTTTTGGGTGCCTGCATTGTTCAGAAACTTTTTTGAGTTTAATCTTAAAAAATACACCCCGACTGTCCTCATGTGTCTTACAAATTAATGTGTTCCTTTATTTCTGAAGCTAATTAAATGCATGCACTCTGTAATAAGTAATCTCATTAATTTATAAATCTGAATTTCACAGCAGTTTAGTCTTCTAGATTTCCCTTTTCACATTTTATCTCATGATTTCCTGATGACTAAAGTTATTTTATTTGCAATTACTTAAATATGTAAAATTAATTAAGGAATTCCAAATCCATTGTCACTAGTATCTTTGTTATTTAATAAAGTAATTTGGAGAGTTACTGGAAGATACTTTGAACACTGGGAAGGTTCACCTACCCCTACTGTATTTCTTGCAATTAACAAATTAGCAGTTAAAATAATGACAACACTTAGACTGCCACAGGGATATTCTTTGTAGAGTACAGGCACGTTAGCAAGTCACCAAGAGGTAATGTAGTTCATGGATTCATGGCACGTACTTTATTCCCTGGTGACTGCTCAGTGCAAGCTCTTAGCCAGCCATGAACACCATGTCACACCTTGGTGGCAGAAATGAGCAATTCCCCATTTGCCATGGTGTGAAAGCCCAGTCCTCGCTGTTGCACCCTAGTACCTGATGCACAGTATTTTCATACCCTACCTTACCTTTTGGTGCAATGCTGTACATGATAATGAACCTGAGAGTACTTTGAATCCTAATCCTAGTGATATTTATGGCCCTTGTAAACTCCTCGTGCTGGGTTTCAGTGTGCATTACATTTAGTTATCCTCAAAGGCAAGCTTAGTGTATGGGGAGAACATCCTAGCCTTGCTGAAAGGAGGAAACTTAGTGGTCTGGACTGATGAAAATAGCAGATGAGTGAGTTGTAAGAGCCTCTTTAGACCAGGAGCATACCAAAGTATTTTTTGGTATATGTATAGCTGGCTTTGTTGTACAGTTGGGATACTGTTTCAGCATTGAGCCTAGCAGGCATTTTTTTACATACTGTGTTGTAGGCAAAATTCTGAATTTGTTCAGCAGGCAGTATGTTTTACAATACTGGATCAGTATTGTAAAACATTTTGCTTACTTTCTTTTTAACTAGTATTTACACAGATTAATTCTAGCAAGTTGGTAAGAAAGTTGATAAATTCATGGGTGAAGTTGAGTTGTTGTGGAATCTTTACCACCTCTTCTGGGGAGAGGAAGGAACATTTTAAGAAAGCTGCTGAAATGGGAGAGAGCATCTATCATTCTACACCACAGTCGCATGGAAAAAGAGTATTTTGCTCTTCACAGTTAAACCTTGAAAGCTGAAGGAAAGTTTTCTTCCACTATAGCAAAACCTTGATTTCTACTGAATAGAGTCCTTGCTAGACAGCTATCTGTTGGTTTTGTGCTTTTTTTCATCTAACATGCATGTGCCTTCCATTCTCATGTTTGTTATGTTTTGCTGTCTCACATTGCTTTATTTAGATGCCATCTAACAACAGTATCAGAAAACAAATAGAAACACTGCAGGTGAGTTAATATGTTGTAACTCAGTGAAATGTTGCTTTGTCTCATGTAAATATTTTTTAAATGTTTTTTTGTTGTATTTTGTGTTTTCCTTTCTTTGTAAAATTGCTGTTAGTACTGTTAAGAAGCAACAGGACTAAGAATAGCTAATGTTTCAAAGATCTGTTTTTCTTGCCAGGAAGTAAAGGAGAAAGATGAGAAAATAATCTAATAACAAATTTTTCCTTGGGGGTAAAAGTGTGTCTTTATGAGATTGGTTATCAATATCACAGCTGGTTTTCCTGAACAGCAGTGCATGTTTCCGCTGGAAGTAAACTACCTATTCAGATGTATGGTTTTTTTTCTGTTAATTTATTTCAAAAAGTGTCTTGCATGCAAGCAAACTGAAAACATTTTCACAATAAAAAAGTGTGAAACTGATTTATTATAACAACTTGCAGTGCACTAACTTGAAAGACTTTTACACTGTTGGTTTTGCAGGTTTTAAAAAGTAGAAATTGTTTTAGTTCAGAACAGAAGAAAAGTTTAACATCAAAGTTTAACATCAGTATTAAAAAGTACTTTCTTGAGTAAGTGATTACATTTGACTAACATGGAAAAATGCTGTTTTGTTTCTTGCCGTCATTGAGATTTGTTTCATTGACTCATTTTAGTGTGTCATGTAAAACCACTGTAGATTTGCTGTTTCTTTCTTGGTTTTGTAACAGAGATATTGTTCTTGACAGCTTATTTCATAGTGTGCTGATATCATAATTTATGTTAAAAGTTTTGCAATTGTAAACAAAGCTAGGTTAAAAACAACAGATAGAGTACTTTAAAATCTGAGAGACATCATCTAAAAAAAGACTAAAATTCAGCCAAGTTTTTGAATTACACAGCCTTATTCTAATTGCTGTTATGTCAAAGAGGAAAGGAAATACTAACCTATTACCACCAAGCATACAGAAAGTGTGCCATGAATCATACCAAAAAGCTATTTTCTTTGAGCGTATTTGTTTAGTTCCTCATTGTAGGAAGAGATAATGAAAATTTTCAATGTTTCAAAATACTGATGGATTTATTTTGTAACTCTTTTTAAAAAGTGAATACTTCCTTATACATTACTTTTTCTTTATAACAAAGAAGCAAACTTTGTCATAATTAGTCAGAAGTAGCTATATTGGATGATACACCTTCTAACAGAATGTTGTTAACATGTTGTAAAATATTTGCTACCTTTACCATATTTTTTATTCCATGATTGAAAGCCAATAATAAATTTTTGGTATACTTTTGGATCTGTAAATTTAGCTCCCCTGTAGAATATCAGAAATAAGAAAATTAAAGCATTATTGAGTTCTAGGCACCGCATTTCAGATAGACTTTGATAACACATGTACCAATGAATTACCCAGCCTTCTTTGACTATCACTAATTGTTGTCCTGTAAATTAAATACAATGAGTAATAATATCATGGTTTTTTGCTGTTTAAGTTGATTAAAATGAAAGCTATCACAGTCTCCTCCTCTCATACAGTTCTTTTTGCTTCTTCCTTGTGGTAGCACTGCTGGTACATTAACTGGACAGCGAGACAGTTGTCTGTATGAAAACTAACCAGGGACAAGAGTAATTTTTACTGGTTAGATTTTGTCCAGATAACCTTCCTAAATTTACTCACTGCCTACTTAGAGGTGTGCTAATCCAGAGGTGATGGCAGAGCACATAGATGAGTGTGAAGGGAGGGTAGAAGAGCATTATCACTGATGTAAACTGTGTTAAGTTATTCCCTTTAATATTCTGGTAGTCAGTTATGTATGTTACTTGTATGTACAACTTTAAAGTACAACTTTTGCCTCTATGATTCTGTGATAGGCCTTCAGCCTCTCTTAAAGTAAGCTGTTGGCAAAACCAGTAGTCCTGACCCACATCTGTTAAAGCCATCCAAATTATTCTCTTTTTTGTGGTCTGTTGCACAGACATGGACATGAAATTATTTTGATCATCTTACTTATGCAAGTTGGACTTTCTTACTGCTAGAGTTAATGCAGAGGGAGCATTGAGGTTGTGGAGAAAGGAACCAAGGATGAGACCATCTCTTTTTGAGCAGTATGGTCTCAGGTCCACTTACACCCTTTGTGAAAGGACAAAGTTGTCAGGTTTTTTTGTTGGTTTTGTTTGGGTTTTTTTAGTTTGAATTGAGACAATGCCTAAAAAATTGACAACTTATGACCAAATCCAGGAGTCTTGCTGGACACTTCTAGATTACAGGTACACCTAGTTGGAATCTCTAGTTGGAAAGGACATTTCTGGAGTTGGTATTTGCTCAGAGGAGCAAAGCTAAACTCCTGGTAGCAGCTTTAAGACAAAAATTGTTTTTCATCCAGTGCATAATTTAAACTGAATTAAACTGCAGGATTTTACATTAATTCAAAAAAAGGTAGCTTAATTGTAGGTTTTTTTATTAATTGGAAGTGGATAAACACTAATACTGCCTGCAGGAAATGGCTAAGTTGTGTGAAGCCACATCCAGAGAAGCATCCTTGTGTGCCTGCCCTGTTTTGCATTCTTTTTTTCTGTACCTGCTACTGTCTGCTGTCAAAAACTGAGTGATGGAATTAGACTTTGTTCCTGATCCAAAGCAGCTACTCCAGTATTTTAGGCAAACTATAAATTAGTTTGCTGTGAAGTAGGTATTCGTTAACAATGGCTTTCTGAGAAAAGTTTTTGAAAGCAATACGCTCTTGGTATTCATCTCAAGAGGAATATCTGCTTTTTAGTTACTCCTCTGCCCTCAGAGTGAGAGACGTGTAAAATGAGCTGGAATTGCTAGTTAAAAATTTAGGTAGTACTGAAAACATGCAATACAGAGTAGTTTTTATCAAAAAATATGAAAAACTTGTAGTGAGTATTAAACACATCAGCATTCATTGTTTTTTAAAAAAAGAAAATAGTTTCAAAAGTAAAAAATAAGAATTTTCTCGGTGTCTCACAGGCAACAGTAACTGCATCTTTTCATTTATTTTACAGAATAAAGATCCCAAAATGTCCCGAGTTGCACTGGAATCTTTATATAGGTTATTGTGGGTTTATGTTATTAGAATAAAATGTGAAAGCAACACTGTAACTCAAAGGTAAGTTCATTATGCAAAGGATTTTAAACTACTGATTGTTGTTGATTTTTTCCCACCTAGTGATATCAGAAGAGACTTTGAGCCAGCTAAGGGATGGCTTGGTTGAGCAAACAGGGGACCAAAGATTTTGTCTTAATAGGGAAAACAAAAAGACCTTGATCATTTTGATGAAGAGAAGGAATAGAGTCTAGAATTGTCTTTACAGGGACAGAAGATGGCAGAGAGATAAGCAGGACAGTTACTGAAGTTAAAAAGCATTAATGGTACCACAGCAAATAGGGTATGAAGCCACCATCACTAAGTGTGAACTGAAAATGAAAAGTTTTTCTTTATAAATGTGCATAATGAGAATTTGGAATAGTCGTTCAGATTTTGTCCCTTCTCCTGACTATTAGTAAATAGTTTAAAACGAGATCTTGGTGAGTTTATAAATGAACCCATGATACTGATGCCTGTGACAGCTGGTGCTGTACTTCCTTAGGTGGTCCTACCTGTCATATGCTTCTGTATTATTTTGTAGTAGCCCCACAAACACACTTCCAGATTTGAACTGCAACATCTATGCTGTTATTAGGAGTTACTTTTAAAAAGCTTTTTTTACTTCTTTTTGTTTCTGAACTCTCATAGCCGTCTCATGAGCATTGTATCAGCACTTTTTCCAAAAGGATCGCGTAGTGTGGTCCCACGAGACACACCTCTGAATATATTTGTGAAGATTATTCAGTTCATTGCTCAGGTAAGAATACATTTAGTTAGAGCTATAATAATAGAATGAACATTATTTGGAAGAAATGTAAATTTAAGATTAGTCTTAGAATTTTCCTGAATATGTATGACAAATGAAATAACTCATTGTGTTACTAATAGTGGCAAAATTATTCTATTTAAATGTCAATAACTGTTGTGTATGAACATTATGATGGTTGGTATTTACATTTGCATTGCACTGTTACAATAATATAATTAGTACATCCATTATGATATTTTTATAAGGGAAAAGTATTGCAACAGTAGTATCCAGTTATATTTAACCTGGAGACTGAACTCTGTAGATAGAAAAAGTATATAGTGAATGCAGTAGTAGTGTGTAGTTATTATTGCATTATGATTTGTATTATTTTAAATGCTTCTGTTGTCCTAATATTGAAATGCAGGATACAATCTCACAAGATAAACTCTCATTCATCTATAACATTATAGATTAGAGACATGTTTTCCTGTCTTAGAAATTGCTTGTCTGTGCTTCAGCTCCAAAAACTATTTGTGTTTGGTCATACAGGGATGAGGTAGGACACAGAAAACTGTTAAATTTTTTTATATTTTATTGTATTTGCATTTTAATATTTTTTTGTTTCCCGGGGCTTCTCTTTATCCCTAATTTTTATTTTTCTGAAACAGTTCAGCTTATTTGTGGAAATGCATTTGAACCGAGCAGAATTGTCTGGGAATTTTTTCAGGAGACATGGTTCAACTGTATCAGGGGAGGAGCTGTGTTGAATTGTATTATATTAAAAAAAATAAAAATTAAGTCATAAGAATAAATAGGAGAAAAAGGAATATTTTTTAAACTTCCTTATTTTTATTTTTTAAATTTTTAAGACAGGATACCCAGCACCTGTGCAAAGCCAAGAAATTGTGTGTATTGACAGAAAAGAGATGATCATATCAATCTATTTTACTTTATAGGAACGTTTGGATTTTGCAATGAAAGAAATAATATTTGATCTTCTTAGTGTTGGAAAATCACCTAAAACCTTCACTATTAATCCAGAGGTAAATAAAGCTCATTACTTGCATGCCACGAGAACAACATTGGGGGATTTTGGGGAAAAGTGGTTAACTATTTTTGAACCAGGATAAAAGCAGATTAATGAATATCTGAAGGTGTGTTCTAATAAAACTAAAGAAGTAGTTGTGGTCATGCACAATTGCTGTTTCATTTGCAGTAAATAAGCTAGCAGCAGTTCTGCAGTTCAGACTTATTTCAGCAAAAATTTCAGGATAAATGAGGGTTTTTTTACAGTATAACTGTAAAACCTTTCTACAGGAAAGTCATACCCAGCCTTTACATTTCAAGACCCAGTCTAACAGACATTTAAGCAATGTCTGTCTTCAGTGTGTTACCATAGAGATTCATCAACTCATTTAGTGCTCAGCACTATAAAATATACAGTATCTTAGCCTGAGCCAAGTCAGTTTATTTGAGACAGAGTTGTGGGGAGGTACAGAAAGCTTAAACTTTATTCTTGTAGCTTTCATTACCCTAATATTTAACATTAAAATAATACCTGTCCTTCTGGAACTGTACTGCTGTCTATTTGTAAGAGAGGAAAAATGCAATTTGTATTTTGTCTCTGTGATACTTCAATATTATAATTTCTTCTGTCTTCTCTTTCATTTTTTTTGTCCCTTTTTTGCTCTTGAAGAGGATGAATATTGGCCTCAGAGTCTTCCTTGTTATAGCAGATAGCTTGCAGCAGAAAGATGGTGAACCACCAATGCCAACAACAGGAGTTGTTCTTCCTTCAGGAAATACTCTGCGTGTGAAGAAAATTTTTCTTAATAAAACACTGACAGATGAGGAAGCAAAAGTTATAGGTATGTTGTATTCTTTTGTAAGTTGGCATTCCAGTATGTGTGTTTATATTCTCAATTATTCTCAAGCAGTACATTTTTACATATTAAATACATAATTATGTATTTATTTTAATTGTTATCAAGAATCTAATGAGAGTCTGTTTTAACAGAATTTCTTTGATTCTGAGAGAGCTCCTAGACAATAGTGACTTTCTGGTGTCTGAGATGAAATCCATGGCTTTTCTTGCCAAATCAGCACAAAGAAACATGAGTGCAATTAGTGTGGTAAATAGCATGGCAAGTTTTTTTCCCTTGACATCACTCTAAAATGTCTCAAGTGTCTCACAGCTGAGTGATGTAAGACAGTTTTGATACCTGTGCTCTACTGATATTCTGGGAATGAGGTAGTAATCTCTAAAGGGTTGTTTCAACAATTTGAGAACTAAACGAGAACTAAAAAGCTTTGAATTGAGAAAACAGACAACTAATGGTTGCTTCAGTGTTTATGTTCTTTCTGAAATAAACTTCTACTTTCATATACCACCTCACATTTGTATATATATTTTATATGTACATGCATATTTTATATATACTTTTTTTTTTTGACAGTTAAAGTATGCGTTTCATGTAATCTGTTGAACAATAAGAAATTTGTCCTAAACTTAATAAGTGGGGAATATTTAAAAAAAAAAAAAAAAAGTAAAAATTAAGTAAGAACAAATAAAAGAGGTGATGGAACTGTTTGACTTTTCAGGAATGTCCATATACTATCCTCAAGTCAGAAAAGCACTGGATAGCATTCTTAGGCATTTGGACAAAGAAGTTGGAAGGCCAATGTGCATGACTAGTGTGCAGATGTCCAATAAAGAACCAGAAGACATGATTACGTATGTACTGAATTACAGAATTTCACTGTCACAGTAGCATCATGTTATTTTTATGCTGTAATGTTGCAGATGCCATCATTAATGCATTACAAAGTGGGTTTTTTTACTTGACTAATAAGTGAATGTTAATTTCATTAATTAATGCTGAAAATGTTTATTACCTCCTTAGTTTTGACACAAAATTGAAAATAAATATAAATGGTGTACTGAAGTAGATTTTTCCTGTTGTTTTTTTGGTTATACACTTTTTCTAGGGGTGAGAGGAAACCTAAGATAGATTTGTTCAGAACTTGCATTGCTGCTATCCCAAGACTAATTCCAGATGGCATGAGTAGGACTGACCTCATTGAATTGCTTGCAAGGTAAGAGAAATGAAGGTGAGCTCTTATTGGATGTTCTTTTTTAAATGCTGCATGTGCACGTTTGTCAGTGCACTCGCTATGCAGTGTAAGTCTCCTACACTTTCTGCTCCTGACTACTTTCTGCAGTTGGTCAAATTCTACTGGCCAGAGTATCAGGAGGTCAATTTATCCTGCAGATCTTGCACTTATTTTTAGAGATAATTTTTTGAGAAGCAGGAATTTATTTCTGTTGCTTTGGGGGTTTTTTTAACTTATTTTGTCTTTTTGTTACCACTACCATAACTCCCCCCCTTTTTTTTCCTCTTTCTGTTGCTAATACTATAAATTTTCATAAAGTCATTCTTGTTTGCCATTACCAAAATGTGAGACAGGCACCATTCTTTCTCTTTACTAATCCTACTTTGTTTTCCTATTTTTTTTGATCCAACATGACCCATACTCTTCAGTCTCTTATTTCAGCTTAAATTGAATGTGCCTTATTGGTCCTGATGGTCTTCGCACAGAAATATAGGATAGATTTTAGCTTTGAAATATGAATTCATTTTCATATAATGTGTTGAGTTACATATATATAAAGTTAGCAATAATGTGAGAGAATAAGATCTTTCTAACTTCTGATTTTCTTCAGTGTTAAAAGGTTATAAAAAACATGAAGCACTAAGTAATAATATAGTACCGTGATAAGTTTCTTCTGCCATAGCAGGCTGAGACATATTTTTAAGTATATATGCAAAGGCATTTTGTAATAGTTTTTTTCTCATATCTAAAGTAACACTATAACTGCAAAAATAATGTGTTCTTTTCAATTTTAACTTGAAGAAAAGAACCTGTACATCACAGGGTGCCTGTCTACTGACCTCTGAGGTGGTTGCTCAGATGCATGCAAAGATATACCTGTGTGAAAGACTTGGCAGTCCCTCCTGAAAATTGTTAGCATTAAGTTTTGTGAAATCTTGCAATATTTTGCTATAGAAGAAGCACCTTCTGTTAGTAGCCAGTTTCTGGTCTATTCAGTGCTGAAAATGTATCGGTGTAGAAGAGTTAATACCGAACTTTAAATGATAAAGGCTGATTAAAAGTATGTGTATATAGGGTGATGATACCAGTATTTTTTCTAAACAGGCTGACAATTCATATGGATGAAGAACTTCGTGCCTTGGCTTTCAATACTCTCCAAGCATTAATGCTTGATTTTCCAGATTGGCGGGAAGATGTTCTTTCAGGATTTGTATATTTTATTGTGCGTGAAGTGACTGACGTCCACCCAACGCTTCTTGACAATGCAGTAAAAATGTTAGTGCAGCTCATAAATCAGTGGAAACAAGCAGCCCAAATGCACAATAAAACACAAGATTCTCAGGTATGTCTATATAAGGTCCTTTGATGTTAGAACATGGTTTGAATTTACGTACAATTTTATTAGTGAGATTTATTGTTTTTAAATAATAAAAATTCAGCTAACTTTCTTACAGTGCTTAAAGACTTTTAGATCTATTATTTTAAATCAGCATTTTTACCAAAACAAAATTAATTTCAGGAACAGTAATTCATAACCACATTTTTGCTTACATCAAAAGTCATCATCTGTACCTGGAAATAAGTAGGAGTTATTAAACAGTAGAACTAGGAAAAACCCAGCATTTTTTGGTAGCCAGTCAAAAGGGGTCAAGTAGTTTGATTTTATATAGTCTTTTACATAAGAGTATGCATGTTTTTTTTAATTCTGCCCTCACTGCATCATTCTCATGAGAAAGTGAAATAAGGATGTTCGTGTGGTATTTGTTTGGACTAAATTCAGAGAGAGAAAAAATAAACAAAGTGGCTAATACTATGTGGTTCTTATAATGCAAATTTGACCAGTAGCCAAACAAGATCTAAATATTTTATGATTATTCTGCAATCTCCAATAATGGAACTATATCTTAATTGCGTTTATTTTTTTCGTTCATTTGCTTAACTTGTGCGATTTTTTTCTTAGCGTGGTGTATCCAATGGGGCTGCCCATACCCTTCCCCTGGAGAGGACCCTTTATTCCAGTGTATTTCATGTGGTGGAAGGCTTTGCTTTGGTCATCCTTTGCAGCACCAGGCCTGCCACCAGGCGATTAGCTGTCAGTGTTCTGAGAGAAATAAGGGCCTTGTTCACACTTCTAGAAATTCCGAAGGTAAGAGTTCACGATGCGTTCTTATGACTGCTTAATGAAACTGATTTTATTTTGACTTTCTTTGAGCTCTTTATGCCTCGTATATTGTAGAGTGATGATGAGTTGGCTATAGATGTAATGGACAGACTAAGTGCTACTATCCTGGAGAGTTTCATACATCTCACTGGGGCTGACCAGGTAGGACAGTTTTTGTATTAAGTTGGTTGTAAGATGACGTAATGCTGCAAAACTTTCCCAAATGTATTTTAAATGATAGTGTCACTATGTTCATGCTAAGTTGTCAACAGTTTAGCACCACAAACAAAAAGGCAAAAATCTTGACAAATGTTGTGAGGCTGACACCACCATTGCACACTTTCTGACCAATAGTGTGTCATTATCACCACCATATAAACACTGACAACTCTATCTGGTTTTTCTCATTTTGCTTACAGATTGCACTTTCTTTGAAGCAAAGGACATTGCCTTTTTCTGCAGCAATATAGTTTCATAATAGTCGGTGTGTCCTTTATCCATGATGAAAGCTGTAATAATTGTCAGTGAATAACAGCTGAATACCATACTTATGTACTTATCATAAACTCTTAAGTATCCAGGAAACTCTTCTGATTTTAGGTTTAGAAAACAAGCTGGAATTCAGTAGTAAGACTTTGAGTATAAATATTTTGGAAAAATGAAATCATTGTAAGTAAAAAGGCCTTTTCTGGAATTTGCTGTTTCCTAATATCCAGTTCCTTCCCAAGCAGCATGTTTATATAACTGTTTACATTAAGAACTTCTGTTTAAAAAAACCATAAATTATGTGTTTTATCTGTTCCAGGTGTGGTTTTGATAGTAATACTTTATTAGCTGTTTAACAATGAAGAGATTGTTACTTAATACACATGGATACTAAGTATTTCCTTGTTCTCTTTTTCTATGCACACAGACTACTTTACTGTACTGTCCCAGTTCAATAGATTTACAAACTCTGGCTGACTGGAATTCTTCCCCAATTAGCCACCAGTTTGATGTGGTCAGTCCCTCACATATATGGATATTTGCACATGTGACTCAAGGCCAAGATCCGTGGATTATAAGCCTCTCGAGTTTCATGAAGCAGGAAAATCTTCCAAAACACTGCCCAACAGCTGTAAGCTATGCTTGGACGTTTGCTTATACCAGACTCCAACTGCTGTCTCCACAAGTGGATATCAAGTAAGTTGATTTCTAAAGTAAATACAGTATATTATAATGGGTATTCTTTCTAGATTTATCATCATTGTAATATTAGTATTGTTTCAGTGAGGTGACATGTAGGCTGTTGATATTTTCTGTGGGTTTAATTCAGCTTTATATAACAAAAAAGTAAAGCAGATTTATCTGCTGTGAAGGTTAATTCGTGCCTTTGGCCATATTGTAGTTCAAAAAATTTGAATATAAAAGCGTACATTATTGATGTACAGGTCTGTTCTGAAAAACGTATTCAGAGTTTACTGTGTTAACAATTTTGCAAGCAATGGCATATGCATAATTGGAAAATAAATTCAGTAGAAAAGCAAAATGTAAGCTTCATTTACTCTACTGAGCTCTTTTTTTTTTATTTAATAGCAGCCCTATCAATGCAAAGAAAGTGAATACTACTACAAGCAGTGACTCCTATATTGGGCTCTGGAGAAACTACCTGATTCTTTGCTGCAGTGCAGCGTCTTCTTCAAACTCCTCCACTTCCACAGGCTCTGTGAGATGTTCCCCTCCTGAGACGCTGGCGTCGACTCCTGACAGTGGTTATAGCATTGATTCAAGAGTAGGTTCTTCTAATGCTTATTTACAATAAGTCTACATGTTTTTGGAACTAGGAACACCAGAGCCTGTAATAACTATCATGTAAAAACTTGTATAATTTATCTAAAAATGTTTTTAGTATGTGTTAGTTTTTCATTTGTTTAGGATAGTGTTTTGGTTCACTTTTCCCAGTCTGTGCTGTAGAAGCTTTTCTGCTTACGTTTTTAAGGCAAATCTTACCATGTAATAAAACCAGTTACCCAATCTCAAAGTGTTTTCTAGCTGTAATAATGAAATGTTTTGTTCACTGTTAAGGGGGTGTTTTTGCCGTCAGTAGTAGTGTAGTGTAGACTTCTGCAGTTCTGAGCAAACAGCCTCTCACTTCTGTAACTAAACAGTGACCTGTTCAGGCATCATATATCTTATTATATTTTCCCAACCGCAGACAGTTTTCTGTCTGTGTTGCTTCATGTCACCTGCAGATTACTTTTTTCCCCCTTCTTTGCTTTCCCCGTTTTTGTTCATCTCCTTTTTGGCTTCCTGTAAAAGGTACAGTAGACTTGAAGATAATTCTTGGACTAGACAGCAAATTTTTGGCAGAAATGGCCTGTGCCACTTCCATCATGTTATCAAAATACTTTCCCTAAATCTGAAAAACTGTAGGCTGAAGGCTGTGATCTCTTCGAGAGCTGCAAGGGGCTCTAAGGAGTTGGACAGCAGAAATCTACTTATTTTCCCCAAGGAGGGCAGATACACCAAACATGGAAAGCATCTGTATGTCATGTTGAGTCATTCATTGTCATCTGACGATGAAAATTCAGTAATGCAAGAAATAGTTAATACTACTTTACTATTTCAGAAAATCTTTTTCCATGTCAAATACAAATTTCATTTTTATCATTCTGAGTCACTGATCCAGTGTGAGAAGACTGAGAAATTGCAGCCGATATTTTCATGTCACCATCTGTTTGGTAACTACTTCACTCTGTTTTATTCTGGTTTTCTTTTTAGATTATTGGCATTCCATCCCCTTCCTCCCTGTTTAAGCACATAGTCCCAATGATGCGCTCTGAGAGCATGGAAATTACAGAATCCCTTGTCCTGGGACTTGGCAGGACCAACCCAGGAGCTTTTAGGTAACTGTTACGTTTCATTCTGTTTTTATGCTAAGTGAATATGAAGCTGGGGAATCAGAGCTCCTACAAAAATATTCACTTTTTTTTCTTATAAGAATTTTGAAAAAGCTGTGACAACTGATTAGCACTGTCTTTTCTAGCATTTAGAGGCATGGTATAGATTGTTAGAGGTTTGAAAGAATTTCATGCGGAGGCCATGCCTGCATAAAGCAAAAGAAGTTAGTTGAAACTATAAACAGCTACCTTTAATTGATATTAAAAGCTGCCCTTATGTTAAAGTTACTGTGTGAAGTAATAACATTTGAAATGTTGTTTATATTCAAGTTTATTTGAGTAGATAAACTCTCCTTATTGGTATTGCCAATTGCTCTTTATGGAGGATGGATGAAGAGTGAGAACATCTGAGGGGAAGAAAACCTCCTGGAAAAGCCATCAGGTGTTCTGTGACAACCTCATATAGTGAGAGTTAAGAAGTTGTATAATGCATAGCAACCAACTCTGCTTCTGCAGAAAGAACCAGGGATCACTTATATTGTTGATTTTGAATGAGATGATATTTTTCTCCAGTCATTTGTGTCCTGTATTGTTGCAGATGAGGAGCCAGTATTGAAACTGTAATGCCAAGTCCTCAGTTATCGTATTTTGATTTATATCCCTTTATAATCTTATTATTTTATATAATATCTGACTTTATTCCCCTATCAGGAGCAAAGCAAGACTTTGTCTCATGACCCTGAAGATCTGTTTAACAGTTTAAATTGTAATTGTGCTCTGAAGTCCAGAAAATGCTTTCAGAGATAATGTCCCCTTAAATCCATTTTTCTAAATCAGAAGGCACTCATTCAGCAAATTACAAAAAAAAAAACAACAAACCCCCCAAAACTCTGATTCTCATCAGTTTGACCATTTTTATATTTCTCAAAACACATGTGCTCTCACCAGATGCTAGCTGTAACCCACCCTTCACCATTACAGTTCTGCACTGATTTGTTGTTTAGCTCTTGGTTTTTTAAGCACTGTTTCTCCCCATTTTTTATGTTTACTCAGGAACTTTTTTCATCATAGATTATATGTATACTTAATCCACTTAAATTTACTAGAATATTATTTTTGTTTTGTGTAACTGATCACATGAACTTGTCTAGGTATCTCTTGCTCTTCTTTGTAAGTACAACCAATATATTTTTACCTTAGTATTTATCTATAGATCCTTACTACTCATCTCCTTCACCTTTCGCTTTTTAAAGAAGTAACAGGGTCTTAGTTTGGCAGAAGGAGCAGAGTAGTACTAAAGAGCGTGGAGCTTCAGACCAAATGGGAAGTGTAAGCACAGTGTCAGAACCTGTTTCAGTTTTTAGAGAGACTGGTCTGACTTCTGTCACTGTAGTGTTGCTGGACTTAAAGAACAAACTTTACTAACAAGTAAATGCATCATGACAGCTGAAAGAGCATTGTATGATAAGCTGCCAACATCTTCCCCCCACTCAGTAATATCTGTTTGCACATCTTTGTTAAACCCTTAGTATGAAAATTAATGAAAATTGTTTGTGATAGAAATAAGCCATAATACTTGAGGAATGCAAATTTAGGCGTAGTTGTTGAGACATCGGTTTAGTAATCTGCTTTAAATTAAGAAAATAACTTTCCATGAAGCTTTTCTTTTAAAAGCTACAGGTAAAGAAGGAAGACCTGAGGGTGTTTTAACTTGTGTTGTAACATTAGTTTCTGGGAAATGGCTTTCAGTTGAGATGTTAATTTGATGTTTGGTTTTATCCTTTTAATTATTTTAATTCAGGGAACTAATAGAAGAATTACATCCTATAATTAAGGAAGCACTTGAAAGAAGGCCAGAGGTAATTAGATAATTTCCATTATATTCAATACAGTTTAACTGTCTTCTCACAGAGAAGAAATGTTAGTTATATTCTTTAATTTCTGTATGTAAAAACTGTCAGTATACCAGATAAAAAGGTGAAATGTTGCTTTTTAAAATCATTGTTAGGTGTTTACATGAGATGAGCTTTGTCTTTATTTTGAGCTCTATATTATTCCTAAATACTAAAAATTTTCCAGTGGAGAACTTGTTTTACAGGAAGTTTTAGAAGTCTTACTAGGTATTCATAGAAATAGTAATTTCTGCAAAAACAAAGTCGGAGATGATTAATCAGTATTTTTTGTGGTAACTGTAATATTCTTATAAGTAATAAATTTATAATTAAAAATTATGGGAAAGAGGTCTCTTCTGTTTCAGAATGTTACTGGACTAAATTGTATTTTGTCAGTCTTGCATGCAAGTCATAGGATCATAAAATAGTTTGGGTTGGAAGGGACCTTTAAGGGTCCACCCCCACTGAAATGAGCAGAAACATGGTCAACTACATCAGGTTGCTCAGAGCCCCATCCAACCTGACCTTGAGTGTTTCCCAGGATGGGGCAAATACCACCTCTCTGGACAACCTGTCCCAGTATTTCACCAACATCATTGTAAAAAATTTCTTTTTTATGTCAAGTGTAAATCTGTCCTCTTTTATTTTAAAATCATTGCCCCTTGTCATATCACAACAGGCCCTGCTAAAATGCTTCTCCTGTCTTTCTTATAAGCCCCTTTTAAGCACTGAAAGGCCACAATAAGGTGGCAGCCTTCTCTTCTCCAGGCTGAATAGCCCCAGCTCTCCCAGCCTGTCCTCATAAGAGAAGTACTCCAGCCCTCTGACCATTTTTGGGCCCTCCTCTGCACCCACTCCAATATGTCCATGTCTTTCCTGTGTTTGAGGACTCCAGAGCTGAACACAGTACTCCAGATGGGGTCTTGCAAGAGTGGAGCAGAGGGACAGAATCACCTCCTTCAAAATATGTAGAAAGACTGCCACTTGTACTTTGTTGTTCTGTGTGTTGCACTTGGTGACAGGAGACTGACAAACCCATTATTTTGGTATTATATGTAATAGCAAACCTAGTATATCTCAAAGTTGCAACAGGGAAAAATTTTGTTCATTGGTTGGTTATAGAAATTGTTAGCAGTTTGGGTAACTCATCTTAAAAGGTTGGCACCTCTGATAATTGATGCCAGTTGTGGTAAAGATGTATTGCTTTTATATTCCATGCTGGTTTTATACTTAGCTTTTCCTCTGCTAAATTTAATTTTGTGTTTTCATCTGTTGAATAGAACATGAAACGACGCAGGCGTCGAGATATTTTACGTGTACAACTAGTACGAATATTTGAACTGTTGGCAGATGCTGGTGTCATTAGTCACAGGTAGGGGCAGCACTGATGAGAAATTGTTTATTTTTGTGAATTTTCACTAGTATTCTTATGACCCAGTATAACAAGCTTGCAAAATTCATCTGCGAGTTTTGGCATACCACTAAATAAATAGATGTGGTTTTATAAAACTTGGAATTTTATAAAACTGACAGTTTTGTGAAACTGGCTTTCTAATCCCTTCCTCTCCCATTCTATTTGTCACTGTGTTCTGTGTTTTTTTTTAAATGCTGCTATTCTCCAGGACATTGCTTTGAAACAGGCAGTGTGTGATGTTTGTGTGTGCTTAAACATTGCACCAGTTGTGCAAATCATAACTGTTCTGTGATCAGCCAGGTGAGTTCTCCCTCACCTGGAATGCTGATGCTACTCAGCATGTCCTATGCAGAGAAGGCTGCTGCACGTTAGTATTGGACCTTTCTTTATTTCTGAGGAATGTGGAATATTAACTGGGTTATTGAGCTTTTTTCCCCTCAGTTTATCCTATTTGTGTAGGGACACTTTGAAAGAAGAAATTCTGGCATATGTTTTACAAGTCTCTTGGAAAGTTTTTTCTATGTGGGTGGAATTGTGAAAGAGCAAGTAGGCTAGGAAATGGTTAGGTTAGCTCGTCCCATTCTGTTAGACAAGCAGTATTTAGACATGTATTTATCAACCTTAGTGATATAGTCAGTGTGAAATTCTCAATCTTTAAGCAAGCTGCTACAATATATTTCATAATGTTGCCTCAGAAGCATTGCTAAAATGTCTTTCAGCATGCTCAAATTGCAGAATCCAGCCGTTAAGATCATACTCTCCCTTCTCATCTTTTAAGGTTCTCCCTGATGTTTAAGTAGCATATATAAAATACGCCCTAAGCACAGTCTGCACCCTGAAACTTTGTCAGCTTTTCTCTCTGAGGCCAGTCTCACTCTGTGGTGGAAGCTAACAAACAATTAAGGGTTGCCATAGGCATCACCTTGCCTTTGGTGTGCAAGGAGTGTTTAGATGTCTTTAGTGCAAATGTGGAAATGTGGTGGAGGGAGCTGAGGGAAAAGGAATCACCCTTCTACCAATTGTTTTTCGAAGTAGGACAGCTGTGAATCATGTAGTCTTTAATATCCTCCTTATTTAGTACAGGCGTCTAGTCAGATGCTAAAACCATGACGATGGGAAATGAATATTTAAATGAATAAATTGCTTTCATCTGCTAGTCATCAACAGCATGTCACAAGGTACCAAACATCTTGACTGACTTCCAAAAATCAATATGGCATATCGATGACAATAGTCAAGGAGTAATAATAATTTTTTTCTATTTTACAAATCGTGTGGGTTTGTGGAAGGGGTTCTGCTCTTTCTTTGGGAGTTTTTATTCTTTTTAACATATGTCCACAGTATAAGAACTAGTTCTGTAGAAGGATGAGTGACTTCTGATAGTGAGGTTTTGGTTATTAGTCTGCTTTCACTGGAGTTCTTTATTTTAACACTGAAATAAAAGCTGGATGAAGAAGTTACTTTGAAATAAGTATTTGCAGCGATGAGGTTTTCTTAAAGATTAAAAAATTTGTTTTCAAATAATATACATAATTATCATGCTTTTGATTTTTTTCAATTTATTTTATTTTTAAGTGCAAGTGGTGGCCTTGATAATGAAACACATTCCCTCAACAACACTTTACTTGAGTATGTTGATCTAACAAGACAACTCCTAGAAGCAGAAAATGAAAAGGATTCTGATACATTGAAAGATATCCGATGCCATTTTAGTGCCTTAGTGGCAAATATCATACAAAATGTTCCAGGTATGTAAAAATGCTTTAGCAACTTCCAATGACTATATTTAATACAAAATACATTTTAAAAAACCCAAAAAATAACCAAACAGAAGCTAAGGAAAAAGCCGTTTTTTATCTGAAGTTTCAGAATACTCTCATTAAAATAATTTATGACATCAGTTTTGAATATAACTTTAAAAGCATGAGTTTTAAGAGATTTTGGTACTATTTGGCAAAGTTTTATTGGTTGGCTGTTGCATTTGAATTCTGTAGACTAATAAATTCTTGTGCACTAGTGGCATTAAACAAGACAATAGTAAACCTGCATCCAAGTATTATGATGTTAAAATAGTGTGTCTTTACATGGATTTTTCCTTTTATATTTATGGTTTGGGTCTGTTTCTTTGTTATGTACTTTATTTTGAAGAATGACGAGGAGTGTGTCTAACTTTGGGCTTTTCTTACAGTACACCAGAGAAGAAGTGTCTTTCCGCAGCAGAGTCTACGCCACAGTCTATTTATGTTGTTCAGTCATTGGGCAGGTCCTTTCAGTATCATGTTTACTCCCCTGGACAGATACAGTGATAGAAACATGCGAATAAACAGACACCAATACTGTGCATTAAAGGTATTTTAGCACTTTTTGAATTTTGTAAATAGATTCTTATGTTGACTTTGCTAAGGCATATTTAACACTTGGGCCATTCATAACTTAGTGGTTTTTTTCTCATATGCTTTCGTGTATTTATGACAGTTCAGCTTTTTCCAAACTAACTACTACACTTGCTGTATAAATTTCTTAAAATTACTACTGAATGTTCGCTTCCCATGACCTTAGTCCTCAGTTGCCTAAGGTGAAAGACTTTCATCTAAGTATACATCAACAATGAAACTGGTGTATTTAACTATTCAGCATGTCAACATTTCAATATTGACCCTTTCTTATATTTTGAAGTTGAGAAAACATTTGATAATTTCTTTAATAAAATGTTAAACAGATTTTATTAGCCTTGGTCTTCCTCCCTTGACAGGTTAGAATTTAGTTTTCTGAAATTTTAATGACCTTGGTAAGAGTTGTGTCTAAGTTACTAAAATGTAGTGGTTTTGAATTGCTTTCTGAAGGCTATGTCTGCTGTACTGTGTTGCGGCCCTGTTGCAGACAACGTCGGGCTCTCATCTGATGGCTATTTGTACAAATGGCTGGATAATATTTTGGATTCACAAGATAAAAAGGTAATACAGACAATGTCAACAATGGTTTGCAGCTATCAGTGCCTTCAAACATACATGCTTTAATGAGCTTGCAGTCAGATTTGCCTAAATCCTCTAGAGTGGCTTAAGCTCAAAGCTGTGGTAGTGCCTAGTTTTGCACTGTCCTTCCTTCATCTGTATTCATCTTGTTGAGGACGGTAATCCCTAATCACAGTCTAAGATGAGACAAACAAGATGGAAGAAAGGGCAAGGGGTGAAGCACTGTGTATAATTTTTAATCTAACCCGTTAAGTTGTAGTTATAAGTAGGTGTTTCAGAAATTTAAAGGAGATGACATTTTGAACATGAACTGAGACTGTAGAGTCCATTGGGGTCCTGCAGAGTTAGGAAGACCAAGCTTTTCATCTAAACAGTAAGGCAAGCTTTTGATTTAAAAGGTAGGGCGTCAATTGCCCTATAATGCTAGGATTGCATAAAAATACAGCTGCAGTGGACTGCTTTGATTCAAGAGAACATGCAAGTCTCCATGTAGATCTATCCTTTGTATCTGACTGGAATTCTTGTTTATGTTTAATTGCTTTTCTATATCTGATGCTTTCAGGTCAGTGTTCAGTGTAAGACGTGCAAATAGTAAATAGATCAAGGTAGCCTTGAAACTGAGGGGTAAAAAAGTCAGTAGAGCTCTCTAGTTATTTATGTCAATAATTTATGACTGTGTGCAAGTTGAACATTAAACAGTGTTGATAGAATTATCTGTTGTTACTTTAAGCTGTGGTGTCCTTGTTTTTGTATGGAACACATTTTATGTTTCAAAAGATTTGGGTTTTATTAAATATATAGTTCCCTACTTTATGCCATTTTGTAAGTTAGTCTTTATTTCTACATATTTAAATGTCTTCCTTCCTGGAATACAGGTTCACCAGCTAGGCTGTGAGGCAGTCATGCTTCTCTTGGAACTCAACCCTGACCAGAGTAACCTCATGTACTGGGCCGTAGACCGGTGTTACACAGGTTCCAAGCGTGTAGCAGCTGGCTGTTTTAAAGCCATAGCCAGTGTATTCCAAAACAGGTACTACAGCATTTTTCAAAACTTGAAAATTTTTATTTTCAAAGTGTGCTTTCGTATAGAACTGCAATTTTTTGTGAGAGAGAGAGAGAAAAGATCACCACTGTTTGTGTGTATGTGTTACTAGAGAAACTCTTCAAAATGTTATCATGTTATCTTATTCCATATCCCTTGTAAATTAAACTTAAATTCAAATTTTAAGAAAGCCAAATGTTATTTTACTTTTTTCACACCTGCAATTTATCCCTAGGGATTACCAGTGTGATACAGTGACCCTCCTGAATCTGATACTGTTTAAAGCAGCTGATTCTACTAGGGCTATCTATGAAGTTGCTATGCAACTATTACAGGTTCGTAAGATAATTCTGATTATTTTTTCTTGTAAAATAAGAATGGTCCTGTACATTTAAAAAAAAAATAATCTGATATTGTTTGCTTCTCCTCAATAATGAAATGCAGTGTATTTTTTTTGGTCTCTATTTCAATACATACTTAGACCAGATCCTTACCTGGCACAAATAGACTTCAGTGGAAGTGTGTCTGTTTCCATGAACTAAGCGCTTAAGACCTGTATTTTCATAATACCTGCTTTTTCAAGAAACAAAACCTAAATCAAGACACTCTTGATATGGCCATGAAACAGAGGTATATGTAGTCCATTTGTCCAAAAGCACCTCAGAGAGAAGCATATTGCTTCCCAAGCCTTCACTCTGTCTGCTGGGGTAGCAGTCAGTTTTGTGGTTTTGGCATTAGAACATTTTTTCAGCTGTTTGTGAGGAGAGATGACAGTGAAATCTTGTTAGCCATGTAATTTACTTTTGTATATTCCTTTCCGAGGTCATTAAGGGGTAAGCTTAATCTTACAGGCAGCATTAGTGTGTGAGAGAGTCTGTGTTGCTTGTGGCTCAGACTGTAAGTCTTGGGGTTTTTTTCAGAGGTTTTAAATTCAACAGTGAAGACCCCACTGAAGTCACACCACTGTTGATATGTCAGTCCCATCTTTCTTGTCCAGTGGACACCACTGCATAAGATGAGCCCAAATTGATTTTTCAAGTATCAAGGTGCTTTAGCCTCCTGCTGCATCTCTGCAACATCAAAGATTATGTTGTTCCTGTCCATGTCTCGTAGATGAGCAAAAATTGGTATTGTTTGGAAATACAAGTGTTAAATAGTATTTCACATTTTGCCATAGATAAATTTATATTTAACATGGTAGTTTGTGAAAGCATATTTTGGAACTTTATTGCTGGAAACTCATCAAGTGGAGTGTATCTTACTAGTCTTCTCTGAAATTACCACAGTGTTAGCAAATACTTTAGGTGTATGGAGATCTGCATAGATAAGAAACATTAAATGAGAGTAGATACATGAATTTAAGAAGTTCTTTTTTTATAAAGATGTTCATAGTAGCTCTATACTTAGCTTCAAATTCTGAACATTATTGTTGTAGATCTTGGAACCAAAGATGTTCCGTTATGCTCACAAACTGGAAGTTCAGCGGACGGATGGGGTTTTGGGTCAGCCTTCTCCGTTACCACATCTGTATTCTATGTCATATTATCAGCTGTCAGAAGAATTAGCAAGGACTTATCCTGAACTGACACTTGCTATCTTCTCAGGTACGATTTTAAATCAAAACATTTCATCAAGTCAAAAGTGTTGTACAAAATCTGTCATTCTTATTATTCAGTAATTGATTTTTATGTAATTCACTGAAATTAGGACAACAACATCATCGTATGGATGGTGTTATCTTACCATAACCATGTTATGGATGGTGTTCCAATGGAACAATGGAACTTACTGAGTTACAGTTATTATTCACTTATTTGAAATATATTCAAGGGGAAACAACATGAAGCAGAAATATTTTTACTAATTACTTTCTAATAACCATGAAAAGCACATTAGAGAGATAATTTGCAATTGTTGTTTTAAAATAATTCTTTCATTGTTCTCCGTAGTGTGTTCTTGTTTACTGTAGATTGGTTAAATACATAATTTCATAGCATTTTTAACAATTGCAGAATAATGTCTACCCACTATTAGATGTACGATGATGAAGAAAAAATTTTAAGTGCTTTTTTGCTGAAGTTAGTATGATTTTTTTTGTGCTGTAGGTTTTCAGTTCCCTCCTCCAATTACAGAAATTCATAAATATGTCCATAGTAATATGGTTTCTTCACCACATTAGTCATGTGATTTGTCCACATTAGTGGATACCATAGTAATGTGGTTTGTCAGCTGTGTCTTCAGTTAGCTCTGCTGAAGACTGCAGGCTTTATCATTATGAAATGGCACTATTCATCTAAGCAAAGAATTGCATCAGTATCACCATTACATTATATCAGTCTGGTATGCTGGGCTCATGGTGGTTGTTATTGCCAAACCAGTTCTCATTATTGATTTGCAATTCATGTATGTACCTAATTTTTGAATGGCAGAAGTAAGTCAGAGAATCCAAACAGCTCACCCAGCTGGGAGACAGGTGATGCTGCATTATCTGTTGCCATGGATGAACAATATTGAGTTGGTAGACTTGAAACCTTTGCCAACCATTCATCGGCAAGATGAAGATGAAGAAGATTGTTTGAAAGACAGAGAAATGATGGTGAACAGCAGACGATGGCTACGAGGAGAAGGCTGGGGATCACCACAGGCTACAGCTATGGTTCTGAACAATTTGATGTACATGACTGCAAAGGTAAGATTAATTACTTAAGTGCTTCATCTTGTTCCAATGGATTGTTGTGTTTAGGATGTGAGAAAATACTGTTCAGAGATACTTTGTCACCAAACTTTCAAGAATGATTGTTCAGATTTGCTGAGTTGCTTATGTATACCCAAACAATACCATTTAGTTTTGAGGTATTCTGAGAAATATGTAGTATAAATGTTATGGTAATTGTTATATATAGTAACTGTATGTAACTGATGTTTTGCAATATAGATGTCTAGCTGGATAGAGAATACCAAGTTGCCCATATACCTTTGATCTCAAAGTGGAGTTTTGCAACCAGTCTTATTATCAGGGGCTGACTGACTCATTCTTCCTGTCATAGCTACTCCAACAGAGAAGAAGTATTGGACACATGCAATGCTCCTGCCACTTCTTATCATATTATGTTTTATATGAATCCTGCTGATGAGAAATCATGTTTTGGGCTATAAATTGAAAAGTATTGTGGTCTGTGGAATTTTATTCAAGATTGTCAGTAACTGAGAGGATGGGTCTCTGCTAAATTTCCCAGAATGACAAACTTGTTAAGAGTTGGAAGGGAGCTCTGGAGATCATCTAACCCAACCCCCCTGCCAAAGCAGGGTCACCTAAGAGCAGGTTACAGAGGAGCCTGTCCGGGTGGATTTGGAATGTCTCTGGAGAGAGAGACTCCACAACCTCCCTTGGCAACCCATTCCAGTGCTCTGCCACCATCAATGCGAAGTTCCTTCTTGTAACTTCTTGTGTTTTAGTTTATGGCCATTGCTCCTCATCCTGTCTCTGGGCACCACCGAAAAGAGTCTGGTACCATCCTCTTGGCACCTGCCTTTGAAATATATATATGCATTAATGAGATCCCCTCTTAGTCTTCTCTTCTCTAGACTAAACAGGCCCAGCTCTTGCAGTCTCATGTATTATATAGCAATAAAGTAATATAGTATGGACAGATATCTTTAGATGTATTTTTTACATTTATGTCTGTAAAAGAAAATAGTTATTTCCAGAATGTGTTTATAAACATGAATATAGGTGAAAGCATCACACTGGAATGTTAAAAAGGCAACAGTTTGCTACAGGATTTATGTCTCCTTTTTCTAGAGCATGTCCCACTTGGTCAGTACAGATCACTTTTGAGTACAATGTTTTCTGATGGAGTTTTCAGAAGATCTCTTTATTTTGTTTTCTAGTATGGTGATGAAGTGGCTTGGTCAGAGATAGAAAATGTCTGGACTACTTTAGCAGACAGCTGGCCAAAGAATCTGAAAATAATTTTGCACTTTTTGATCAGTATCTGTGGAGTGAACAGTGAACCCAGCCTTTTGCCTTATGTGAGTATGTCTCTCCTCAGTGCTTACTGATATTTTGTAAATTAGTAGTGTGTCTAAGAGCAAAGATCATCAAACAAGTCTGAGGTAGGATTTCTAGTATCCATCCCCATATTTTATGACCACTAAATACTATGAACAGATCAAATTCAGCTCTTTTGTCTGAGTTGCTTTTGGACATATGTGTCAAAATTTCAGTACCAATTTTAGTTAAACTTAGCATTTTCATTAGAAAATTATTATTGGGTTTGGTAATAATAAGTCAAGACCTCTAATTTTATTAAGTTCTTTCTAAGGACAGCTTAAGTTCTTCATAGATTGGCAGTTGTTTTCATCAGGAAATCTGCAAATAATGTTTGCAGTCCAAAATTTTTGCATGTGTGGATTGAACAAGGTGACAAAAGAATTTTCGAGTCAAATATCCTGGTTCACTTGCTTACCATTCATTTTGAGTTCTCATAAAAGGATGGAAATAAATCATTGAGCACTAAATAACTCAGAAAATGTCAGAAGAAGAAATATGAACTTACTGATGTCTAGAGTAATTGCTGACTAGCAGCCATCTGCTGCTGCTTAGCAATGACCAGGATTATTTTGTGGAACGAAGATGTAGTGGAGAATCCTTCATTGCTATATGCTTAATAAAATATTGGTATAGCTAGGTGTTTATTCTTATCAGACCATATAAAGTCTTGAGCATTTGAAGGATTAAATGGTCTTTCCTATGCTATAATTTAGGATATTCCTAAAAAGCAGACAGATAATATAGTAAAATAAAGCATCTGTTACACCATATAGGGTGTCATTCTTACATGACCAAGTATTCTACCAAAACAACCCACCAACCATCCCAAGCCCCCTCAAAGCCAACTTTATTTTTTGTCCAAATGTATGTGAGAGCACTTCAGGGTAGCATGAGGAAAAATATGATGACTACAGGAAAAGAAATAGTGTAGAACAGAACTGCGAGGTATCAAAAAGAAATTATACTGGAATACATTAATTCCAGTGTTTATCTCAGATGTTGCTAAAACTTTTCTAAGAAAATCTTTTGCTTCTTAAATAATTTCCAGAAGACTTACTTGCAGATGTTATTTTGAGACTTAGTTTCTTACTCTTGTGATATGTTTCCAATGCTTGCTGCTGTTGACAGCTGGGAGAGTGATTTTGTTTGCTTTTAGAAGTAAAGTAAGCTTCATGTATCCTCGCTTGCAGGGCAAGTAGATACTAATTTTAACAAGTTGTGGTATTCAAGTCTTTTGTATATTTGTATACATTTTTGTGGCAGGTAAAGAAAGTTATTGTTTACTTGGGTAGAGATAAAACAATGCAACTACTAGAAGAGCTGGTGAGTGAACTTCAGCTTACAGATCCTGTCAGTTCAGGAGTTACCCATATGGATAATCCACCGTATTACCGCATTACATCCAGCTACAAAATCCCCTCTGTCACTTCAGGTAAGAATTTACTAACTTAAACGCTATTATTGTCAGTTATAAGCATGCTGCTATCAATCAATTATATTGTTGGAGTTTATTTGTAAAGATTCAATAGGAGTGCAACATCCTGTTTCTAAAAATAAGGTAAAAAATTCATTTTACAAGATCTGAGTTCTTATTAAAGAATGTCTGATAGGTTCACATGGAACAGGTTTGTCTTAATATGTGTGTCAGACCTTGTACTGTTTATGCTCACTGTGTGACTTTATGTCTATTCAGTGAAACAACTGGGAAATTGTATATGATTTTAAATCCATCTAAGTTGTTAAATTTCAGGTTCTGTTATAGACTCAAGCTGCACCCCTAGGAATTATTTCAAGGGGATTTAAGGATTTAAGTACACTTACTTAGGAGAATTTATTTAGAAATAATTAACAATTAACAATAGATCAGTCATCAAAAAAACCCAGACCCACTGAAAATACCAAAAGTGTCTACCTTATGCATCAGTCCCAGAGCATACTGAGGAATGTGGGGAAAATCTGTCTTGTTTTGATGCAGCATCTTTCAAAGTGAGCCACAAAAGACATGGGTGTGGGGAGGGTATCCATGCAAGAACTTGACTTTTGTGGTGCAAACTGTCAATATTATGGAGCAGCATGGACCTATCACATGGGGATTATCTGGATCACAAAGTGAATGCGTTGGCACTTGTTCTTGAAATTGTTTAAAAAATATGATAAAAATTCCGTGGCTCTTGCACTTAATGCAACTTGGAATAGTAAAGGCTGTGAAGGGGGGTGCGAAATTATTTCCAGTTGTGGTCATCAATTCAGTGTGATGCTTACAAATTTCTCTTAAAAGGAAATTGATAAAAGCTTTACTGCAGGCTGTTAGGTTTTAATCCTTAATCTGTTTGTGGTTTGAATTAACTGCATACCCAAAGTCCAACTACATTTTACAGATTACTATGAGGTGTAGCATACAGGGAAGAAAGAAATAGATCTCTAGATTCTGCTTCCAAAACTGACCTTCCTGCTTAATTTAAATTGAAGACTCAGAGATTCCTGGAATGGATTATTTTTTTTTTTCCAGTTAGTGAAATTATGGTAGCAGCTCACCATCTTTCACTGCACATGAAAGTAATTTGAATATCTCAGTTTGGATTTGTGCCAGTCATTGTGGAGTAAACCTCATTAGGGCTTTTGGCAAGGACAGGTAAATAGGGTTTGTCATGTAATGCTTAAGACTTAATGCTTTCTTTTTATTGACCAACTTTTTTCTTTGAACGTAATTCACAGGTACCACTTCTAGTAGCAATACGATGGTAGCTCCCACAGATGGCAATTCTGATAGTAAACATATGAAAGACAGTATCGAAGAGAAGTAAGTATCTCCTCAAAGAGCAATTATTAGTTGAATTACAGGAATTCCTGGTAGATACTGTACTTGCATCTCAGTGGCTCCAGGTGTGTTTACATTGCAGAAATTGCGTGCCAGTTTTAATCAACAGAACTGGAATACTATTTGGGATTAACAGTAGCAGCCTCAAATGTAGTTTAAACTCTAAAAACTGTAGAGGAGACGAATAAATTATGGGACCAGGCATTGTATTGCTACAGCTATATTGTTGTTGATGGCAGTTTTGAAAGTCTCTGCAAGTTTTGGCATATACTGTAGGGTTGCCTAAACGCCCCCTCCACCCTGATATATTCTTGATAAGATATACCTTGTACATCTTGAGCTTGACAGGAGGTGAGAATTTTAGGCACATGTGTAGAAACAGCTTGGGAATTGTGGTTTTAGCACTCCCATTTCTCTGATTTTTTCATAATTTATCAGATTAGCAAGATAAGATCTTGGACACTGTGTGTGTATGTATGCACATCTGCCAGATCACATACAGATTTTGTTATTTTGTTCAAGAGTGAGAATAATTTATATGTAATGATAACAAATATTTTAATGTACTTAAATGTTAATGAAAATTATTGAATAGAAATATAATTTATAGTGGATAATCTCCCTGAATCCCCTCACCTAATGTCGCTGGAGGAGACGTGTCTTATACAGCTGAGGTCCTTTGACATCATGTTGATTGTCCTTGTAAGATGAATTGTTATTTGCATAACATTTTTGATGAAATACAGTTTTACTGAGATACCTTGGCTGTTATTTGTCACAGAATATCACTTACTAGTGCTGCTTTTTTTGTACCTGCAGTTACGGGCATCTAGATATCTACAGCGGGTTGAACAGTAACTTAAACCGCCAGCACCACAGACTAGAATCTCGCTACAGCAGCAGCTCTGGAGGATCATATGAAGAGGAAAAAAGTAACTTTATTTTTTTTAGAATACTTCTATGAATAGAAAACCAAATTTTCTCAAGTTAATACTTCTGCTGTAGGTTGTGGAACATAAGGAAATGGGCTTTATCAGTGTTTTTTGCATAAACCTATTAACAAAGAGGACTTTTTTTACCTCCCTCCGTTTTAGTACTGCTACTGAAGTCTAGCATGTATTTGATTAGAATGAAGTGTACGAGGAAGTTAATATGCTTTCTTCCTTCACTTGTCCTCTGGAATGAGTTGTGAACATCTTCCCAAATAAAATTATTTTACTTTATTTCCCTTGACAGTTAGGCAGACGAAATAGAGAGAGATTAGCAGGAGGAAGATGAGATTAAAAAAAGGTGATGGGAAAGAACTGTAAAAAAAGGGAGAAAAGTAGAAGTAATTGTTGGTTTAAATTGTAGCATTCCTTGCCTTGTTTACAAAAAAAAAAAAAAGGGTACAAAACTTTCTTAGAAGCCATAGCAAAAGAAAATATAGCAAGAAAAAACGGTCTCATTATGTAGGTCTAATTTTCAAGCTTGTTTTGAAAATCTGGTTTTGGCTGTTTTTTGTGATTCTGTTTTGGTTTTTTTGAAGATGCTATGGTAAGGATAGAGGTAAAAATTTCTCCTGAAACTCCATTATACTTATGAAGATATTTTTTTAACAGAGGCTTGTTAATGGTGGCTGCTTTTGTACCAGTGCCTAAGATACAAAGTCATCATGACAATGCTAGGGAAAGCTAAGCAGGTCAGGTAATCAGGCAAAAATGAGGGCAATGGTCAGACAGTAAATGATGCATTACATTAGTGGGTTCTGTATACTTGGTCAGAGTACGTGTTTGACTGAAAGTTGTTTCAGCTAAGAGGTTGTTAGTAATTAAAATAACTTTGTGCTCTAACCCTGCATGGGATAATCAGATATATTTCACTCTGATCCAGGTCATTAGAGTGCTTTTACAGACTACCTTCTTAGGTTTCATTTGATTTTTATTGACAGTTGATTTTGCTCCCAGTTAAGTTGTTTGGGCATGTTACAGTACATGGTACAGCACTGCCTTTTCCTTACTTTTCTTGTGCTCTTCAACAACAGGATGTAAATTTCTGTTTTGACCTTTAGATGTCAGTCTGGAACACAGCATGTTCCATGCATATTGAAGCAACAAGAGTCCATTAGGACCTCCTTAGGCACTCCTTGGTGACTGACTCTGTGCAGACTATGAAGGTTAGAGTGAATATGTGGTTCTGTCAAGGAGGTGAAACCTAATGTCTGCTACAGAGCTTGTTGTAAAGACTGGGCATCCTAATGCAGAATCTGCTAAACCTTGGGTCAGTAACCTTCTGGGCAGCCAGAGTGTTTGCTACTGCTCGGATAGGCCATGTCCAGTATCACAGCTGTGGTCATTCTCATTTTTGTTTGTTATTTGTGGTAGCAACACTGAGTATCCTGATGCCAAAGATATCTCATATGTCCCATCAGTAAGAAGTTTGTCACTTCCAGTGGAGAAGGTGATAATGAACTGATACATGTGTGAACATGTGAGACTTACACAGCTATACTTCCAAAAGGACAGCTGCTAGCTGAAACATTGAACTGTTGAGGCAGTTTCCTTTCTTGTTCCTATACTTGACAGATTGTTCTGAAGTCCAAAGTATTTCCTTTAAAAACAGAAAAATATCTTGGATGTGTAACATGGTATATTGTCATACCAAATAGCTGATGTTTTCCTCCACTTTTGAAGCTTGCTTCATCAAAAACTAAATTTCTTTTTGTGTTTTCTTGACAAATTTATTGATTTTCTGAGCAGTAACTTTTGTCAAGCAACGGGATTGGGCTATGCTGTTGTACAAGTGCTAATTTCTGAGTTACCCCATGTATCAGACTGGCATTATCTGACATGGCGGGTTTTACTAGCAAGACCTATGAGGAGGTGCTCTTGAGAAATACTTTCTCAGCCTATATGAAAGGCTCTTCAAAGTGAGTTCAGTATGATCTAAGGTATGAGCCTTGACTAACTGCCTATCTGATGTGAGGTTTGAAATTCAAGGAAATTACATTAGATCACTTTGCCTTTTTTTTCATCATTTCTACAAACCTATTGAGCAAAATCTTACTCTGGTATGGAAGTGTCTTCTGTAGAATCATCCTTATACTAAATGAAATAACCACTTTTTTTTTTTTAACTGTTTACTGCTGGTAAAACAGCTGTTTTACCTTTCCCTGTCCCCTATCTCAGCTTTTCAAGAATTTAAAAATATTTCTTCAGAAGACTATATGATACAGAAATGTGTATTTTATATATATTTCTGGTTTAATTTTCTGTTGTGTTAGGTGATTCAATGCCTCTCTATTCAAACTGGCGGTTGAAGGTGATGGAGCACAATCAAGGAGAGCCTCTACCTTTCCCACCTTCTGGAGGTTGCTGGTCACCATTGGTGGATTATTTGCCTGAAACTTCTCCTCCAGGCATGTCACTTCACAGGTAACTATTTTGGCAAAGCTTATGACAAGTCATTGTGTTTTATTTTGTATTGCACCAATAGAATAATTTGAAGATAGCAGATTAAAAGAGAGTAGATAGTATATTTGTTTTCTGTGGGTTTACTCGCTGGTCTAGCAATTTAAGATTAGTCAACCTTTTAATTTGGAGGACAGAAGTTTTTCTATCTTAATTATGAGTGTTCATTTTTTCTCTTATAACACAACTTTGTGAATTTTTATAGACTTAAGAATGAATATGGGCTAGGAGCATATGAAGATCTTTGCAGCTCTTCATAAAGTTCGTGTTACATTCTTCTAACTAATTTTTTCTTTGTTTGTTTTAGATGCAATATAGCAGTGATTCTATTGACAGACTTGATAGTTGACCACAGTGTAAAGGTGGAATGGGGAGGATATTTACATCTTTTGCTTCATGCAATTTTTCTAGGTAACTAACTTCTTACAGAAATATCTGGTTTAACTTAGGAATTCTTAGCTTTTTGATATTTAAATTGATGTTTGCCATTGTATTGAAATCTCATTAATATGTACAGTATTCTTAAGAATTCAATTAAATATCTTTCAGGGTGATTAGTATGAATATAATAAAGATTTTTTTTGGAGTTATTTGAAGGCACTGTTGGATTCACTTTTACCTCTTTCTCCTTGTAGACACAGTAAAATTCAATTTTTTTTCTTTCTGTTTCCATGTGTTGTAATTTTCATACAGAGCACAGATTAAGTTCTTACTTAAAATCACTTTGTACTTTAATTCTACATGGGATTATCATATATTTTTTGGTCTGATCAGTATACAGTTTGTTAAACTGTGTGCTCTTGTTTCTATATTCAAGCACTGAAAAAACATTTAGTGAATTATATGTCTATTATTTAGTAAAGTGTAACAGACCAGTTTGAATACTGCAATTTTTTAAATAATGTAATTCAGTGTGCCCTTTGAATATAATAAAGCCTTGCCCCTTTCCTTTTGTGTTAGGTTTTGATCACTGTCATCCTGAAGTCTATGAGCATTGTAAACGACTACTTTTGCATCTACTGATAGTGATGGGATCTGGCAATAATGTCCAGTCTGTTGCGTCTGTCCTACTCAGAAACAGAGAGTTCAATGAGTCCAGGGTGCTTACTGTCAAGCAAACTACCCATTTAGATTATACTTTCACAGGTATGCTTTTGATTTATTATGTCTTGCTTGTTGAAATGACTTGGGAAGTTATCTCTTCTTCCAGGCATTATTAAAAATTCTCTTATTTGTAATATCTTCCTGAGCCCTTGGCATTAAAATGTATTTTTTTGGATTTTAATGAAGTCAAAATGAATACAGTTCACTTTGTGCCCAGTCATCGAAGTAGAGAGCACAGTTGAATGATTAAACAGTAGAGGAAACCAAGGAGGGAGCTCTATGTTTTGGATCTTAGCAGTTTTTATGATGCTCTTGTACCAAGAAAGTACATTCCTTACTGGTTTATAGCAACTTGAAATTTCACTTTTGTCAGCTGTAATTGCACTGTTTAATGATTACCAGAATACTTTTGTGAGATACTACCTTCTAATGTTCACATTAACATTACAATATTTTAATTACACAGAACACTATGTCTTTTCTATGTGTCTCTCTATGAAGGGAATATTTTAATGATGAGAGCCTATTGTAGTTTCTAAAGAAATTTAAATAAATTTTTTTTCCTGAAATTTCATAATATTTCAGTAGGTGGCAGCATACAATTGTTCATTTTCTTTTGTTCACATCTGAATACTCATCTGATTTGTGAATTTGGGTTTTCTAGCAATGGGGAATTAAAAAGAATAGTGGAAGAATTCCTTTATGTGAATCTATTTGGCAGAACTTTAATGGTGCATCTGTACAGTGATGTATACAAACCATTTCTTTCCTAATCTTTGCGAGTTTGGGTAAAACTGTCTAATTGTGACATGATACTCTGCTGTTACTAAAACTAAAATGTCTGATAGAAACTACAACAAAGTCAGCATCAAACATTTACAGCTGCTGATTAGGATCAGGTGTTTAGAGGTATGCATGCCTAGCACAAAGCATGGGTCTTAACAAAAAAATTATCTGCTCATTATTAGAAAGTAAATTTGTTTAAACTTATTAAGCTGAGATGCCTCAGAAGCTGATGAGCTGTCATATTACGAATACAAAATCAAACGTAATACAGTGGTTTTAAATAGGGATCCAGCAATTCCCTATTAGAAGTCATGTAAGTCATGTGAAGACTTCTCATATGTCAGACTTGTTGATTTTGTTGAAATTATTGCATCTGTTAATTTATTCTCTTTAAATTATTTTCATTACATATGCTAAGTTAGTGATTTTTTTAGAGGGCTGTTTTTTCTTTTGATGTTTAATATTAACTGTCAACTTAAAAGCTCATAATTACCTTGGTTTTATTTCAGCAGGTGTTCATGATTTTATACCTGATTACCAGCCCTCCCCAATGACAGACTCAGGGCTTAGTTCAAGTTCTACCTCTTCTAGCATCAGTTTAGGAAATACAAGTGCTGCCATTTCTCAACTGCACACCACAATCCTCAATGAGGTTGACATTTCAGTAGAGCAGGATGAAAAAGTGAAAACTCTTATAGAATTTATTACCTCAAGGTAAGATAATCAATTTTAATTTTTGTCATGAATTGTATTTTGTGGAAAAATGGCAAACACCTTACTATTTAGCATCATATTGTCTAATTCTGCTTCAGTTTTATCACCAGTAAGTGATTTTATGTAATACAGCCTATAAACTAAACAGCTCTAACTTTATGTCATGTTTTGAGAATTTAGACCATCCTTTCACATCCTGAGTGTTTAAAAGTATTTTGCCATTTCCTGTTCAGGTCTGTTATCTTTGCTTGCCACACAGTTCAGAGAATTCACTTTTCTATCTAAAGGATTAGGGCAGGAATACATTGAGATGATTAGGGAGCTGCAAGATTTGCATGCAGTTTATGGATTACTGAGAGAGCTGACTATGCAAAAATCAGGCATTTGTAGCAAAGAATATCTGTAAGACCACCAACACTTGTACAGTTTGTGTGATAGTTTATATAAACTGTTAGGATGTTGCAAATCTGAAATCCTGCCTGTTTCTCAAAGCTTTTGCTGTTTTTGCTTTACATCAGCCTAAATTTCAAATGGTATGGTACCGAGGGGAAGAAAGGAAGTTGTTTTAAGAAGTGTGTAATGGTGTTAATTGTACTGATTCTTTGTTAGATTATTAAATATTATCTGACAGAGAACATCTTTTACTAAATCTACCCTTTTAATTGGATCTGATATATTTCTATTCATCTTGTCTTAACTTGTATATTTGTTAATATTGGGCAGTTGTCAAACTTCTTTCGTATTCATGTCTGCAGTTCTAGATGGTTTCTTTTACATGGCATAGATTCTCTTGCAGTTAACTTTAAAGCTCAAATTTAATTTAAATACTATTAATATTTAAATACTATTAATATTATTATATTCTGTTTACTCTCCTTTTGTATTTTTAGGAAAAGAGGCCCACTGTGGAATCATGAAGATGTTTCGGCCAAGAACCCTAGTATAAAGAGTGCTGAACAGTTAACTGTGTTCTTGAAGCATGTGGTATCTATATTTAAACAGTCTAGCTCAGGTATATTGGAAAACAAGCCAATGCATAATCAAATGTCCAAGTCTGCAAACTAAATAAATATTTTTTTAATGTATGTAAACATACAGGTTATCTATAAGGTCACTCTAGGTAATTGCTTACGGCTTCTAAATAATGGATTTTTTTTGAGTATTGAACATTTCAGTTCATATTTCTGTTATGACAGATTTAAATATAATCTTTTAGGAATGAGATAAAATATCTTATTAATTTGCTATTAGCACTTAATATTCAAGTCATAAATGCTTTATTCTCTGGAGGTCTTTCCAGCATTAAGTATACAAGTTTATATTCCCATAAAAATTTTTGAAACTAATAATATTTGAGAGAAATGTAGAGGATATGAGGGTATTTTAAGTTAGGAATGACTTTTGCAATTTACCCTTCAGTAAGTTCAAGTGGATTTGGTTTTTTATAAAGCAGTGTTGCTTGAATATTTATTTGCTTTTGTAGGAGGATTTCAATTGGAACACCGTCTCAGTGAAGTTGCTTTGCAAACTGCGCTTTCATGTTCCTCTCGACATTATGCTGGGAGGTCCTTTCAGATTTTCAGGGCTCTTAAGCAGCCTCTCACACCATCTACACTTTCTGATGTTCTCTCCAGACTAGTAGAAACTGTTGGCGATGCAGGAGAAGAAGCTCAGGTACTTGAAATTTTCCCTCCGTTTCTTTAGAAAGCTAAGTCTGCCTAAATGGCATACTTGCATTACTAGTTTAATGACAGCAAAATGTGAAAGCACTATTTTATTCAGTTACTTTTATTTTTAAATATTTCAAATATCCAAACAGTTTTAATTGTGATTCTTTCTGAATTTTCACCTAATGAAGTGATGGAAAGAGGAGCATTCTACCGCAATAGGAACTTTCAGAGAATTTGATTATTTCTTTCCTGAAAACACCTTCTCTTTCATTATTGGAGAATACTGAGATCAGCCATATAGAAAATAATTCAGATTTTCTTTAATTAAGAACTTAACCTGAAAAAATATTAACAGTCATTCAACTTGGTGTCATGTACATCTAAAGAGTGGATCTACTCTTCTAATTCTGCAAAATGAGTGTCTAAATGACCCCATCCTTCAGTCCATCCTTAAAAATAATGCAAACCAGAATGAATTAGAAATAAATGAAAGTTTTTCCTTGTCTTGGAATTGTACTGCTAATTTGAGTCTCGTCAGGGTTGTGTTCTAATTGAAACATGAACTAGTTTAGTTACTGATACTGGTTTTTTATTTTTATATTACTACTCAGTTGATTTTCTGTGATATTCCTTGTTCATAATGCATAATTTATAATGGCCTGTGGCTTTCCCCAGGGTTTTGTCATAGAGCTGCTTTTGACTTTAGAGTCTGCTATTGATACATTGGCTGAAACAATGAGGCATTATGATCTGCTTTCTGCCCTTTCTCAGTAAGTTGTTTTATTAGTCAAGTTACATTATGCATATTTATACATTTAAATTACTAAAAATCTGTATTAAAAATGTAATGAAATGTTTTCTTGTTTTCTTTGTAGAATAGTTGTATCCATATAGTGAAATTGCTTGCTCTAGTATGTGTTTTTATCATTCTGCCCCAAACAAAACTTCTGGATTTCCTGAAGAGGATCTTTGCTACCTTTCCAGTTCACCCTCTTGGGTCCAATTTAATTTTACAGAATAGATGTTCAAGGTGTACCTTACGGCTCAGTTCTTAAATGTGGTCAGTTCTTCTGAAGCTTCTCAAAAATAAAGGCACTGCAAATGCTAGTCTGTCTTAGGCCTCAGGTTTGTAGTCCGTATTTGAGAAGTGTAATTGAACAGTCTGAGTTATTTGTGTCTCATCACAGTTGGAGTGATTAGCTCAATGACTTTTCATCAAACTGAAAAATATCCCTAAATGTACAGACATCTATTCTTTGTTTGACTTCCTTGCAAAGTTTTTGGAAATGTTGAAATTTCTTGTAATATTTTCAATTTCTCAGTATGAGAACTGGAAGGTGTTGGTTTCCCTAAATCAGATACTCAGACAAATATATGGTAATAAGCAAATTATTAAATCATTCATTTCTTTACTTCTGTTGCATCTATAAGTAAGTTGGGATGCTAGCTCATCTCTTATAGATAATCTTCTACATGCTCTAGGCTAATTTTGCTGAATTTTGCTGTAATTTTTTTTGTATTCTGGGACTGTAGCAAATAGATTTGGTAGAAGAGATAACAGGATGCTGCAGTCTTGTCCTTATGTTGTAAGGATATTTTAATAATAGATACAGAAGTTTTGTATTTATATATATTATAATACTCCTATGGTGATGAAGCAGAATATTCACTGCATGTGTGTATGTGATTAGTGTAACATGTTTTTTCTTTCTCCCTTTTTACTAAACTGTATGTTAGTAAAGTATTTCACATGAAATAATATGTAATATTGATTTTTATTTTAGAACCTCATACCACGATTCTGTAATGGGAAACAAGTATGCAGCTAATAGGAAAAGCACTGGACAGATAAATCTAAGCACAAGTCCCATTAGTAGTGGCAGTTGTTTGGGATACTACAGCAATACAAGGAGTAATTCCTTGAGACTGAATTTAATCAGTGAACGGAGAGGCGACCGGCGACGGAGCAACACACTGGATATAATGGATGGAAGGATAAATCATGGTGGAAGTTTGGCCAGGACTAGAAGCCTTTCCTCCCTGAGAGAGGGAGGGATGTATGATGTGCAGCCCACTACTGACCCTGTCAACTTGATGGCCACTATATTTTGGATTGCAGCTTCGTTGCTGGAGTCAGACTATGAGTATGAATACCTTTTGGCTCTCAAGCTACTCAACAAGCTTCTTATTCACATGCCTCTGGATAAATCAGAGAGTCGGGAAAAGATAGAAAAGGTGCAGAATAAACTGAAATGGAATAACTTTCCAGGCCTTCAACAGCTTTTCCTGAAAGGCTTTACTTCAGCATCAACACAAGAAATGACAGTTCATCTCCTCAGTAAACTCATCACAATCTCCCGGCATGCTTTGGTGGATCCTTCTCAGTTAGCAGGTATCTTTTATAAATACATAATAAATTTTTTTTTTTACATCAAATTAAGTGAAATCAAAATCAGTAGTAATTAAGCATTTGCCTTAAAGAAAGACTTCAATTAAATGTTTTTTGCAATTGTCGATATTAACACTGCTGGATAGTGGGAATACATTACAGACAATGATTATCTGACAAGAAAGATTTCATGTAGACTTTATGTATTGACTATTGAGTTTCAAGAGCAGTGTATTATTTTTCATGATCTTGTGCTACCTCAGTTAGTACTATTTACATGTTTTTAGAAACAATGTGACTTGTTCCTAAAACTATCCAGTTTCATGGTAGTCTTGCTTAATTTTAAGGTCCAGGGATGAGTTTATTTTTGTACCTAACACAGACACATTTATATACACGTTCTTCATACATACACACTTAGGTATGTGTATATATATAATTTATATATCCTATGTAAATGTGTGTGTCATGCTGTAAGGGTTTTAATTACCGGATAACTCCACATTAAATTAAATCATACTAAAAACCTTCAAGGCTCATATAACTGTGTTTATGTATGTGTTTAGGATTTCCCCTAAACATCTTGTGCCTGCTTCCTCATCTGATACAACATTTTGATAACCCAACTCAGTTTTGTAAAGAAACAGCTGACAGGATAGCAAAGGTACGTAACATGATGCTTGAAAAAGTACCCAGGAGGTCATACTAGCATTGTTTATGGTTTGTTGTTTTATTTTTTTTTTTGGCTTCCTTATGTAATACTTCTGCATAATTCTAATAATAATAATAATATAAATAACTGTAAACTATTATATTTAAAAGATGTGATCTAGTCCTAATTTATATAGCTAGACCTCATACCAACCCGAGTTTCTGTTTGTCAATGAAAAAACACATTTAGCTTGTCTATAAAATTTAGATTTCAAGAACAGATTTTCTTATTAATGATATCAGTTACTTTTCCTCACTTATCCGATTTTTCCATTTGTCATTTAAAATGCAAACCTAATCACATTTTAAGTGTTAATTTTTTTCCTAATTTATTTATGAGAAGGAAGTGATCCTCACCTTTTGGATTAGTAGATGGAGAAGACAAGGTTGTGTGTTCTTTCTGTTACTTGTGCACAGTGATTACTCCTGAAATATTTCTGAGCTGTAGTGGTTGTTGAAGCCGTACATGGTGCACACCAGCAGTCACCAGCCAGGATGGTGTTGTGCTGGCCTGACAGTCTGCCTTTTAAGGAAGAGTGTGGAAAGGGGAATAGGAAAGTGCTGTCTGGCATAGGAGATGCAGTCATAGGCCTCTGGCTGCTCAGAGTGTGATATGTGAACCACTAAGCTGTGCACAAGCCATCTCAAAAGAATATGTGCCTGATGCAAATTCAGACATTACTGCTGTCCCTGAAATACTTGTGTTACTAAAGCTAGGGACACTAGTTGAGGTCATTTGGTGTGATTGATAGATAAACTTGGAACATGGATGCCACGATATCAAAATTTAAGAGAAACTGTAGGTCATGCTTGTGTGATTGGTTCTATTTTAGTTATTAGAAAGTGGACAGAAATCTGGGAATGCTTGTGAATGCTTGGATTTTAAAAATTATCATTTCTAATATAATTAAATGTATTTTTGCTTTTCAGGTTTGTGCTGAGGAGAAGTCACCAACTCTTGCCAATTTGGCTCATATGATGAGTTTATACAGTACACACAGTTACTCCAGAGACTGTTCTAACTGGATTAATGTAGTGTGTAGATATTTGCATGACTCTTTCTCAGATGCCACATTTAACCTCATAACTTATCTTGCAGAGGTAAATTTTTAATAGAAGTCTATCTCATGTTGCCAATTCCTTATTTTTCATGATTCTGAATATTGAGGGAATAAAGCACATCTTCCATAATGGGAAAATAATACTAAAATGTTATAGGATAGAAAATGAATGACTACTGCCATTTTGGAGTGCAGTAATTTAAATGTAACTTGCAGTGATAATCCATCTAATCTAATGAAAGAGCTCCTTTTGTGATAGGAGTGTTTGGTAATAGTTATTTGTATTCTGTACTACATGAATACTCTGTCTTGGCTTTAGCAAAATATGCTTAGTGCAAATTTTAAGAGACTGTTTTTAGCCAAGTGCACATTTAAAGATGTCTTTATCAAAATTAAAAGAAATAATTGCAAAGTTCAATTGTAAGTATTGCATAATATATAAAAGATAATTTAAATTACTGAAATCACTGTATGATTTGCCAGCTGTTCATACAAGAAAACTGTTACTACCTTTAAAAAAGTACCTTGTGTGAAAAGCTTGTAGAGCTTGTCCTTGAAGTGTATAATTTCAAACTGATGAAAATATTTTAAAAATACTTGTTCATAAAACTGCATTAACCAACCTTCTTAAAGACATAGCTGCAATTGTTTTTCCTACAGTTTTAAGATTTAGAATTTGTATGAACACTTCTATTTAGTAAGAAGTGTTTTATTGTTAGGTGCTTTAGATCTGTGCCAACAAATATGTCAAAATTCAGGGGAAAAATTAATAAGGGCAAAAACCATTGTTTTGTTGCATTACTGGTTTTTAATGCTAAAACAAAGGTTTGAAAAACAGAAAGTGGTACATTTCAGTTTCTTAAAGGGAAAAATAAATGTGTGTGGAAGTTAGCTATAGTTTAATGTTTGCTTTCACTTTTCGCTAACATCAAAAGCCCCAATTAAATTTTGTGTTTTATAAAACTCTTTTTAGCTGTTAGAGAAAGGGTTATCCAGTATGCAACAGTCCTTGCTGCAGATCATTTACAGTCTTCTGAGTCATATTGACCTATCTACAGCACCAGTGAAGCAATTTAATTTGGAAATCATAAAAGTTATTGGTAAATATGTTCAGGTAAGTACTCTGAAGAACTGTAAAAGGCTTTCTGCTTATTATCAAACTGGTATCAAAATTATGCTTGAATTTTGGGCGGAATTTATTTCAGATATAAAAATAGTTGTTTGAGGTAGGATTCCGTGGGGGTTTTTCTTCCTATGTAGTTTTTTCACTAGGTGCTTATGTGTTGTCCAGTGTGATTTGTATCACGTAGGACAAGTTATCTGGTTGAATGTGCATCTGTTTACAGATACAGGCAACTCCTCATATGCAGTTAGAGGAGATGATCATTCAACTATTAGAATGTAAGAAAATGTTTACTGCTTAGCTGCACAAATGTTTTATTTATGTGTATATGTTTTAAAAAGAAAGTTTTATGGTTAAACGCATATTTAAGTCACTGTCAGTAATATATCTGTGAGGAATGTTTAGGTGCACCTTAACAAAATTGAGTGCATTTTTTATTAAATACAGTTCCCAAAAGATGAACCCCAGTGTTTTGCCCAAGGTAATTTGAACCTTTGTACTTGCAACACAAATTCACTGAAAACCTATTTCGTGGAAGAAAGTCTAGTATCCTGCTGAAAGGTTTTATAAAAATGCCTGGAGCATAAAACCATTTCAGTGCACAACATTCTCTTTTTTTATCCCCTCCTTTTCTTTTTTCTCTGAATTCCATTATTTCAATGTATTTCAGTCAAATGGTTTCATCATAATTAACCAGGAAAAGAAGTGGTCCCTGGATGTTTTGTTACTGATGGATATGTGCTTTAGATATTGTGCTCCTGTCAGAGTACATTAGGCAAAATGGAATGATTAGCGTTAACTATAGTTTTTATGGCCTGGCAGCTGCTTGCTTCACCTCTGACCTTTATCTGAGCTTTCTGTGCAAGCCCACGCTACCATAGAATGTAATCTTAATTAGAAGATGTAAGCTTTCAAAAGAATGGCACTAGCAAAAAAAATATTCCAGAGAAGTTACCTTAACTCAAGCTCTGCCTCTCATACTTTTTCCCTGGCTTTTTTTAAGCACTCCATTGGTTTGATACCATATAAAAACTTTGTAAACGTTTTCACTTTTTTTTAAGATCTTTTCTGTTTCCTCATGGTTTCAAGCACAACATAGTGTTGTTTCTTTCAAAATCAGTTTACTCTATCCGTAATGAAAAATAATTGAAGATACCAAGAGGTGGAAGTTTTTAAATACTATCAGTTGTTATCTCCTGGGGCATGGAGGGCAGATACTTCAGGCAGTGATAAAAACCAGTGTAACTGCAGGGGCTGAGGGACATGGGACAGAGTCTAGTGTGGTTGGCACTGTGACCTGGAGCTAGTGAGCCTGCCTGACTGGCCCTGACCACCCACCATGGGATGGCCTGGTACCTTGCCACTGCTTTCCTGGCACTTCAAGATCTGAAGCTTCCCACCTATGATAGCAACTTCAGCCACATGTAAAAGATCACAGGGTTTGGTTTGGGGATTCTTGCAAAATCCTGCCGTATGTGAAAGTTGCTGTCTTGGTTGAAGTGATTGTTTTTGTGACTTGTGTATGTTCTCTTTAGAGTCCATATTGGAAGGAAGCCCTTAATATTTTGAAACTGGTGGTGTCTCGATCAGCAAGCCTTGTTGTGCCTAATGATATTCCAAAGTCTTATGGAGGTGACATAGGTTCTCCTGAAATCTCTTTCACAAAAATTTTTAATAATGTCTCGAAGGAGCTACCTGGGAAGACCTTAGATTTCCATTTTGATATATCAGAGGTAATTATTACATTTAAATAACAATGCAGTAATGACTTGCAGTTGCACACTCAGATGTTGTTTTCTGTTAGCCTTCTACGTTTACATGTTTTAAAATAAGTATAATTTGTAAGAGTGGCAGAGGTTGAAATTTTTCCTACTTGTAATTTGATTCATACTGGAAGATAAACTTCGAATTCTTTTATGTTGTGGTTTTGCCTTTTCCCCCTTTTAAATGTCTGGAGAGTTAATTACTGGAAGTCAATACAGTTATTCTCAGGGGTATTTCAGCTGTGTCAGAGAGCGGAATAATGCAGATGGCTTCTACTTGATGCTGAACCTTCCAGGCTTTCAACAAATGAAGGGTTGCACATTCAAGGACTGAGAGGATTAAAACCCTGTACAGTTTTGGCATGACTTTGGAAGGGGGAAGAAATATAGAGGAGAGAGTAGGATACAAAATATAGGAAATTCAGCATGAGAGGGACACAACTGGAGAAAAACCTCCTGTGGTTAAAAACATCACCCCTACCCCCAATAAGGATTCAGTAGAACTGACAATAATACAACTGATACTAATTCTGTGTTTGAAAGGGGGAGTGGCCAAGTGACTGCAGTGTAATACAGAGTTATGAAAATCGTAGAAACTTTAGAAGTGATCAGAATTAAGGGCTGCCAATTGAAACTAACCCCAGATAATGATTGGAGATACAGCTGTCTTAGGAGCATTACTTGAATTGGTAAGTGAATTCACCACTGGAGGGTTCAGTGCATGCAGATAACTGAGAGACAAGACGAATTCCCACAGAGTTCATTGGATTAGCATTTGCTGTCAAAAGAGTTGAATTTGATCTTTGGTTTTTCAGAAGTCTGCATGTGTTTGTGATGTTGCTGGTCTGTGAAAACAATTTGTTAATGGCAAGGAAGGATTCTATAGAGAAGGTTCACATCTTTTAAACTTGGAACAGAGTGGTTTTAAAGCGTGCTTAAAAATACAGTTTGATTCTCAGCATGAAATGTGCATAACTCAAAAATACACAAGTGAGCAGAATGGCAGCTTGCTGCATAGGGTACAAATATTCAGCTTTATATTTCCCAGTGTAGTGAGGCTCAGTGCATTAGACATGGGCTTTGCAGAATGCTTACAAACAGGACAAGGCCTCCTACATTTTATATCATGCAGAATTCTAAAATCAAGTATGTATTCTTTATTAATATAGATTTGAATTTTAAGAAAGTGTTTGTTGTCTTTGCTAGACACCAATTATTGGGAATAAGTATGGTGATCAACACAGTGGGGCTGGTAGAAACGGGAAGCCAAAAGTCATTGCTGTCACCCGGAGCACTTCTTCAACTTCTTCAGGCTCCAATTCAAATGCATTAGTTCCTGTCAGCTGGAAGAGACCACAGCTATCTCAGGTACATTGTGTCTCAAACACTTTATTGGAGTATTGGAGACAGTGTTTATGAATATATAAAAAAAATTGTGTAATTTGAAGTCTGTATTGTGTCTTAACAAAACAGTAAATGAATACAGCATAAACTAAAAGCTAATACTGGTGAAAAAAAAAATTAAGATTCTTTTTAGGCTGTCAGCATGCAATATGACTAGTTAAAAACTCAGTTGTCATGCTTATGTGATTGCTTTTGATATGTTTTTCAGAGAAGGACTAGGGAGAAGCTAATGAATGTGCTTTCTTTGTGTGGTCCAGAATCTGGTCTTCCCAAGAATCCTTCAGTAAGTGGTGATGGTGATTTGTTTTGGTTTTTAAACTCGAGTAGTGGAATGCTATTGCATTTTTAGGTATTGGTGAAGTTGTGAACAGCGAGTTTTGACAAACTCGTTTTGGTTCAGCAGTTCAAAAATCCAGTTGACAAATTAGAGATAGAATCATAAATAATGAATTACTGTTATTCCTCAAGAAGTCCAGTGGGCATGGTTCTTTATTAACCAGGCTTCAAAACAGTATTTAAATTCAGCCAAAACTAATGTTGCTGTCTCAGTGACTTTAGGTCAGTCTTTTGGGGAGAGGGCAATATGTTTTGCCCTCAGTATGGTGTTATCAGTATAATTGGTATATATATTATCAGTATAGTTGGTATATATGGTATTATCAGTATAGTTGTACTCACACTGGCTGCCCATAATGCCATTAAATGGCAGAAAGCAGGATACCTGACTTTAGGAGTTACAGAAACTGGAAGGTTTTATTTCTAATTTTTATCTTATATCTGCAGGTTGTGTTTTCTTCTAATGAAGACTTGGAAGCTGGAGATCAACAAACTAGTCTAATTTCAGCAACAGAAGAAGTGATTCAAGAGGAGGAAGTGGCTGTGGAAGACAATACCAGTGAACAACAATTTGGAGTTTTTAAAGACTTTGACTTTTTAGATGTTGAATTGGAAGATGCAGAGGTGAGACCTTGGGGTTTCTTCTGTGTATTTCCATTTGAGAACATTTTAAAAATAAGGCTGTGTTGGTGCAATTCTAAGGAATTGGTAGCTCTACTGACTAATCCAATTCAGAAGAATTTATGGCATGATTGAGTTTATCTAGATAAAGAAACCCCTGTCACAAACTTTACAGTGTTATGTTGTTGCAAATTGTTAGGTGGTTCCTGGGGGAAGAGATGAGATTTTCTGGGAGGAGTTAAGTGAAAGAAAGTGAAGTGATATGACACCATAAGTCAATCACAGCATGAGCACCTGAATATCATACAGTAGAAAACTTAATTATGGAACAATATCTTAAGAAAATGGCATAATTTTTGTTTCTGATATGTTTCTGGATTTTGAAAACATGACAAAAGGCTCTCAAAGTGACAAACTGTATGATACACTATCTCATCATATATGACTGACTTGCTCTCTATAATTGCTTGCATTGACTTTTACATTATATCTAGTTTATTGCAGTTCTTACATGTCCTCCATTTCTCCTCCTGTCAGAAAGAGAGAGGGGAAGTAAAATTAATTCTCAATATTAAGTATTGAGAAATAGTAAGGATTCTGTTAACAATTGTTACTTGCTTCAGACCAGAATTTGCTGAAGCTTAAAAATATGACTGTAAAAGGACTGGGGAAGAAAAAGTCAAATGCTTTGTAGTTTCTCACAGTGGTTTTGTTAGTCTACGCAAAATATTAAATTAGAATGGACACCCTTGCTGGTCATGAGTCCACAAGCTACTAAGAATATCTGTCTGTCTATTCGTCTCCTGATTTATAGAAAATATAGAATATTCTTTATTGCTAATAATTAAATATCAACAGTATGAAGTGGGGCTTTTCCATTAAAATCTGAGTAATATTCAAATTAAACTTAAGTGCTTCAGCCCACAGTAGTAGTACTTTGTTGTAGCTGGAATTCTTTTTCTTTGCCATAACTTTTCAT
>VYXB01007304.1:13192-44109 GCA_013397135.1 Pachyramphus minor | reverse complement strand
GGTCAATATGATTGGTGCTATATGGGAATAAAACCTCAGGCCAGCTGGTTAGGAGTTAGTTCCACTAAATAAACCTTTAAAAAGAACTACAAATGCTAGTGGTATACTTTTTTGGAAAGGCCCGTGTGGACTGAGACAGTTTTCAAGCTAATGGCAGCCTGCAAATCTGTGAGTACTTCAGTTTATTGTTTTTAAAACTTTGGAATAATATAAAATTTAAAAAAAAACTTCCCTAATTTAAAACAAAACTCTCACCTGCTACAATTTTTTTAGAATTTGAAGTGATTTGGTTTAGATGGACTTTGTATCTCTTTGTTAAAATTATGGATGCTACTGGCAATCATATTTTTATTTGGATAAGCATTGCTAATCCCATCTTCAACAATACATGCAGTTTGATTGAGTTTTCCAGAAAATTAAGCCATTCCTATGTGTATTTGGTTAGCCAGTGCACTGTTTACACTTGAGTCTTCAGCTAACCTGGTGTAAACTGTCTATTGACTAGTTCAAGTGACTGGGATTTCTAAACAAAGGTTTGTATTTTACCTGTCCACTACCTAGGAAAATCACTTACTGATAGTCAGACTACAGGTGCAGCTAATATTTAATGAAGAAAACTCTAAGAACAAAAGATATATTTGGAGTAGAATAAAGAAAAAGTGGCTAGTTTCCTGTGGTAAAATCCTCACCTTTTAAACATGTAATATTGTGACTTTGTGTCATAAAGTTCTTTTCCCCATGTTTTTTCATATTTTCTCATTATGATTACCTATGTGGTTTTTTTATAAAGTGTGTTATTACATTGCAGTTGATGAATTGTCTCAACTGTAGTAGAATACCTGTGCTTAGATTGTCCTACAACTTGTCACTTTGTAGGCTTTGTTTGGAATATGCATTGTTGATCCAACAGAATTTTAAGTGGGGAAGAATACTTAATCTGGATTAATTTTTTTTCCTCATAGGACAGGTGTTTTAGTTTAAGATTTCAAAAGCAAGAAGCAGTGTATAAGGTGGAATTTTATAGGACAAAATTAACCACAATAGAACTTTTGTCTTTTGCTTGTGGTACATTCTCAGCTGTAACTCATTTTTACATTTTCATATTTCTTTCTGAGACTGCCCCTGCCCCTAGGATTCATTGTTCTTTTGCAGCTCCCTTCATAAAGTCATTGTATTTCTATAACCCAGGTGAAAATATTCAAACAGAAAAAGCACTGTTGACATTAAAAATACTGAAAACATTTAAACTGGGCTGTAAAATAATTCCATGACTAAGCCACATTCAGAAAAAATGGCTGTATATATAAAAAAGAATACTGCTAGTGCATACAAATGCGTTCACTAGATGTGATGCATGTTCTAGGTTTATTTTGTGCATGTTAGAATATGGGATTTGGAAAAATACATAGGTTTTCTTCAAGTACAGTTCAAACACTCAGAATGTTTGCTAACTCTCTGCAAGAGTTGGCTGCCTGATTGGATTTTGTTTCTAAAAGAGTGAGCTGGCTTTATACCCCTTAACAGAGTAAGTTTGAAAATACGCACACTTTCAACTCACTTCGAAATATTTTTGACACCAATACAACTGCTTTTTTCTGAGTTCGTATACTACACAGCTCATAGCATAGTGTGGTTTTTTCCTGTGTTCCCATACTTTATATATAGAACTCTTTTAACACAAGCCATATGTATGCCAGCCGTCAGTTAATGTTTTTAATATAAAGAATATATATCAAAATTTATCTAAGACAATATGAAAAAAATTGAAGCCATCATTTAAAAACAAGTATGTGCTGGTTAGATGCAGTTGAATTCCTTGTTTTTCTTAAAGGGATGCTGACCAGTTAAGTAAATAGTTTACTAAAATGTATTTGGCTGATTTCCAGTAATAGCATGTAGTTTTGCAAAAAGACATTTCACATTCCAGTTGAGAATTTACAGTCCAGCTTAGAAGGATATTTTTAATTTTGTCCAATAAGTTTTAAGCTTAAGTATGTGAAAGTTGCTGACTAAAATGATTCTCTATTTTAGTCACTTGTATTGTAGGTTTGTGAGGGAATGGTTTGCTAGAAGTAATTTACCTAAGGTTCTGTGGTATTGTTAATTTTGACTCTATATAAATCACCTTTTTAAGATATTAAAAAAACATTCCTGTTGGCAAGTCATGTCCGATGATACACATAAAACTTTGGAAAACAGGAGTCATGGCACAATGAAGACTAACTTGGCAGTAAATTATTGACTAGTAATTTGCATATTTTCAAAAAGTGTGCCCCTCAGATGTACATCTACCAGTCATGACCAGTGCAGGTCTGTATCCTGTGTTAACGTCTATAACAGAAATGGACCATTGGTTCAATCCAATTTACTTCACTTTTTGTGAAAGTGTTCTGCATTCCTGTGTGCCTTAGTAGGATAAAATTTCTGTGCCATAAAATTCCAGATTTAACTTTAACAGAAGAGGCATTAGAAGTGAAGTCACTAGCTGTGTCAAATGACAGCAGTGTCACATCAAGGAGTACCACAAGCGAAGTTCTGTTTAAAGCTGAATTATCTTTTCTAATACGTGTACAGTTATTTATTCTGTCAGAGGATCTGTTTTGATTGATGAAAACCACAAAATGATGTCTCTGCTTAGAGGCTGACCAAAGGTTTTTTGACCAGCCTTGGATATACCAGTAAAGGAAGAGATGAATGAAAATATGTGATAATTTGTGCCTTTAGGAAATAGCAAGTGTTACTTTTATTCCACAGGGAAAACCAATTAAAGGTTTCAGATTAATTCATCATAAATTAAATAAATCTGAATTCCTATGTTCAACATAGTGATGCTATTGAATATAATAATGCTAATGGAGGGAGAGGGAAGGGAGAAAGGGTCATTCTGATATTACCTACCTGAGTTTAATCATCCTCTCTCTTTAATTGCCAGTGATTGAAAGTCTACATTTAGAGATTCAGGGTTAAACCCTTAAGCTGCCCATATTAGAAGTAATGTAAAAATAATAAAAACAGTGGAATGTCCGTTTTCCATTGTTCATCTATTACACTGTTGCTCAGTAGTTATGCTTTAGAAACTTGTTAAAATGGAGAGTGGAAAGGACAAGAAATGTTCTGTACTCGTAGACTCCAAAGGCGAGCACGAGGCAGTCATTTTGATCCTTACCTAGAAAAGTAAAATACAAAAGTCTTGGTTGTGTTTGATCTCAGTGTTTGAGGCTGTTTGCTTATTTTTCTGTCAGTATTCTCTTAATGGATTTAAATGAGTGTATTTGAGAGACTGTATTTGCTCTAAGTAAGTCACATTCTAAGATATTAATGTTTACCAGAAGTTCTGAGCATTACAAAAAGACTGCCTGTCTTTGCTCAAGTAAAACTCTGTGAACAAGGCAAAGAGCTGAACAGTTAAAGTATAAACCATGAGGCGTGCTCAGTTGGTTAGTGCATGGTGCCAGTAACACCCAGGTCATGGTTTTGAGCCCTGTGTGGCCATTTACTTAAGAGTTGGATTTGATGATTCTTCTGGGTCCCTTCCAACTCAGAATATTCTGTGATAAATGGATAGTTGCAAACAATTTTTAGAATACATAAGCCCTGACAATAAAAGTAATAAAAGTATGTGTGATTCACAGGAAGGCAGTTCAGCAGTAAGGGATGAACAGGTTAGCACTGCTAGTGAAGACACTGGGTCATATCTGCTACATGAACAACAAGACTGTCTGGTCTGTCACGAATCTCTGGAGTTGGAAGAGCCCCCAGAACTGGTAGAGGCAGCAGCTCCTGAAAGCTATTCCGAATCTGTCTGTGAAGAGGATGTCACTCTTGCTTTGAAAGAGCTAGATGAGAGATGTGAAGAAGAAGAAGCTGACTTCTCTGGTTTGTCTAGGTAAGATTAATATTGGTTATAATTAACAGAAATTACATGTTATTGGTGCATGAATCAAAGAAAGTAGGCTTTCTTATGGCGTGGAGTTTTCCATTAATCTCCATAATACAAGAATATAAAATGATGGTTTGCATGTCCATAATAATTGGTTGATTCATTTTGCCCACTGTAGCGATTCAACTCAGTACTTTGCTCGACAGTTGTTGCTGGTACAGGTGAAACAGCTGTACTGGAAAATACAAGAATTCTAGAGTAAAAGAAACCTAGCACTTTTCATTATCATCAACACAGAGAAATGTGAAAAGAAGTCAGAGGCTGTTTTGGGCCATTTTCTTGGCAGGCAGTAGCTGCAAGCAATATAACATGGAAAAGTCCTTGAACTGCTCTGAATTATGGCACCACCTGAAGACAGAGAAAAACAGGGGAAAATGTAATTTTTTTATTTTTTCTTTTTTAAAGAATCAGAGCTTCCATAGAAATCACATCACCTTGTCTTTGAATTTGCCCTGGGTTTATTTTCATTGTTAAGATTAATCGGTCTCTTGTATATTTCTAAAACATTTTAAAGTAAAATAACATTTTTCCATTTTAATATGGAGAGGAAAAGTTAAAATTAGTCCTAGTTGGTTAAGTCATATTTAAAGTGAAACTCTTAAGTTCCTTGAAGGTAACAGTCTAAGAAGGAGGGAAAACAAGTAAGAAACCTCAAACAAACAAATAAGAACTCCAAATGAAAATTGCAAACCAAAATAAATAAAAAAACCCCCAAATTGTTCTTAGGCTTGTTCATACTTAAAATTTGTTCAGAAGTTTAGATTGAATAATAAGAGACTTGGTTGTTTATAGGAATACAGACTTAGCATATATTCTGTCAGAGAGATCACTTTAGGAGCCTTTTACAGAAAAGAGCACAACAGGACATGTATAAGACCAAGTTGTTTGCAAAGGTTGAAGTTGAATCTTGTGATTCCCAAATGCAACCTACGATAATAAGCCTTGCAAGAATTAAAGGCTGGTACCATAAAAGAGCAGTTTATTCCCTCATGTGCAGTTGAAAAATCTCTTAAGGTTTTAGTTTATTTACACTAAGCAAGCAAATGAAAAACCCCATAGTTCTAGTTTGAAGAGTGGCATAGGTGATAACAGTAGCTAGAAAATATCTGAAAATTTTTGTGAAACTTTGCTTACAGATTAGATTCAAAAGAGTTGCATCTTAGCGTTTGAGCTTTGTGCTACTCAGATGAAGGGATCTAAAAACAGCACCCACAACTTCTTGTTCAAGACATGTTTAAGTCTTAAGGTGTACTTGGCGCTACAGTTGTTAAAGAAAAACTGTCTGGTTGAAAAAAATTATTTTAACAAACTATCTGTGTACTTAGAATCCTCCTACACGTATTTTTGCGGCAGGAGTTCAATTATACAACAAGAAATGTCAAAATGTATCATACCTTGTAATGCAGAAAATTTTAAGCTAGTCATCAAGTTAATGATTGTAAGTAGTAGCATTGATTAACTTATACCTGGATATTTTTATTGGATGTTTGGTGCCTACTGGAAAGCATGACAGCAGAATGCTCCATTAAATTGATTGACCGTAAAAATTAAAGTGTTTCAATCTATCTCCATTTGCTTATGTTACTTAAGACAGTTATAAAATAGTATTACACTGCTAAGTGAGCTCTTGTATTTCCCTTAAGGAAGGCCAAAATTTCTTATATGTATTGGTGGACCATCTATTCAGATGAATAAAAATTTGAAGAATTGAATGTTAATTCAGTTATTGGGGGCAAGAAAAAAATGCCAGTTTCTGAGTGATAGATAGATAGACAGATAGATAGAGTGCTGTGTATAGCTACATATAACCTACAGATAGCCCTTTGTCTGTAGATAGGCTTAGAACTTACATGTTTTAATAAACTTTGGAGATATTTGAGAGTATATGCAATTTTTAATATTGCAGTAGCAAAAGGTTTTGATTGTTAACTCTTTTCTTGGTGCATAGTTGAACCATGATTTATTTTACAGAATGCTACTCTGAATCCAAAATTCTTATTTTTTCTTCTTACCAAAATAAAGGGGGTTTTTTCCCTAAAAAAATTGCTGAGGTGTTAATTTCTGTTGTTTGTTATTTGTAGCCAAGATGAAGAAGAGCAGGATGGTTTCCCAGAAGTACAAACTTCCCCACCTCCTTCACCATTTCTTTCTGCCATATTGGCAGCTTTCCAGCCAGTGGCATATGATGATGAGGAGCAAGCTTGGCGCTGCCACGTCAATCAGATGCTGTCCGATACAGATGGATCATGTGCTGTCTATACATTTCATGTCTTCTCAAGATTGTTTCAGGTCAGTGAATTGCCAGTGCACGATCGCTTATCTGAGATCCTTTCCTCCTACTTTTAAAACTGTTCTTCTCGTTGTAACTGCAAAAGCCACAAGATCATGGTAGCAAGAAGCCTTAGAAAGCAAATCAAAAGCAGACAAAAAAGACACATTGCTAGAAGAATATGAAGTTGTCATACACTATTTTTCCATGTGATATCTGATGTAATCGTTGTCTAGGAGTTATTCTGCTCAGGAAATAAAAAGAAGAAAAGGCCCAACAGTGTTTCTTGTAAGCTCTTAGTTCAGCTTGTATCCCTTCTTTTATTTTTCGGACATCACACAAGTTCGGTGTTGATTGCAGAATGAATGTCTTCCTCCTGGGTTTTTTTTTGGAGTCATTAATGATGGGATCACAGCATGACAAACATTAATGAATTTATCTTGCATTTGTCTTGTGAGAAAAGGTTTTTTTTCTGCAGAGAAATAATGGAAACACCAGGAGATCCACTAAAGCTGGATGTTTCAAATGCCTCTCTTTAACTTTATTTGCCTCATAGATCTGATATCCAACACAAAATGCCTAGGGCTTCATTTTTCTGGCTCCTTCCTCCTTATATGTAGCAGATGGGCTTTTTACATTTTTGAAGTAATGATTCTCTGCAAATTCCTATGGGATAAGAGAAGTGTAATTAATCCATTTTATGTACAGGCAATATGCCAAATGAGCTAAGAGCAGATTCAGAACTGTAGACTAAGACCTAATGACTCCAGCCCTTTCTCTTATCTCTAGTATTAATTTGGCCTGCTGTTCACTATGTCACAATAAATGAAAGCCCCACACTAGCACATATTTTATCCAGTATGCATGGGCAGGTTTAGAGTTAGTACCATGAAGTAACTTAAATCTGAACAATTCATGCTCTACCTTATCCATGGAATAACTTGTTCACGCATCTATACCCATTTTCCATTTTTAGTTGAATTAAGTGTTTTGCCACAGCATCATGAAATTCATGTTACTGACTTTTGTCTTTTTGCTTCATTGGCACATCAGGGATTTGGGTTCTCTGTATTATACCAAAGCTTAGCTACAGTTGCTTTTCACACATTCATTCATTTCCTGGAATTGGTAAAACGAGAGGTCATACTCTTTTGTGTTTGTTAAAGAGGGAGCCAGGGAGAAGCTGAAACATTCTGTGGCTTGACAGGATAGCTCTCAGTCAGCTGGAAAGGTGGATACTCTGGAAATTGTGCAATAGCAATCCAGGGTTCAAGCTTGGGCAAAGAAGCGTTCCTGAGGAGTTGTTCCTGGGTGCAGAGGGAGGGTTAAAATGATTAAATGACACTCTGGAGGCCTTATTTGATTGGACCTTTCCATTTTGCCATCTGGTTCCTACACCCTGTTTAACTCTGGAGCTGTAAATATAATCTTTTATATAGTTTATTTATAGTATGTAACTTCTGGGATTTATGAAATAATATATAGCAGCGCATAATGTGATATTAGGCTGAGCTGACGGTCTGCAAAATCAAACATGAGATATAGATATAGATAGATATAGATACATATATATGACTGATTATTGAAGAAGATAGAAACCCTGCAGGTGGCAGTTGTGGACACAGATTGTGCTATACAGCTTGTATGCTGACTCATAAAACTCTGTTATACACTCTCAGAGTGTATAAATTTCTGCAACGCAAACACTTAAAAATGAATTGAACTATCTGTACTGCATAAAAACAAATAGTCATCCATCTATACTAAAGGCCTAGATGTAAAAGGAGTAATTGCCTTTATAGGTGCAGGATTGATAGCATTCTCTGGAGCTAGTTTTACATGAATATTCAGAGCAATATCAGTTTGTCATTTAGTGATAAAAATACATGCTGTCATGATGGAAATTTGCTGTGAAATTCTTAATCTAATAAGCCAGAGGAGTAGTAAAATGCAGTGTAAAATAAATGTTTTTCTGATTTGATTTCTAGACCATTCAAAGAAAGTTTGTATCTATAACAAATGATTCAGTCAGCTTTCTTGGTGAAAGTCTAAAGCGCATTGGAACAAAATTCAAAAGTTCTCTGGAAGTGATGATGTTGTGTTCAGAATGTCCAACAGTCTTTGTGGATGCAGAAACGGTAAGAATCTCAAACTTACACGTTGGAATATGTGCATAAATGGTTTTATGTAACATACAAAATGATTTTTTAACATTGAATAAAAAAAAGGAACTCTTTATAATTGAAATCGTAGAGGATTTCAAATGTTAAGCAGCCAGTATGTATCATCAATATGTGAAAACACAGGTAAGAAATGCGTTTTCTTACCAAATAACCTCCAGCTGTAACAGTCAACATTGAGGAAACTTCATGGTAGTAGATATCACTTAAATTCCCTTGCTGTTTTATTTCCTGCTTGTTCATGTTTATTCTATGTTGTCTGCACAGATAAGAAGAAGGAAGACTACTTACCTAGCAGCAATTTGCCTTTTTGTACTGTGTTGTTTACATATATATTCAGTGATGCATGAGAAGCATTCTTGCTACAAATATACAATGAAGATTTTGAGTTTTTGTTACCATGCAAGTTGAAATCTTGGTTATAAAAAATATTAATGCAGGAAGTCAGCTCAATATTCAGTAGCAGTAAAAAAAAAAAACTATGCTAGAATTATTAACAAAAGGGACAGCAAAACAAGAAACATTGTTGAGCTAATGTACCTATCCCCAGTATGCCTTCATCCTGAATTTTTGGGCAAGTTCTGGTTTCCTGATCTCAGAGGAAATGCAATTGCACTGGAAAAAGTTCGAGAAAGATCACAAGGATTATAAAATATGTGGAATGACTTCCATGTAAGATATGAGTATGCAGGCTAGGATTTTTCAGCCCTTCAGAAGAGAAATCTGTCCATAGATGTCTTGATTATCATGGATAAGTGATAGAAATTATTTTATTGTTGTCTTAATTGATGTTATGGATAATCAAATTAAGCTACCAATGACTTATAAAACATACAGAACCAAGATCCTTCATGTAGTACATAATCTAACTGTGAAAGGCTGTCATTTTCTACAATGTCCGTTCATTTTTTCAAAAAGCACCTAAAGAAATAGCCCTGGATAGATTTCCTGAATATGTAGAACAACATATTGACAGAGACTAAGAAAGCACTCTGGAGTAGGTGGGTCACCACATGCTTGCCCTTCTTTAAGCAGCTGCCATTAGGCATTGTCAGCTGCAGGGCTGAGGTAGATGGATCTTTGGCCTTGACCTCGTGTGGGAGTCTTCTCCTGACCTGGTTTTTTACCTTGGTGCTAAGGGGCAGTTCTTAGGCTCTCACTTAAGAATATGAGTGCTTAAAAAGCATGATACAGATAAGTGTGTTTCAAGGGAACCATGTATTAATGGTTTTTGTTTAATTTGGACCACTTTAAAGCAGTAGAAATTAACAAAAAAAAAAAGATATTTGTTTGGGGTAAGAAGCCACATTAGTGTCTATCTAGAACAGCATGTGTGTTTTAAAAAATAAATAAGTATATAAAGTTGTAAATAAACATATATAAAACTACAAATATTAGAAGGAATAATGAATATAACCCTTGGACCAAGGGTTGGACTTGATAACCTCTGAGGTCTTTTTCAACCCAATCAATTCTATAATTGTATGATAACATATATGCATATAAGTATATAGACTTGTGTGTTTGTGTACATGCATGTGTATGCACATACACACAGTAGGGTTGTTACGTTAAAAAATACTGTGTAAATAAATCTTTTCTTTCCAAATAATTTAATTGAAATGAACCTGCTTGTCAGATTACTTCTCACTGATAAAGTACAGAGCTCTTAATGTGTGCAAGGGATGACCAGTGTGAGGGAGGAAGCATCATGTTAGAGGCATGTTTATTACAGGAGGTGGCAGGAGAAGGATTAAGAGGAAAAACCTAAGTGAAAATAAAACTACAGGGAGAAATGTTGTAGAACAAAGCTGAGGCAGCAGCCCCTGAGGGGAAAAAGGGATTTTGAAACCATGTTGAAAAAGGCAAAGTCATTAATGGTAGAAAATTCTTCAAATATCCAGCAGTTCTTGCTTTGACAGTTCTGGTTCCTGTGGACTGAAGAAGCCTTTGCTGGTAGTGTAGTTTGTATATAAAGGCAAGTTAACCCTCAGTGGATACTCCTTAGGTCGCTACAGGAGCATGCCAGCAGCAGTAGCTATTTTTCCTGCTACAGACTGTTCTGCTTACACTAGTGGTGTATGTATCAAATGTTCTTTTTTATGAAAGGTCTAAAAATCACTTTGAAATCTCTTTCAGATGTTAACTAGGCTCTTCTTAATTGGGAATCAAAACTCTTTTTCAGTGTTTTAACAGATAGTCACATTTGTTATTGATAGACACTTATTCAAAGGTGTCACAAATTATGTGTACCCAGTTAATTCTAATTTGTTTTTCCAAACGTAGACTTGGGATTTCGTATTGTATAGTTTAGATATTACACTCCACGCATGTCAGATGTTACATGATTGCATTTATCTTCCAGCTACTGTCTTGTGGCCTGCTAGAAACATTGAAGTTCAGTGTTCTGGAGCTCCAAGAACACTTGGATACCTATAATGTCAAAAGAGAGGCAGCAGAACAGGTGAGTCTCTTACATTTCAAAACAAAAATATTAGAATCCACTTATCAAGAAATTGTTACAGGTCCTTATCTCTCAACACAGGTATCTAAAAGTAAACTGTGGGAAAACATTTCTGAAAATCCCGTTTTCTTTTCTTACTAGTATTCTATGTGTATAATCTGAACCTGAGGGTTTTTTCTTATGTGTAACTCATTTTTGGTGCACATACTTCTGAAAGTGACTTTGAATATGTAACATTGCACTAACAGTGGGAAAAGTGCATTCCTAATTTAAAAGTCCTCTTTTAAAAATATACAAATATTTTTAACACGAATATCAATGAATAATGGTATTTCTTTCTTTATGAATGTTCTGGCTTATTCTGTTAGACTAGAAGGGTAGGATTCACTTCCAGATTAAGACATTTACAGATAACTATCTACATGAGAATTAAGTGCCTTAACATCCATAGCATTTAAGGATCAGGTCAATACATTAAAAGGAATCAAGAAAGCAATGCTTTTTATCCTGATATAAACTTTTGGATCAGCTGAATAACTCCTTGGATTTCCTCTTAATGACTGGATCTCCACTGACAGTAATGGGGGCTTAAACAGCTATGTCATACGTAGATGCATAAATTTAGGGCTCATCTTATAGCTAGATCTCATTGAGGCTGATGTTTATGTCAGTTGTTTATAATAATGCAGTTAAGTTTTCAAGCTGTATGTTGGTAGTTATATCCAGGAACCGCAAAGTTGAAAATTTCCTGTATATTTGTTTTTGTGGACATGATTGTGAAGTTCAGGAAACTGAAACAGGTAAAATTTCTATTTCAAGAGCTGAAAGAAAACATGGATCTATAATCAGTTTTGCAAATAGAGGGAGAGAGAGAATATATGAGCTTTTGTTGTAGAGAGATGATAATTGCTGGGAAAACTGAACATGCTGAATTTTACTGATCTCAGCAGCCTGTGAGGCCATGACAACAGCCGTATAGGCAAGTTTAAATGATGCAAAACAGAACCAGAATTCAAGCTATGATATGTTGGCAGAGCTGTATCTTGCAGCACGAGTGACTCCATGTTTCTTGATCATGCTGAGTTTGTTAGGAAATTATGGCCTCTGCCTTGCAAAGATTGCTGACAGCTCATCTGTTGAATAGACTAGACATCCACTTTTTTGTGGAAAGGATCTTTAAAGAAACACAGTTTCCTCGAAACCAATGCTAAAGTATGCCACACAGCCCTGTTAGTGTAGATAAACTGTTTCTAGGATCCAGGCCAGCATTTCTGCTGAAGAGTTGCTGCATTTCTTTGACTTGTTCTGTGGTAATAACAATTTATTTGATCTAATAGAGTGAGGTACATTTTGCCATGTAGGCTTAATCAGAAATATTTAGACATATTTAATGTCTAGCAATCTCCAATGCGTAATGTTGTCAGCATTCCTAAGAGAAAATAATGTATTTTATTCCAAATTTTAGAGAGCAGAATGGAGGCACAGAGAGGCTAATGATTTGCCCCACGGTCAGACATGAAGATTTGAGACAGGGCAAAAAGGGATTCATGTGTGTACTTAGAATTGTGACTGTACAAACATGGAGGAATTTTACATCAACTCTTCAGCCTTATTTATCATAACCATAACAAATGGTATTTGTTTGGTTGATTTGTCAAAGTGTGACGAGTTAAATGACTTCCCTTTCAGATGGCCATGAATTCACTAAATGTATTTTTAGCTGATTTTGCACTACTGTGTATCATATCAACATAAGAATTTCTTTGTATTTTATTTTACTGGGTAAACAAATACAGGTATCTGTTTGATGGCCTCTGTCATTATATCGTAGTGAAGGAGTGTTGTTTTTCTGTAGTGGAGCTGTCAAAAGGGAGTCCAGTAACATGTTTCTGTGGTCAGCCTGTCTTCTGCCACAGGATTTGTGAGTGACTGGAGCAGGAAGAAGGTTCGCAGGGTGAAAGGAATTGCTCTGAAATAACTGAGAACATTTTGTTATGGTTTTGTTTTTATTTAATAATTTATAAATAGAAAGCAGCAGTACTGCAGAAGAAGAAACTTTTAGCTTGGACCAATCCTCTCTGGCTCTTGAAAGAATGTAATTTAGATAATTTAGTGCATTATTTAACTGTTTATTGAGTATGTTAATTTAGAAGTAGTGACTAATTATTCCAGATAATTAATGTTTCTAAAACTTTTTTAGAAGTATTTCTTTAGCTGTTGGTCCTCATTTTTTTGATGTGTGTATAATATAGCACATGCAGACTTAAGAATCTTCCAAAGCTCCTTCTTAGATTTTATTGGATTTCTTATTCTGTCCTCTTAAGCAGAGTATAGGGAACGATTCAGTGAAACTTCCTGAAGTAAAGTCTGAATTTCTGTTGTTGCAGACAATTGTGCTATGTATCCTATTCAATCTGAAAGTATTAAGGCAAACTGCTTAATGAGCTTATTGCAGATCCTTGCTTCTTTTCATAGAAACATGCAGAAAAATGATCAAGCTAAGTGGTTTGGCTGCTGTATAACAAAGTAAATATAAATTAACAGACAGTTAAATAAATGTAATTTACATGTTAATCTGGTATCCTCTAGAATCAACCACTGGAAAATTCTGTATGTTAACTTCTTTAATTAAAATTGTTGTTTCAAAGTTTACTCCAATAGAGGATGTTTGTCACTGTTGTGTTACGTGGTGTACTAGCATTCACATGAATCAGACTGAAAAAGTAAGAGGCTTGGGCTGCAGTTGCTTGAGCCTCTTACCTATGTACCAAGATAAGGCAGAAGGTACCTATCGTACAGGGTATGGTTTAGTACATCTGTTCAGGGGTTATTCTGGCAAACCAGCCTGTGCTATGATCAAGAGCAATCCCAGACTTCCCTGTGTTCTGCTTTCAACAACACTTTGCCCTATATCTTTGTAGGAGATATATGGGGAAAACATAAATTGATGTAAAGCAAACCTATAAAGAAGGTTATTTTGTCACACAAGCTACTGCTGTTCCCAAAGAGAAAATTTAGGTCTTTCTAATGTGCTGAATATATATCCTGTAAAAATTCTTACCAAAACAATTTTGTGACCTTTTTGGAGCTGTTGTTCTATTTTCTTTCAAGGGAACTGCTTTGACTTCATGTGTGTATTAGGGACAAGGATACTGAACCAGATAAATGTAATAGAAAATCTAAAGTTATATACCTGACATAGCATTCTAGGCACACCCTTTTATTCAGACTGGTTTTAAGATTTAAAAAAGATCTTAAAAGGGCAGTGTGTGAAAATAAATACTAACTTCCCAATTGCTGATGCTATTTGTTCCAGTGCAAACCTGTTCCATCATTGTTGATGGACGGTGTCTGATAAAGATAAAATGAGATTTGCTGTGTATGTTGGTATCCATGTCACTAATTGAAACTGACACCATGGTGTTTAGAGAATTCCATTTCTCCGCTTGATAAGCACACAGGCCTAGTTAATTCACTAAGTAACCTTTATTAAATTGAGCAGATGGGAAATCACATTTTGTCTTTTTCTTGCATCAGACAAAGGTTAGAAAAAGGTCACTAAGATTTCCTCTGAGACTCAAGATATCAAGCACATGCACATGCTAAATTATTTTTCCTTGAATGTACAGAGCCTGTTCTTCATTTCAGAAGATATTTTGCACTTTATCTCAACATGATACATTCCCATTTCAGTAATACACAAACTACCTCATTCTTGCAGTTGTTTGCACTGCACAGAAAAATGTGCTGGGCACTGTGTCAATGAGGTGATCAGGTTGTATTGTTCAAGAACATAGTTGACTCTCTAAATGCTTTATAGTAACACGATATTCATGTGAATGCCAGTACACAGGGAGGTTAGTTTTTGATAAATTTACATGATTGGCTAAAGGTAGAAGAGATTGCCCACTAAAATTAATAAACTTGTTGTCTGCTATAGGAAATGGGGTTGAATACAGCCCTGAGTGGAATCTGCAGGTTGGCACTGTGTAAATACTTCATTTCCATGGCTTGTATGAACTGGAGGTGATGCTAAACTCTCATTGGAGGATTTGTTTTTTTTCTTTCCATCCAGTAAACCTGCACTTGCATCTACTTACACAGGAGAGCTCTATTTCCTTCCATTTCTGAAGAAATAAAGCAGGCTTACTCTCTAATGTGAATTAGTGCTGTGTTTTAAATGCTGATAAATTATGTTGGGGCAAACCTTGTGCAGCAAGTAAAGAGAAAATATGATCTCATGTAATAAAAGGGATGTTTCTGCTCCACCCTTCCACACGTCTCACTGCAACAATATCCAAATTCAATGAGGGGTTGAATTTATATATTTATATATTTATTTATTTATGCTGAAGTGTGCTATCTCTATCTTGGATAATGAAAGAAATTTACAACAGAAGGGGCACAATAAAAAATACAAGTGATATATCAGAGTGGATATCATTACTGCAAACAACACTGGTAAACAATTGATTTCATATCACAATTTTTCACATAATCCAAGAATGTGCAAGACTTGATGAAATGTCTTATGCAGTTTTAGCACAGTCTACAGTTTGCTCCGTTTCAGAAGATGTTTAATCTTGATTATATTTATTTTTCAGTGGCTAGAAGATTGTAAAAGAACATTTGGTACTGATGATGGTATTCATGGCACTAACACAGATGCCCAGGTAGGTGTATGTCATTTGTAAATGAGTCTCAGGATATGAGATTAAAAAACATCTTTATTGCACAAAAATTCCAATATTTGTAGAGAGATTAAAAATGCATGAAAAGGTTTTCATTTCAGTTATCATCCTATCTTTTGGAAACTCAGAATCTTATGAAGTGGTAGTCTAATAAAAACAGGTCTTTTTAATAAAAGTTGCAACCTTGGGTTCTAGGCTTAATAACACTGAGTAGATAAGCAGACTAGATACCATCTGTGTACTAGCAAGTCCGCTTTTCTGCTGCTCCTTCTAGAAGGAAAAAAAAATTAGCATTCTAATTATATGCTCAGATAAACAGTCTACCCAAAAATCTCTACAGAGTTTAATGTAATTAGTAATATATAAATATATAAGACCTTTCTGGAGCCATTATTAGGGTGAAGAGGAACAGGGAGAAAAATAAGAGGATGGCAAAAAGCTCACAAAACACTTCTGTCAAAATATCATCTAACAATAGGTGTAGTAACCTATTAATACTAGTTGAACATTTTCTATGTATTTGCATGGTCGTCATCCACATTAATATTACTAATTGCTGTGGTAAGTGATGGCTTTTCCCCAGGACTAGGACTGTTTTTGGGGTTTTTTTTATATATAATAGCTGCATAATATTGACACTGTTGGTAAAAAAGCCAATCCAAAACCTGCTATTAGTAGGTACAAGGAATCTGCCATCTGAAGTCCTGTAATAAGAACAATGAAAGACATAAGAAAGTAGAATCTCAGGTACTAGATTGAACTTATCTTTTGCAAAAATCCCAAACCCTGAGAAAGGAGGAATTTTATTTATTTTATTCAACTTAACTCTATTCATTGATGCATTTGGTCATGTTTCTGCTGCTGAAAATATAGTCTTCAACAACAGAAATGTCTGTGGTGTCCTTGGACTATTTCTTCTTTTATACAGTTTNGAATTTTTAGAGTAGTGAAACATGTGATAATATGCTGTTGATTTTTTTTATTGCATTGAAGTTGCACATTTTAAAAAGAAATCATGCAGATAAGCATAAGTAATAGAAACCAGCAAAATAATTTGTTACCATTTGCAAGGATTTTTGTCTTGCGTATGAACACACAGTTTAGTGCATTTTACACTTGGTTTAAATCTTCGTATACTGACTGGTACGTGTTTAGAAATAGAAAGCAACGTTTACTATTACAATACCGTAAATGTTCTATATATTAATTTAAAAAGCAGCATTTATGTATTTCAGTCCATATTTGTAATGTTCTGACATTTACCATGAAGGCAAATGTTACTGTTCCCACTGTATAGCTAGGGAAACTAAGAAATGGAAGAAAAGCAACATGCAGGCTTTCAAATAGCTTGTACAGAGGAAATTCAGGATTCCCAGTGAGGCAGTTTTGCTTGTTCTTCCCTGTTTCTGCAGGGTTTGAAGATAACCTCTGAAAAAGAGTTTATGTGACCATTATTTTTGGAGACCTGTTTTCATTTTTGTTTTCAATCGTAGCCTGCAAGGCATGCTGGTAATTCTTTATATGCTGCTTGTACTCGCAGGGTCAGTTAAAATCATTTTAATATATAGTTCCCACTGAGAAGACAGAGTCCTCTTATCCTGCTTCATAAATACACACTATTTACAGAAGTTCTAAATTTGCTCAGGAGAACAGATATTTTTCATTCACAAATAAGATTTTCTTACTAATTTTTAGCACTGTAGTCCATACAGCTAAGAAGTAGTGAGATTAATTCTGTTCTGGCTTGTGCATTGCCAGCAGACTTGCAAGTAAATCTAATTATTCAATTCTTGCTATTAGCACACACAAGCCTGAAAGAACCTGGACTCTGGGTAGACTGTTTCTACAGGACAGGCAGGTAGAAAAATCAGATATTTCTCAAGTAAGCGTGTATGTGAAAGACACTGAAGCAGCACAAAGACATTTTTAAAAGAAAACCTCTCTTGAATTTTTAAAAAGTAGCTATCATGGTGTTGGGGGAAAGAGATTAATTGTGCCTTACAGTAATAATGAGACTTGGCTTTAAGAACACTGGAACTTAGTGACTAAAATTATTGAATAGTCAACCCTGCCATTTCTCAAATCTGATTCTCTGTGCTTCATTAGTCATTGAATTCATGTTGACTTCAGCAGTTCAAAATCGTCACAGTGTTCTGTGCATCAGAAGCTTTTGCTTATATAATAATTGTGCCATGTATATGATAGCACAGAGTGCAGAACAAAAACATGTAGTGTAACACAAACATGCAGTCTTATAGCCTACACATAGTGTATCATTGATTATACACATCATGTACAATCACATGCTTAGTAAAGCTCAGCTGCTTCTGTTGGAATCAGACATCAGTTGTATCTTCATATGTTCTGCTCTCAGGCACATGGTGTGGGTCCAGTGGGGCTGTCCTGTGCAGGGCAAGAAGTTGGACTTTGGTGATTCTTAAATGCCATGGACACACTTCGTGCCGTACAAAGCGCAGAAGTGAAGTTCATATCCTTAAGTCTGACAAATATATTTACTGATGATTTCTCTCCCTGTCCCTCTTTCCCAAACGTTTTTCTGAAATAGCTTTTGAAAACCAAGTGCAACTACAGTACAGAAATCTCTCAGCGGTTTTGAGAACTGAGTTTAGCAAAGCCAGGAATTTTCTACGCTGAATTCAGAATCTAAATTAACATTACATTTCAAATTTTAAAAGGCATTATTTGTGCTTAAACTCTAGTGGTACAGAACAAGTAAGAAGCATTGTACAGATATCCAGATCTAAATGTCTTTGATTTTGACTACCTTAAATTTGTGACCTTTCAAACTACACAGTGTATGAAGACCAGGGTTGTGTGTTACTTATGCTGTGGGACATCAAAGCCAATGCTATCTATCTTTAGTTATAGCAGCAAGTAATTCCATCTCAAATTCAGTCTGTTAACTTTTTACATTCAGTGTGTAGTTGGAGCATGTTACTTGTATTTCTTCCTCCATTTTACCTGGGACATCTTTTACCCTAATTAAAATTATTTCCTACACTAATTCTTGCTCTTTTTTCTTTCTTTGTATTTTTGTGACCTGCTCTTCTTGCTTAGCAAATGGAAATTCTAGCAGTAAGTGATGGTTCTTGATTTATCAAATACTTAACCATACCAGTCGCCAAACTGTCTCCATCTGTCTCGTCCATTTGTGAAATAATGGTGTCTTGTCATAGACTATTACAGAAATGCTGTGTGCTTGAATTTTGCATCATCTAACCCATTGAACTGTTGGTCCTTTGTAGTTAATAGGATCCCATAGATAGTAGAACATTATAAAGATTATTCCATCAGCACTAGCTTTTATGTCTGTATGTAAAGCAGTATTAACACTGTCGGCACTTTTGACTAGTGTTTTAGATGCATAAAAATGGAAGCAAGACAGTGTGTAAGTTAATGCTGCTATTTCATTTCCTTAAGAATATATGACGTGGTATTTTCTAAAACAGAATAAAGGCTATCTTTTATAATGGAAACATTATTCTTGCCTCCAGGAATGGAATTATTCTTCCCTTAGTCGTCAGGCAGGGCCAGGTTATATACTGTGCTTACAATAGAAATACTCATGGTTATGGAAGACTCCATACTTACAGACGACAACTGCTTCTTATGGATATTAGATTTTGAATTTAAAATAGTAAAATATCAACAATAAAAGTGATCTATGAAACACTGTCTTGTTTTCAAGACAAGAAATCTTGAAATGATCCAGATATTTTGAAATGCCTTTTGAATCACTTCACATCCCACCCCATGCCCCTTCTTGGAAATGCAACTTACTAAAAAGTAAACCTTAAATCTGTGTGAGAGGGGCTACCTGTAAATCTAGAACTCAATGAAGCTTTCATCTGCTTTTCATTAGCCTCTTGCTATGCTAGCTTCTACATATTTTGGCATTTTCTTTAGTAACCAAGTAACTACGTTTAATTTTGCACATTCTATACTGAAGAAGTTGTGACTTATTGTTTCTTGTATTGGATAGTAGAAGCTTTTCAATTCCTCAATATAACAATGTTGCTTACTTTTGTAGGAGCTGGAGTTGTGTCGGAGGTTATACAAGTTGCATTTTCAGTTGCTGCTTCTCTTCCAAGCTTATTGCAAACTCATCAGTCAAGTAAAAACAATCAAAAAAGAAGCAGAGGTAATGAAAATCATGCCATTTAGCTTGTAATTGTTGACATTTTAAAGTCTAACAATTTAAAATACACTTTGATAACATTTTTATCAGTGGGACATCTTTTTAGAAACTGGAGGAGGGTACCAGCTGTTTTATAGCCAATTATTAAGAGATTTAAGTAGACCTTACAAGAACTTTCTGAGATGTTCAATTATCTGTGTTGATTTTTGTACATCTTCAAAGCTCTTAAAAGACCAGGAATGCAGGGAGTCCAGTGATGAGGATTTTAAATATTTCAGTAGTGCTCCTGGTGTATTCTAATCAAGCTATAATCAAGGCATATCACTCCACTCAACAGAGTTCTGTGATGAAGCCTTGTTCCGTCATCCTGATGTTTGCTATTGCAAACACCATCACTTGCTACCAGTTGATGTATTTAACTGTGTCCCTGCAGCCACCAGGCAATTCCTCTGCAGTCTTAGTTCCCATCCTAAGCGCAGTTAGTAGCACACTCTAGATGTTTTACACCTGATTTTTAGTTGTAATAACTTCAGAAGTGTAAAAGGTGTCCTTCAGTTGTGCATGTGGTATGTACGTGAAGTTAACTGAGATAATCTGTATGCACTATGCTATTAATAATGTCTTCAGTTCTCCCTTGGGTCTGGAATGCAATGAGTAGCTTGGGGGGGGGCCAGAAAAGTATGTTCCTCACTTGTATTTTCAGATTTTTGTAGAGGCTGCAAATAAGTTTGTTTCTGTTTGAAGAATGTTGTGGAAGGTTGGCATCACATCATTCCCACTGCTTGCCTGTCAGATGCAGAATCATGTTCTGAGAGATGCCCTTGTGTTTTGCTCATGCATTGGTGCTAAAGCCAAAGATAGTATTATTATATACAGGCTGCATTACAGTTCCTTTACTGGGTTACCAGTCTTCTTTATTTTTTTCTCCATATTTAGGCTGTCCTTGTAGTAACACCATTGCTGTACTTTTCTGTAGTGCTTAACTCTTCTTGTTAGTTTAATTGTTGTTAAGTAATGTAAGGACAAATGAATGCTTGGGCCATTAAATTAACTGTATACTTGAACAACTGCAGCAAATATTTGGGTGTACTTTTTCTGCTTCTCATTTATTATTGTAAAGAGGGGAGGGAAATGTAAATCTGATCTGCTGAAAATTAAATTGGCTGAAAATACATTTAAACAAGAAAAGATAACTTATACTCATTTTAGGTCATAAACATGTCTGAAGAACTTGCTCTATTGGAGAGCTGTCTGAAAGAGGCTGAGACTGCATCTGACAGTGGTATTGAAGAAGTTGAAATTGCAGAGGCTTCCCAAGCTAGCACAGAAACAGCTATTCACTCTCTCATTGAAACCCTGAGAAACAAGGAGTTTGTGTCGGCTGTAGCACAGGTCAAGGCTTTCAGGTAAGTGCTTAAGGATTGCTTTCAGATGTTTCTTAGTGGACCTTTTTAAATTAGAAACAGGGATAGGCACTGTTCCAGGTTTTTCTCACCTCTTCCTGGATGTCCTTTTTTGACAAGGACAAGCACTGTTGTTTCATTAAAGCTTTCGCAATTTAAAAAAAAAAAAAAGCAATACTAGTAGTACTTGTTCTTTAGAATTTATCTCTGAGAAATTATACAGGACTCTATGGAAGAAACATTTCTCTTGCATTTTCTGATGTCCTCTGTTCAAATGTCTGTTTAAAGAATATGTAAACATTTAATTTTCTTAATGTTTAAATCCATATTGTGTATTTACAGATCTATTTGGCCCCATGACATCTTTGGCAGTTCTGAAGATGACCCAGTTCAAACACTGCTGCACATATATTTCCGTCACCAGACACTTGGCCAGACCGGTAGCTTCGCAGTTGTAGGCTCCAAGAAAGACATGTCTGAGGCCAGCTCAAAGCTGATGGAACTTAATCTAGAAATTCGAGAGTCTCTACGCATGGTGCAATCCTATCAGCTTCTAGGGAAGATCAGACCAGGAATAAATGTTGTGAGCACTGGATTCTGAACAGCTGTCATTTAGAAAAGAACTGATGCTGAAGACACATTGGACTATTACTGAGCACCTTTCATGAAAAACGTAAAAACAAACTTCCAGCAATCCTGACAACCAACACAATTTTATCACAGCAAGTAACTGTTCCATCAGAAGTGAAAATCTGAAAATTGAAGTGAACATCCTACTTGACTGCTCTTTCTACACAGCAGCCTGTGTGGCAGTAGTATTTTTTTATTAAATATATCTATAAAAACTACATGAAAGGAAAAGGGCTTAATTGTAATGCGTACATATGCATTATTTTCTGTTGTAACAGAACTCTAAATGATATTTGCAGTAACAGCCTCTACAGGTTGAATCAGTATCGCAGGTGGGATGAGGCTAAAATCAAGGCTGGTTTATTTTGGCTGAAGACCTGCAAGGCTTCCTGGCTTTTCCAGCAGTAGTAGATATAATCATCAACTAATACCTAACGAGACACTTGGCAACGTCATGAAGAATGTGCGGTCCAACATGAGTAGAATGACTTATGACTGCAAAAACCATTGACTTCTCAGTGTTTTATTTGCTTTTGTTGTCTGTAATAAGGAAATTATGTGTGTGAGTTAGAGTGTATGGCTATGTGACAGTTTGTTTTTTGAAGGTATGGATGATTGTTAAATAAGGTCTCAGAGCATGCTGAAAAGAGCTGCAAGATTATTTTTGAAGAAATTTTATTTTATTAGATCTAATCCTCATAGTGTGTAAATGTTAGGACATTTAATAATATTTTCAACTGGGATTTCCCAGTGTTTCTAAAAGAAATAATATATCTGTTAACTTTATTGGAATGCTGCTCAGTTCTCTGACCAGTGCTTATGTTACAAATATTGATAACAACTAACCAAAAAGTAGCTGCCTGCAGAGACTTTAAAATGTATATTAAAGATATATGCTGCCCATCAGCAATTCTCATTAGAAGTTAACTTATTTTATTCTGTATATATTCTAGAAACTGTATAGTGCAAAACCAGTATTTTTCTTGTAAATGTGTGCAATGCACTGTTAAAACAGTAGGTGTATAAAGCTATGAGGGGAAGGGGGGGTCCCTCGTGGTAGTCACATGCAGTACTTGCAGTCTGAGTGGTCTGCAGAGTTTGAATGCACGTATATGCGTCCTCATGACTCAACTGCAGCCTAAGGAATTGGGACTATATAGAAAAAAACAAATGACTGACTACCAAAACATGCAAACAGGCAATATACTCATAGTTCAGTGTCAAAGTCTGTAGCATAAAACAAACTGGATTCTGTTGAAACCAATAGCACTATATAGGAAAAAAAAAAAAAAAAAACACAAAAAAAACCAGAAAAAAAAAAACAGAAAAGAATGTAGTCCCACTATTCCTGTGATTTGAAAGGAACACCCAGTATTTTTATATACATCTCTTACCCACTGTGATTTTTTTTTAATGGGCTCTAATTCCAGAGTTTAGAATGTAGAATTTAAATTCTTAGCTCTGCCTTTTTGGGGGAATTAGACCCCACTAGAAATGTAATTATGCTGAAATGCATTAATTGAAGGCACTGTGCACACTGTTGGACTGCTGACAGTAGTTATGTTATCCTAACAAGTTCTGTAACTGGTCAAGGCACATCCATATTCACTGTATTTTTTTTCCTGTCCCTGATAAAATTGAATTATTTTGATGGTTTTGTGGTACTGTAGATGGTGTTCTTAATTATTTAATTAGTATTTACCAGGGATAAGTAGTTTTATTTAGGGGCACATTACACTTTTATTTACATCATCTTTTACCAGCTTTTTTTGTAAAAATAAAAGACATTGTACCTGTCATTTTGTGTATTTTTACAAGCTAGAGTTCAAATCTTTAGCTAAGCAGACCAAACACTGACAACACAGGCCTGGGTGCCCCGAAATCATGGGGTTTTTCCTCTTATGTCCTGTCATTGCAGCAGCATTTTCCTAGGCATCTTCTGAAAGTGTTAATGGATTTCTCATGAAACTCAAACCTGAATTCATGTATGTCATTCCTTATGCTTTACATCTTCCTCCATTCATAATGGCTAGTGGAACCTGCCCTGTGGAGCAGAAGCACACCAGCTGACTGTCTGTGATATTGCTTTAACTTTGTGAAGCTTTTCAAAAATTACTCCTCAACTACTGCATAAACTGGCATCCTGCATTACCTGATGCCAGGTCTGTTCCAAATCTGAAGCTATGGTACAGCTGTCTAGAAAAAAAACAAAAATCAGATAGCTCCAGTAAGATGCAGCAAATATAGCACTGACTGAGCTAAAATGTGCAAAAGAATCTCTTCATGAAAAATCTGTACAGGCCAAGTTCAAGATATCTTTGAAGAACTGGCAGCACAAAGGCTGTTCCTTTCCACTTCGCATAATCACATAGGGCAGGAGTTGCTTTCCTTCTTTCTGCTGAGTCTGGGAACCAGTGCCCATGACACAGTGTGTGCTGTCAAGGACATGACAGGGCAGTAAAGTTGAAAAGGAACTAGAGAAATATAAAACTGTATTTTTGCATCGAGCAGTAAAAGCATTGAATGTATTTATGTAAGAGGGATGACATGTAGAGCTGCTATGGAACTGAGGAATTCTAGAGGATAAAGGAAAGCTTGTTTGATATGGCTGCCCACTCCAAGTCACAAAACTTTGCAGTAGCTAGTGAAAGTAGGGGTGGCTCTTTGCTGCTACCTGCCCTGGGAACCTTTATCAGCTGCTTGCTTGGATGAGTTGCTGTTGAAGCACAAAGTTCACATCAGCTAGGCCTGTTCTTCATCTTACCAAGCAGAACCAACTGCTGCTCTGACTGTTCTTAGTGGGGATGACAACCCTTAAGTTGTACTAAATTTCACTTTGGGCTATTACTGATAATAATCATGTAAGAGTCACCATATTCACAGCAAGTAATCCTCATAGCAATGCTCGAGAGAAAGTAGGAAGCACTTGACTGCTCATATTGCCATTAGTTACCATATGACTTGATACTGACATGGTACAGAGCTGACTGACTTGATACTGACATTATTCTCAGACTCATTATCAATGTGCACAGACTCATCACAGTCAGTGTCTCACTGCTTCCGTTAGGAACAGACTATAGCCATTAGAATGGGGAAGACAAACAGGAAAATGTATTGAAGAGGGAAATATGCTCAGAAGTTAGAAGACATCCAGATCACAGCTGCAACTGCAAGCTGAGGCAGTGTGGCTTGCAGAGAGGGCCCCAACTGATTCCTCCTCAGACTGGAGATTTGCCACTGCTCATTACAGTACTTACGGGTGAGTACAAGGCACACACACACCTACAGAAAGCTGCCCAGCTGCACATGTACTTTGCCCTGATCAACTGGAAAGGATGAAACTTGCTGTGAAAGCCTGAGCAAGCTGGCAAAGCAAGGGGTATTTCCTTTTACTGTGACACAGGGAGATGCTTCAGGTAAAAGTATGAAATAAAACTATTCTGCTCTGGAGGGGATAGGCCTACTTGTTCCCAGAATGCCTCATGCTGCTATAATAATGAAAATAGCAGGAATAAATAAAATTACTTGGCAATAAATTGGCACTGAGGCATTAAGCATTAGTCACTGCAGCAGGTTTGAGGGGCATACTGAAATAAAGCAGGAATTTACAGCAAGATGAGTTAAGCCTACAGGATTAACACTCACTGCCCCTCAAAACAGACATGTTTATACAAGGGATATTGTTTGCCTATCCAGCCATCTACCAGCTTCTACTTGGAGATGCAAAACCACCTGGCACTGAAGCTGTTGTATAGCATGGGCTCAGAACAGTTCTCCCTTTAGACAGTGGTCTCAAGGTAGGTACAGATGTAGACAAGAGAAGCTACCTCTAGAGTCCTGCAAAAGGCTTTGTGCATCATGGTGTTTTATTTCAAAAACTAGTGTTCAGTAGCACTCTCAGAAAAGAGAATGTACTCCTGTAAGTTTACCCAACTCCTTAGCTAAAAGGGTAGACTGGGGCTGGCAGTGTAGGTTTCAGTAGCTTTTGAATCTGCTCAGGTAGTGATGCTGTAAGTTAGTGCCAGTCAGCTTGTAACACTGCTGAAGCATGGTGTCCTACAGACGGCATCACCACGGACAGCACCAACAACCCAAAGAGCATCATCTGGGAGTAAACAGTGCTGGTTCTACCAGTAGTACCAAACACCAAGAGTACAATTCCTAGTTGCAAACCCAACCCCAGAAGGGTGTGGGAGTTTGATCCTTCACTGATGGCAGGCGTCTAAACCATAACTAGATCATACTCCTCAAGTGTAATCCAGTAAGTGCACAGCTCTAGTGTGTCATCTATGGGTTGAAGAGGAAGCCAGGCAGATGCAGTATTGTACCTTGAGCCTCTGAAGTGTCACTTTTTGATAACCTTGCACAAGAAAGATGAGCAACACATTTACTGAAAGACCAGAACATCAGTGACTCCCTTCCTCAGCATTTTGTGAAAACTATCTCTGAAGAGCTTTCTTTGGCTTTAGTCTACAGACAAGAAGACCAGCTTAGCTAAATGCAGACCAGCTGTACCAGCAGGAGTGATCTAGTTCTTACACAGCTTTTCTCAATCATTTTCTAGTGATGAAAAACAGGTGCAGGATACTTTCTACATAGAGGTGGGTACAATATAAGTGAATACTATTATGTGTTTAGTTCATGAATGTTGCTCTACTACCTATTGTAGATGTTGATTTGATGTTAACTTCAAGTGTTTCATTAGTTCAAAAACAGGAGCAGTAACAGAAACCATATCTACCTGAAATTCCACAAGGTCCTGAGTCAGTTGCTTCCAAAACCATCACCGATTTACAAAACACTTGTGGGCTCTTCCCCTATGCAAGTTACAGAATTTGCAATATGCACCCTCTCAGCTAAGCACAAACCCACCTGATCATTTGAGTATGCTTTGCAATACTTTTATTTTCATGCTTTCCTAGCTACACCTCACCAAGTATCTTCAACAATACCGACAACAAAAAAATCTGCTCTACTTGCAGCTGTCTAGGAGAGCCCTAAACAAAACAAAACAAAAAAGAAAACCCCAACCCTATCCCACTCAGATGATGTATTTGAAACTGAATGTGCTATCGCAGGAGAGGCGTTTCCCTTTGCATCTACCACAGAGGTCCTGGCGGTGGGGCCTCTTGGGATCCACGTGGCGCATCTTCACGGGGCAGGTGCACCGCGTCTGCTTGCAGCTCTGAGGGAGAAGGCGGCGGTCAGGGAGGGCGGCCAGACCCAGAGGCCACGCGGCCCGCGGCAGGGAGGGTGTCCCCTTACCTGGCAGGTGATATCCTCCACACGGTACGGATTGTAGGACTTCTGGCAGGTCCGGCAGAACTGCCGGAAATAGACCTGAGGGGAGACTGGAGTCAGCAGGGGGGCAGCGGCCAGGGGGCCGCGCTGGGGCGATCCGAGCCCTACCTTGTTGGTGCCCTGGACGCACCAGACGTAGGCACTCTCCCAGCGGATGTTGCAGGCCTTGCAGTGGTAGTACCCGTACTTCTGCTCCAGAAACTGCCGGGGACAACTGTTACTCGACGGGGCGCGCACCTCCGGCGCCAGCCCGGCCCCGCTCCGCTCCCCCCCGGCCACCCCTCACCTGGAAGCGCAGACGGGTCTTGCCCGCCGACGGCTCCCGCTTCTGGGGTGCGGCCGGCGGCTCTGCCCGCGCTGCCTCTGCCGCCTCCACCTCCTCCTTCTGGCCCGTCTCCGTCTCCGCCGCTGCTGGTGGCTCCGGGGTGGTGCCCGGGCGCTGCTCTAGGGGCTCGGCCGGGCTTTGCCCCAGCGGCTCGGCACCACCCTCGGGAGGCTTCTCCCAGCTTGCCCGCACGGCGGCCGCCTCCGCCTCCCGCTGCTCTCTGAGCGCGGCCGGCTCCTCCTCGACGACCGCCGCCGCCGCTGCCTTGTCCTGCTGCTGTGGCCGCCGCTCCGGCTCCGCGCTCGGCTCCTCCAGGAAGGCGGTGAGTCTGCGGGACGCCATGGGCGAGTAGACGGCGATGGTGCGGGGGAAGCGCACGGCGCGGGTGCTGGTGGTGGCGGGGCTGCCCAGCTCCTGCTCCGCCTCGCGGGGCCGCGGCGCGGCGGGGCCGGGGCGGCGGCGCAGCAGAGTGCGGGGCCCGAGCGAGCACTGCACCGAGGCGTCCTGCCGCGGGTTCACCTGCACGCCCACCTCCTTCGTGTTGGCCTTGCGGAGCCGCGGCGTCAGGTTGGGGTTGACCTGGGACAGGATGGCCTTCAGCTGCGCCCGCTGGTAGTTGTCGAAGTACTCGGCAGCCGCCGCCGCGTCCCCATAGCCCGAGAAGTAGCCGCTGCCCCGGGGCCGCCAGCCACCCGCTGCTCCCCCTTTGCCCTTGGGCGGCGGATAGCGGTAAGAGTAGGGGTGGTAGGCGGTGTACAGGTAGCTCGCCATCCCCTCCTCCGCCATTGCACCTTACCCAGAGTACCCTCCCTGGAGGGGCGGCCTTAAATACCCCCGGGGCGGGGACGGGCTTCCCCCGCCCCCGACGGGCACAGGCTTTGGGGGCCCTTCCCGTCTCCACCTGGTGCTGGGCCTCGGGCAATCCCCCACCCCACGCACAGCGCCCCTGGTGAACCGGGCAGCGAGGCTCTTAATTACCCCCTCGGGATTAGACAGCGAAGAACACGGGTTTGGTTCGGCTTCGCCATGTATTTGTGATGAGAACAACGAGCACAATGCTTTTACAGCAGGTGGGAGGCACAGAGATACACGGGCGAGGTGTTTTTTCCCTTCATCCATACTGGCACCAAGTTGACTTTGCCTCTGTAAAACGCTGTCTGCTTCCTCCTACCCATTCCTGCTGCACTGAGCCGGGCAGCAGCCTCCTTGCATGAAGTTTTACAGTTACTGGTCTGCATCACAATGATACCTTTTATTCTTCCCCCCCCCAATTTATTTTTTGAAGAAGTAGAACTGTCACGGTAATAAACACACATCACCTTGTACAATGGGAGCAGCTGGAGAAACGATGGAGGCTGGGCAGCTCCGCTTGCGCAGCAGCGAGCGCAGCCCCAGCCCGGTTGCAAGCACAACACACATTCACATCCCAGGGAGTCACCTCTTTATCTTGCCTAAAGTGCTGTCTGCGTCGGCTCCATCTGAATGGAGTTGTGCTCCTCTGTGGTCACTGTGCCATATGAAGTATCGGCCACCTCTTCTTCCTTCAGTTTCTTGTAGGAAATATCTGTGTCTTCCTCTTCTCCAAGTGTATCTTGCTTGTAGCTTTCTCTTCCATACATCTTGTATACCAGCACAAAGAGTCCCGCTTCTGCCGACTGAAACAGCGCGTACAGCAAAGGAAACATGTACATGCCCCCTATGAGCTCCGGGGGGAACGTGAGTTTTAGGATGGCGGTGCAGAGCTGGACATTTTGACATCCTGTTTCCAGAGACACTGTTCTCCTGCAGTGTGGGGGCATTTTAAAGACCGTGGCTAAGCCATATCCCAAGGCGTACCCTGCTAGAGGCATTAGCACTGCAATGGCATACACAGATGCAGGAATGTGTGCCAACAGATCTGGGCCCAGCATGGTCCCCGTCAGGATGAACAGGATCACCAGAGTCACCAAGAGAGACCACAGGGAAATCTGGCAACAGATACAGACATTGAACACATGGATTATTAGTTTAAAAGGATAAGCATAGCAGGTAGATGCTTGCTAAGAGAGTCTAAACTGCAAAACATGGTTGCACTGCCATGGTTCCTGGGGTTGCTCCTCACTCGGGATTTTGGTGGTATTTGATCATATCCCTGGAAAGGAAGGAGCTCAGGTCACCCTCCGTCATTTTGCTTTGGGATGACTTGCTGGGAAACAAGAGAGCCAGGGCTTGTGCTTCACTCTCCTTTCACAGTTAAGCTAATTTAGTTGCGTATTTTAAGGAAGCATGGCCATGCCTGGTTTCACTTGCGCTGGGTGCAGCGGAAGTGGGGAAATAGCAGGATGCTGGGGAATGCTTCTGCTATAGGGTCCAGGATGACTCCTGGGGTGCAGTGCCACGCTGCCCTCCTTCCCATGCACTATGATAGGGGGTAACCCACCCTTTCCCTCGCTTTCTGTCTCTGTCCCACCATTTTATTTCAAGACTGTAAATCCTGGTATTCCACCTGAGTAGTTGAATATGCCTGTGTGAAGCTACCATCGGTTTGGAGGGACCAGAAAGGTTACTGCCGTCCGACCCCCGTCCACTGGTGCCGCCCCCGGGCATTCCCCGCAACGCGGCCGCCCACCTCCCCCCCCGGGCCGTGCCTACCTTGACCAGGAGGTCGGCGGCGCGGGGGGGCCGGTACCGGATAAGCACCCCCAGGCCGATGGGCAGCAGAGTGCTGCCCAGCGTCAGGCTCACCGCCCCCAGGGGCAGCAGCTGCACTACGGCCGTGTTGATCCAGTGGCGGCTATAGATCCAGAGGCAGAGGGGCATCAGGAAAAGAGCCAGCAGCGTGGAAGAGGCCGTCATGATAATGCTGCTCCGTGGGAACCAAAGAAACACGGGATTACCGCCCGCCCGGCCAGGGATTACCAGGCCCCTCGGTAAGAGGGCTCTGCAGCCGGTCGGTCGGGCGCTTCTCACGGCAAGAGTCCCCGGCCGGGGCGCAGGCAGGCTTTTTAGGGGAGGGGGCAGGAGGCATGTGTCGGGATCCGCGTAAGATCTGCCCCGAGACAAGCAGGAGAACAATGCTGCGGATTCCCACCGCGCCGTGCCCGCCCTCCCGTCCGTCCGCGCGTCCGTCCATCCCAGTTCCACCGGCGGCAGGTGCCCAGCGAACCCTCCCCGCGTCCCGGGGCGGCCGCAGCCCAGCCGCCTGGGGGTGAAGGAGAGCGGGGCGCCTACCTGAGATTCATATCCCCGTCGACGAGCACCGACATGAGGTTGGAGAGGTTGCCGCCGGGGCAGCAGCCGCACAGCAGCACGGCCACCGCTGCCACCTCGTCCAGGGCGAAGATGAGGGCGAGGAGGAAGGCCAGCAGCGGCATAGCCACGAATTGCCCCAGCAGCGCCAGCAGCAGCCCTACGGGCCGCCGCAGCTGCTGCCCCAGCTGCCCCAGCTCCACAGCGCAGCCCAGCCCCAGCATGGTCACGCAGAGCCCCAGCCCCACCAGCACGCTCAGGCCCTGGCTCAAGGAGCGGTCCCCGAAGGCCTCGCCGCCCCCGGCCAGCGACCCGCCGTCGTGG
>VYXB01007304.1:315-13113 GCA_013397135.1 Pachyramphus minor | reverse complement strand
CGCGGTCCCTCGCCGCTGTCTGCTGCAGGCGCCGCCCGCGCGTCCCCGGACCCACGCGGGGCCACCCCCGGCGTGGGCGGTGTCTCGCTGCCGCCTCGACGGCAGGCACGCACGGCCGCCAGCGCCGCCCGGCCCCGCAGGGGGGAAGCGCAGGCGGCAGAAGGGCTCACGGCCGAAGCCCCCTGACCGGCGCGACCCCGGCAGCCCGAGTCTGGAGCCGGCATAGCCACCTGCATCCTGCCGAGGGCTGGGACAGGGCCCGACTTTTGCAGCGGAGGAACCGAGGTATCAGGGGATTTACTTCGGCATCGACGTTAAAATTAGTGTCAATTAGCGTCTCAGTGTCACCCGATGTGAGAGGGCAGCACCAGACCCCTCTGCTGAGGGATAGCCAAGCTTGTTCCCCCTCCAGGCAAATGGCCATCTGATGTGAAAGCTTCTGGAATGCGTGAGGAAGGATATAAAGCCCTTTTAGGGGGTCGAGGAGGCACCGCTTTATGCTGATGGGGTCCCAGATGCTTCTAAGGAGAAGTGGTACCTTTTAAAGGGCAGTCAGTAAAGGTGGAGGAAGCAGGCAAGCTCACAGGCCCACAAGTACTCAAACCAGGGTAAGATATGTAGTCCATCACCCAAAAATCACATCCAAGGGTGATTACACTGTTTTCAGTCATAAAATTGTGCTTGCAGCATTTACTTTTCATTTAATAATTGTGTGTCACCCCGTTCCTTCAAAAGTAAAGGGTTGTATGGGATGCCAGACTGGTCTCACAAGGGCAGGAACTCCCAAGAGTGGAGGGCAGCCTCCGAGGTGACTCTCTCTCTTGGCATCGCTACTGACTGTGTCTCAGGAGTGTAACTATCTTTTTCACTTTCACCCAGAGGATTTAGAAGGGTCACAGCCACCACTTCATGTTATTATTCCTGGATGGGGGTGGCTGACTCAGGCTTCTGAACTTAGTGTGCAGATCTGCTCTGCACGAAGCGTATTGGGTCACAGCTCAAGGGGGACACACTGGATTTAAGGAGAGAGCCCATAGGAGCTGCCCTGACTGGATGCTTTCCTTTAGCTCCATCAGACAGCAAGTTTCTCAAAAATTTATATGGGTAAAATTTTGGGCTGCCCCAGGATTCGAGTAAAAATTATTTGTGGCTTGAGAGAAAAATGGATTGTTTGCTTATAAAACCTTTAATTCTTACTTGGGGCACAGGTGACACAAGAAGTGCAAGTAGTACCTAGTGATAAAATCCTAGGGACACTACTTTGCCAGAATGAGGCCAAGTTCAATACTGTTCTGCCTGTGTTTGTTTCCTTGTCCTTAGCCTAAGGAGAGCTCAGGGAAGATGAGTCATCAGAACTGAATGACCAAATAGGACCCAGATTGCTTTAGTTCATTCATATTTTTGGACTCTGTGTGCTGCTAGAAGAGGGAAGCGCAGGATCTGGTTGGCTTTTTGAGCCAACAGCATTCTCTGGACTTAATTTTCATGTTTGCATATGCAGAAAAGTGCTCGCAGTATATTTATTGTGCTTCATAAAGTCTTACCACGGTTATATCTTATTCCATCCTTCATGTATTTGTCTTCAAAACATGCAGGTCATTTGCTTATCGTACCCTCCCTGGTTTGTCAGCAATGCCAGTTCGATTCCCTGTGGTGCAGCTCAGCTAGGATCACCATGGGTAAGCTGGTCTGGATCCACTGTGCAGAGCACAAGGCGGCTGCTTATCAAGCAGGTGTGAAGGGCACAGGCCAGGCCTTCTGCTTTATCTCTGAGTGTCACTCCCCAAACTCCTCACTGGAGCAGGGCTGGTCATGGGAAGATATTTTTGTGTCATAATGTGTGACATCTATCATACAGGCAGTTACAGGAGGAGTCCAGTATCCCTGGATACAATGAAGCAGATACCTGCTCTTTCAGAGCATATCAAAAACTTCAGTTTCAAGGGACACTGAACTGTAACGTTTCTAGTGGGAAAGTACCATGAATGCGTAGCAACTAATCAAGACCTCTTGAGATTTTTCTTATAATTTATCAGCTAATATTAAAGTTCAGCTCTTGTTTTAAATGAGATAGTGATGCTGTCTTCAGGGAAAGCCAAGTCTAAACCCAGCTGATGTGCTTTGCTACTTGTCTGTCCAGAGAGTGCCACAACTTTGGGTGACAGATGGCATATTTTCACATCCAGCATGATGAGTGCAAAAACATTGTACCTGCTGCTGGGCATGGTTCTTGTCTCTTTAACTTGCTGCAGGCTTTCCCAATATGTGATCATTAAAGTACAGTCTGGAGTCTGGAGTGATGCTAAGTAGCTTTGCAGCATCTGGCTGCAAGGCAGCCAGCTCACATGTAGTGAACACCTCTATGTATCTAAACCCATGGCTAATTCCTTCTCTGTTTTCTTTTGTGGAAGGCAGGGGAAGGGATACTGCCTACCCTGCTTTACTGGAAGCCACAAATTGAATATTTGAATACAAAAAGACTTGGCAAATAAACTTGATCATTTATCATTTTCAAATTATTCCTTGTTAGTCCTGTTGAAAAATGGATGAGAGGATAAGAGTTAGCAAGAGCAAGAAGAAGGAGGGAAAGGACTCACTGAGATACAAGCATGTTATAGTTTGTAACTTTTATAAATAATACTGCCTTGCATTACTCTTGAAAGGGATGGGTTTCCATAGAAGAGCATGTGTGCTATAAACTGGCCTAGAGAGGCAGAAGTCCCTCAAACACTAGGAATTTTGTGTGCTGTCTTACAACAGGATTTTTGTGCCTTCCTGTTATTTAACTGGATTTAAACAGTAAACTTGTAAGGAATTTTGATAGTGCTTTAAGAAATGAGCAAAGCAACCTTGCTGTATGCTCAGCTAGTGACTACTCCAGCACATTGTGTGGAGATGGTACTGGAATCACTTGCCTCTCCTGACAGAGGCTGAAAGCATCTGGCATAGGCCAGGACTATTGCAAAATTGCAGTCATTGTGTCTATGCAACGAGGTCCCCTTGGTGTCCTCTAAGGGAACTCTTTGAGAGTGTTGTTCACTGAGCTGAATTTGGGGCAGCAAGAGGAGATTCAGTATATGTAGTTGTTATGACTGTCGCTCCACATGCTCAAGAGCCTCAGGCAAGGATTGATTTGCAAATCTTAAGTGAGTTATAGGTAAATCAGTGTCTTGGACTTGCCTAGATCCTGAACATGTTGCACTTCAGTTGTGTGCATGCTGTAATTACAAGCACTATGTGAAAGCAGACAATGGCATGGGGTGGGAAAGCAAAGGGTGGTCACCCCCTCTTTTTCCACTCTTCTCATTTCAGTGCAGTATCCACTTCAGCTCCCTACTCCTCCCACCTTGGCTCATTGTGTGCTGTGCCTGGGTCTGCGGGAAGCAGCGGAACTTAGCTGCTGCGGGCTGGCGTCACCCAGCCATAAGTCATGCTCTGCCTCTCTGCACGTCCATGCCAGCTGATTTGTGGAGCTGTGCCTAGTATTTGCAAGGAAGAGAGACCTCTGAATGATAGTCCTGGGGGATAGAAAGCTTTTGGTCAGCACATTTAAGTGGCGGTGCTACTAAAGGGGTTGGGACAAAATACTGCCGTGAAAATGATGTGCAGGTGAGACCTAGCAGGAGTAGGTTCTGATTTTCAGACTTTCAATTCTACTTGCTATGCACCTAGATTATGGATAGAAATTAAATTAAATTAAATTTTTAAATTAAATTAATTAAATGTAAGCCTTTGTAGGAGAGTAATAATTTTCCAAATTATGAGACAAAGAAAAGTCTTTGCTGTTGTTGTCTGGAATTAAAATATTCCTTAAGATGTATAGTGTGATCTGCTACATGCAGTTTTGGGTAATCTTGTGGTAAACTCCATGAAACATATATGCTTGATCTTATTTATGATGTAGATCCAGAGTGGTTATTTTTATAGCTTAGGAGAGTTGGGAATTGGAGCCTAATTGTGCAGAGATACTGGTGCTTTTCCTTGTTCTTTCATGGTTATCTATCTGCTAGGAAGGACATGTCTGCCAGTCCTTTGCTGAAGTAGGTCCCCTCTGACACCTGTCTGCCGCTCCCTCTCTCAATAGCAGCAGCACACAGGGGACTGCACCTTTTGGCACCCCCACCTGTAGCCCACCTCCACTGAGCCAGCAACTTTAAGATCTTAGCAGAAAAATGGCTTTTTAATTTTTTTAAATTTTATATTGTTTGGGAGCTGGGTCACTAAACAGGCAAGAAAATACATTTTTGAAATAAGATGAAGCATTGAGATTTGTCCAATTAGGTTTTTCCTAAAAAGCCTCCCCAGCCAGACATAGACAGAAACTGCTTTGGTGAGGATGTGCCGATTGACTGATGTTGCTCCTGCCCCGAACTACTTGTCTTTCACACAAAGGCAGAGTGCAGTTGGACAATGTAGGTGGAGAACACACAAGAGCCACAGGTTTCCTGTTAGTTTATTGATCCCATAAATGTCTGTAGTGCAGAAGGAGCTGCCTTCCCTCCCTCCCAGGCTTCTCTGCTACCCTTCAGTGTGACACCTGGCCCCATCGCAGCTCTGTTATACCTCATCCTAAGCTTGCTTATCTTAAACTCCCCTCTGTCCTGTCCTTAGCGTGGTGTCACTGCACAGTCCTGCTTGTTAAACTTTCAAGATAATCAGCATCTTTTATCCCATGGCCAGCATCCTTGACTAGACCCTGGGTTTGAATTTCAGAGTGCAAAAAATGAGATGAATGTTGTTTTCTCTCCTCCTCGGTAGGAGTCATCGCTGTATCCATTTTCTCCTCTTACAGGTGGGATCCCACAAATCATCCTTGTCTTCTCCTTGGCTCAGGTGGTAAAGGTATACAGGCATCGTCCTCCCTCCACTGCTGTGCTGCGTCTGCCTCTCCTCTTCCTTGCTGCCTTTGTGATTTCTCTGTTCTTGGGAGTGCTGTTCCCTTCTCTAATGGATTCCTCTTCCAAATGATGCCTGTTCCAGTCCAGCCCAACTCTGTATTTATGCCTCCCTTGGGAGCAGTGCTCTCTGCAACTCATAGCCTCTGAGATTTTATTAAATTGGTGTGGAAGGGAAACAGCACAAGCCTCATCTATGCTGTCTCCTTTGTGTCCCTGCTATCTCTTCAGGCTCTGAGCAGCTGGGAATGGATCCTTTCACTAAAGCTGTGAGTTAGCAGTCAAGGGCAAAAATTATTATAATAAAATCCTCCTGTTACACTTGGTGTTCCCTCATGTTTATTTTTAAGATGTCTGAAGACCATTAATCAACCAGCAAGTGCATAATGCTTCGGGTTGCAATGTTCCAATAATTCATAATTAGAACTAAGTGTTTAAGGCTGCGTGATCTGCCTTTTAGAAGCAAGATGAAAAGGTCTTTTGCCAACCATCCCATTAGAAAAAGGCTTCTGGTCCATGAAATCAGGGGATCATTGAAGAATAATTTTCTAAATTGACTGCTAACAGTCAGTTGTTGAGGCAGCTGTACCCTACAACTGTAAAAGTTACTAACAGCAAGTTTTTCTTTAAGCAAATAAATGCCTTTATATGAGATACCTTTACCCAAATTCAAATAAGAAAGGATTCTGCCTCAGACACTGTTCCATTTTGTTGTCATTTAATCTTTTTCTAGAGTTGAAGTATTATCAGCATTAATGAAAAGTCACAATAAAATAAATGACCTGATGACTAATGTATGCCTGGGTCCAGAAGAGCCAAAATTAGCATCCTGCACAGCCAGGCAGGGAGAGGAGATGAGATGAGGATGACTCTGAAAGCAGTGCATTTAGTTTTAAAAGTCAAGTGGTATTTTGCACTACAGGCATAGTCACTGCTTTGCACAGGTTCTTGCAGGCAGATGGTCTTAGGACTTTAGAAACAGTGTGTCTTGGATGTCACAGCCCTGATTTACCCCCCTATGAGTTTCATGAACAGCCTGTTCAGCATCTTCAGGTGTGAGGGTCCCTGGTAGCTGTGAGGGGACAGTGGTGTCATCAAGGTCAGAGGGCACACTGACAATAGTATGTACACAACCTGGTGAATGATGGGGCTTTAGGATGGATGTATAGTTCTAGGCCCAGGTCCAGCTGAGTTTACTTGACACCCATTGCCCACTGAGGCTCCCAACCCCCTCTTAATTTCCTGTGCTGGAACCTGGTGTGAGTGACATAAATCAAGGGAAGTAATACGGAGGTAGATTACATCTCCATGTGGCTTTGTGCCTACAAAATCTATATTTTGGATTTTGCAAAAAAATGCCAGGTCAGCGTAAGGGACACCAAGAGATCGTCCCTCCCACAGAACAATTTAATTGACAAAAAATGCAGAAGTAAATTTAATAATTTACAGCAGCAGTTGCTTCATAAGTATTCATTTAATTGAAGAAAGACATCCAAAAGAAAAATTACATCCCGCACTTGCCAAAGCTTTCTCCATATTAAAAGGGATGTTAATGGTGAGCCACATGGGAACGGTAAGAGTTAGTAGCATCAATATTCTGTATCTCGGGTTACACACACAAAAAAATCTTGGCACTCAGTTGCCATTTGTATTGTGACATGGAAGGTGCCTGGATGCGGACTAAGGCTGTTTTGTGTTAGTAACTGCATAAACATAGAATAAAAATGCTTCTTGTCCTGCTGCCAAATTTTTACCAAATGATAAAAAAGAGTATCCATAATGCTGATCTGCAAATAAGAAGCCCTTCAAAATAGGTGCACCATTACCTATATTAAATCTCAAGCTGCCTAGAAGAAATCTCAGGCAAAAGGGAAGAAATAAATCTCAAACATAATAGGAATCTCTTAGTACTTCTTTTAGCTGATGTTGTATATTAATCCTATGAAAATAATCTTGACACAGTGTTATGTGCGCTTTTAAAGCCGTGATGAAGGAGAACATTTTTTAATAACCTATGGTATCAGTAGAACTTGTATGTCACTGCAGCTGAGGCAGATGTACCCAGTTTTTTTATACCTGTTGATTTGCTGGGGAGATGAAAGCATGAATGTCTTCATCAACAAGATCTTTTATTTCCGTTTAATAGTGCCTGAACAGAAATGCTGTGTACAAAGCCAAGGGAATATTTGTTGCCTGGAGTGCCCACTGTGCCACTACTTGAGAGTAGTCTCTTTATAATAGTATCACAAGTCCCCAGAAATACAATGGGTTTAAGCGGCTGTAAGAGAGAGGTTCAGATTAGGTACTGATGGGGCAAATAAAAGCAATGATGCTGAAGGCTGGATGGTCTGGGCAGGCAGTGGTGATCTCCCAGGAAAGGTCAGGCAGACATCTCTGTGGCAGGGTGAGCTGCAGCTGCTGACTGTGCCTTGGGGTGGCACAGCAAGACCGAGTGACCTCGCAAAGCTCCTCCTGGCCCCTGGTTCCCTGGTACCTTGTGCAAATACTCTTTGTCCTCTGCTGTGACACCTGCCGGGATCAATAAAACTTCGTGTCTCTCCATGGCATAACTGCGCTCGCGCTGGTAGCTGCTCCCAGCACGGTGGGCATCACAGGGATCTGGCCAAGCTGGAAACATCAGGTGAGGTTCACATCCCAGAACTGAGGTCTGTGTCCTGAACTGCTTGCAAATTTTATTAAGCTGGCAGCATCTTGCATCCTGCAGGGCAGAGAATAGGCCTTGGACTAAAACTAGCTGTTTTGGATTGGATAGTCAGAGGAAGGAATAAATATCTGTCAGTCCTTTATTTAAGTGTGAAAGAATTGAAGAAAAACAAAAGATTGGAATAAATACACACAAAAGGACCACCTTAAGAGCACCTTTCTTCTTCTCCTCGTCTGTTATAACATCAGAAAACAAAATATTAGAAATTTATTTCAATATATTAAAATCTACCAAATTATCAAAATAATACAAATATATAACATTTATTACATATATACCATTTAAAGGATATAATTTCTATATAAAATATTTGAAACATGTATTTTACCCATACATACTTGAGCAGCCTAAGTGCTTATCAGTAGGAAAGTCTTGCTGCCGAAGTCAGTTCCACCTGGGACCAAAGGAGTCTGGGGTCTGTAAGGTAACAGTGCTCAGTATTTCCACCCATGTGTGAGTGGTACTGTGCAGTAACCCCAGGCCCTGAAGGAAAGCCCACTCAAACAAACCCTGCCCAAACCCCTCCAGGCAAGGGAGTCCTGTGCAGAACAAGCACTGAAGGTCATCAGGGAGATAACAGGGTCACCACTTCCCATGAAAATACAGAAACTCATTCTCACAAAGCAAGTTGCTTCAAACTGACACCAGGAAGTCCAAACAAAACTGGGCTCTAAAATGCAAGATGCTAAGCAAAACCGGCTAGGGAAGGATCCTTTCCCATTCCCCAAAGAGTTTATTATCAAGTGCAAAAATCATGCTCATGCGGAGGTGGAGAAGTTATACATGGGAGTAATTAATTTGCTTAAGATCATGCTGGAAATAGTGGCAAAGCTGCACACTGGGAACAAGTGTGCTAAGCTCTGGCAGGTACTGTACTCCTGAGGAGGTACAGTGTGATACCTCCTCACAAAAAATTTGTGTGTCTCTGCCACTGCTAAACATCCACAGAATCAATTTTCGCTTGTATCTTCTTGAAGTGTTTGAGTGGTATTGCTGAGACTGTCTATAGGATGTGCCATAAGCAACAGGCAATCAGCTTCAGTCTCTACAGACGCCTAGGAATTCTGCTCCCAGGGAGACTCTGCAGGGAGGATGACTTGCTGGGCTCCTCCAGCAAACGGCAATAACCAAGCATGGGGATTTTGTTGCAAGAACTTCTTTAAACCCCCTGATTAAGTGGCACAGGGAAGATGTCAGTCAGTGAGGCTGCACGGAGGTGCTGACTGGAAGAGGGTTCTGGGGTGAGGTTGGGCTGTGCAGGGAGTTCCTAAGTCCAGGGACACCCAAGCAGCAGCCTTGTGAGGATGTAGAAGCCCTCAGCAGCCAACCATGTGAGGAAGAGGCAGTGCCACAAGGGAGAGGTTTAGGTTAGATACTAGAAGAAGGCTCTTCACGCACAGAGAGTTTGGGCACTGGAACAGGCTCCCCAGGGAAGTGGTCACAGCTCCAAGCCTGACAGAGTTCAAGAAGTGTTTGGACAACACTCAGACACATGGTGTGACTCTTGGGGATGGTCCTGTGCAGGGCTAGGAATTGGACTCAATGATCCTTGTGAGTCCCTTCCAACTCAGCATATTCTATGATTCTGTGATTCTGTGTCCAAGAACTTTTGTCCCTTCAAGTGGAGAGGCTGCCTTAGCATCCCAGGCCTTTTCACATTCAAGACATTTTTGGCAGCGATCTTAGCCTTTATTAGATAAGGAAAGATATTATCCAAGAACTAAGAAGGAGATTTTAGAAAGACCTTAAGTAACCAAAAATTTAATTTTGAGGGTATAACAAACAGTAAAAGCAATTGGCCAGCCAGCGTACTGAGCACTAATATAGCAATGCAAATTCCACTGTTGCTTGTGCGAAAATGCAGGTCACAGCTGAGCTCTTCCCAGGAGATTTCTTCAATCATATGCCCAAATCTGGAAGCCCTGAGAAGCCAGACTCTGCTAAAAAAGGAGACTGGCCCATCCTCCCTGTTGCAGAGTAGAAACAGCATGAGTTTTCAGTCACTGCTGTTGCCCCAGAGCTGAATCAGTCCTGGTGCAACACAGGCTCCCAACCTCTCCTGTAATGTCACAGCTGTGCCGATGGGAATTAGTGGCTCATTGCTGCACTTGGGTTGATTGGAGGAGTTGCCCTGGTGTAGGCTGTACTTGAATGCTGTGCTAACTGCCATGGGGAGAAGAGAGGGGTGTATGTCTTGTGTAATCCATGCCAGCATATTGTAGCTCAATACAAGCCTTTTTACATCCCAGTCTTGAGATGATGCTGTGTGGTGCTACCACATCTAGTTGGAAAAACCCATACCAGTAGGAAAATATTTCTGAAATCTTAAGGATTTCAGGAGGTTTAAGCAATTTCAGGAGGTTTAAATCCATCTGACACTGAGTAAAAAGTCTAACAGGGATTTTTGAGACACCACAAGAGGTGGTTTTTATGGCCAGTTGTGCATGGCTTCATCTTCCCTCAGACTAGGGCTTTCCTGGTGTAAATGCAGCTGTTAATTACATTCAGTGCCTTGTGGACAATTCAGTTCAACCTCGGGGATGATGAGGTGAATTGAAGCTGAACTAGAACAAATGCTAGACAGAAAAGCACAGAGAAAGCAAGATCTCCCTCTAGTGTCTGGAGAATCCTGGGCAGGAAGGAAGGAGCAAAAAGAAAACCCGAGAGTATTTCTAAGAGTAAAAAAGGTACAAAAGACAGTAAAATAGAAGGGTTAAGAAAAGTGGCTTAAATGGGCTATAAATGTAACCTACCAATTGTTTCAAATTTTGAAACAAGGTTCCTGGTAGGCAGATTTTGGTGATTTGCTTTGGTAATGAATGTTAGTTCACAGAATCACAGAATCACAGAATATGCCGAGCTGGAAGGGACCCACAAGGATCACTGAGTCCAACTCCTGGCCCTGCGCAGGACCATCCCAAGAGTCACACCATGTGACTATCACCCAAATGCTTCTTGAATTCTGTCAGGCTTAATTACCTTCATATTGAGGAGGATGCAGAAAGTGGGAGCACGCAGATAGAATCTGCTAATGCAAACAGGTGAGGGACTTCAGGGTGGAGGGCAGCACAGAAAAATGGCCTGGGCAACGAGTGGGGGAGATGGACTGAGTCAAGGCCATAGGGTATGTGGTTTGAGCCCCTTAACAAGTACCCCCTATTTTTTGTACTTCAGTTCTGCCATTGAGGTACTTGGGCCAGGGAAAGGAGCCCTAAGCTGATGTGGTATGTCTGTGAAGGTGGGAAAATAAGGTCCAAAATCAGTAGTCTCCTATGCAGTGGTAAGTCTTGAGCAGTAGGCTGCAAGGTGGTTTTGGAAATGGAATTTTCCATTTCTTCTACACTCAGTGGGCCATTGGACAGGAGAGCTGGCAGTGACAGCTGTATTGCACACCCCTGGGAAAATTTTCATGTGGTGATAAATTGTAAAGATGAGAAGTACACCACATATCAATTAAATCCCTGTGTTCTGCTCTGGAGACAGTAGCCTGAATTTGCCAGCCTTTATCAGAGCCTTGTGTTGCCAAAAGCTGCTTTACTGCTGAAGGAGGTTGAGCTGGGCTTGGGTGCTTTACCAGATCCATGATTTTAATCAAGTCCCTTTAATATTCCTCCAATATGTTTGTGCACCTGGGCAGTACCATTCAGGCTGAGCCTGTGTGAATGGCAGCATAAATACAGTCACTGAATCTTTGTTGATGTTCTTCTAAAGGAAAAAGAAAAATCCCTAGACTCTGACATTTACAATAGACATTACCTGCTCTCTGACATTTGGGCTCATAAACTGAGGTCAACCAAATTTCTGTTCTTAACTTACCCCACTGTATCAGATGAGATATGAACTGACTGGCCAACCCTTTCTCTAAATAGCAGCACACCTGCCCCTCGCTCCCAGCATATGAGTTAGAAAGACTGGTACTTATTTCAGTGATGATGAGCTGAGCTTCAAGAAAATAAATGAGGCATCCTTGGGAGTGTATGGCAAAGCAGGGAACTGAGGGTCTTCTATAGCCCAGTCTTGTACCATAATGAATTATTTTGATCCCACAGGCATTCAGGAGGTCTGTGTGCACTGCATCAACAGTGCTGGCTCTGCACCGGCCATGCATGGTGTGAGCAGTGGCTGCTGCAGCCACACAGCTGCACCTCAGCAAGGATTTCAGGGAGAAGCCGTGACCGTGCTGCCCGTGCCCACGTGCAGGCAGGGACATTGCACAACTCAGATGCCACAGGTTCCTGCCAGCAAGGCTGGGCATGGGTGGAGAGTGATGCCCTGGACTGCTTTCTTGAGGCTGTGTGATGGTAGTGGTGCCACAGTGCTATCACTGACATCCAGGCATGGGTTCAAAAGGAAGAGAATCAGGACAAGGCTTTCATAATTCCTTTAAAGACAGATCACTTGAAGCGGCATTAACAGGGGTTTTATGTGTCTGCATTAGCCTGGTGGGGAATGGATGAACAGAAACAACATAACCTTGCTCTGGGCTCAGTAGTTGGGTAAGTGTAGGGGTAAATGCATTACTGTAGAGCTGAAAAATTTGAGGCTAAGACAGGAGTTGAAGCAGAAGCATGATATGTAGAAAGTTTGCCTGATCTGCCCCCAACCCCCTTTTCTTTGAGGGAACTCAAAATGACAGTTGTGCTTCAATAAAATTTTTATTTCTAAAGGAGCAGAGTGACAAAGCTGTATTCACTGTGGCACAAGATACTCCTGTCCTGCTGACCTTCATTAAGAAAAACGTCTCTGAACAAGAAAGCTTACGTAGGGCTCCTTTAACTCGGCATGTCCCAGGTTCAGTCAGCCAGAAGCACAGCCTTACCCTCACCCCTGAGCAGGATGCAAACCAAACTCCTTGTAATCCAGAACTTGGTCCAGCACCACTTTCTCCTGCCAGCATTTTGGCACCCACATGCAGCACAGAGAGAGCAGCAGCAGCTGTCATCCCTGCCTGGGCTTGGCCGCTCCTCGGGAACTGACTCAGGTGAGAGAGGGGTGGGACAGGCTCCTTAGCAGGTGCTGGAGAGGGCTATATAAACAGGGGTGTGGCATGTTAATGAGGGTGTGGAGCGGCAGTTTGCACAGGTAGGGTGAACAGACAGGGAGCAGCCACCTCCTAGGTCTCTCAGGTGAGCTTCCCCCCCCCCCCCCCCTTCCAACTAACGCTGGTGATGAGTTCTA
>VYXB01007302.1:346569-365084 GCA_013397135.1 Pachyramphus minor | reverse complement strand
GGTCCCGCCCCGGCCAGCTGAGGGCAGCGCTCCTGCCCGGGAGACGGCCCCTGGCCCTCTTCCCGGTGGTTATCGGTTACAGCTGGCTGCCGATCCAGCTTCGCGTGTTCAGCTTCGAGAAGCAGTGCTGTGCCGGGGTGAGAAAACAGAGTAGGAGGACGGAGCTGGTTGTGGGGGCTACGCTGCTGGGTACGGCACACAGGTGAGGTCAGGAACAGCGGGAGAGCCCCGGGGTTGCGCACGGTGACTCAACCGTGTAGTGACAGGTTTCACACGTTTAGTTTCCCGTACCGCTGCCCTGTGCTACGGAGCATTTTCTCACGTCGAGAAAGCTCCCACAGTCCGGGATGATGCCATGGGTCTGCGGGCTGATGCTGAAGTGGCAATGGCGGTAAGCGGCAGAGGAGATGGAGAGTTTTTAAGGAAGTTGAGGGGTGTCTGACGGGATCTGGCATCAGTGATTGCTGTGGAAGTTAAGATCTGCAGCAGGAGAATAGAGGAGCAACTGGTTAGGAGGAGAGGGCTTCGTTATTTGCAACAAGCAATGGATGCTTGATGGAGATGGACAATGGAAGATTATGGAAAGATGAAAGAGAGATGTGCGTCTAGCAGACTGAGGTGATGATAAGCAGCTCTTAAATTAGAACTGCTGTGAAGCCACCACACAGGGAACTAAGCATCTGGACAAGAGTTTTGAATTTATCAACACATTTCTTGTGTTGATACACAAGGTACAAAAGGCAGAGCTCTTATAATAAAATAGAATAATAATAGTTAAAAAACAACACTCAAGATGAGGAGGTTCTGCCAGGAGAACTTTCAGGTAGTTTTATAGAAGTTAGTTGATCTGAGAAATTTCATAGTCACCAAACAGGCTTTAAAATCTAGTTGGGAAATTACATATGAAGTTTACCCATTACTGATTTCTAAGAATAGGACTTCATTACATAGCCATAGCTATCCTTGACAGCTCTGTCTCCCTGTCTGTCCCAGCACGATAATACACAGGGTCTCCTCTACTTCCTGCTAGTACATCTGATTCTCAGAGGGAGATGGGTGCCTTTCGTATGTCCCATTATCTTGAGACATCTCCCTGCCATCTGTATGCAACCACCTCCCATCAGGGCACATCCGGTGCCTCTGGAGGATGCTGACTGGAGTATGACACTCCTGTGAAAGGGAAGAAGGATTTTCCCCGGACACTCCTGTGAAAGGGGATTTTCCCCAGACGGATGTCACAACCCACTTGGTAGGATGTGTGATATTCTTTATAAATTCTCATCAGGCTGAACAAAGACACCAGGCCTCATGTCAGGGAACTCTTATGCTTTATTGTAACTTAACTTATTTATCTGAACTCCAGCAAATATCCCACTATTTAGTCTCAAATGTGCTGGGGAACAAGCCCTTAACTTTTACAACAAACTTCAACAAACTCCCAACTCCCGCTGCCTCACCTCCACAGGACCCTCTCTCTCTTCCAGTCACAACTTTCCTGTAGCAACAGTCAGAACATTTGAGACAACACATGCTTACATTCTTATACCTGGTCCTTCAGAAGAGGACTAAAGTTGTCTCCCAGGCCAAAGGTCCCTTATATTGTGCTTCATCCCATTCAAAGGAGGAGGCACCCTGAGCCTCATTTGTCATTCATTTTCCTTCAAAGAGGGAAACGTGGAAGACGTGGCCTTCAGCAGACTGCTAAAATGCTTATTTAGCACTTAACCTTATGTGCTTCACAAGGAAGACCAAGAAGCCATGTCCAGCTTTGTGACTTTGAGTGACTCACACTCCCACTGCTACTTCCTTAGAGGCCTGGAGAGTCTTCTTCTGCCACCAGGATGCACCTGTTTGCACTAGAGTTGTAACTTAAGTTTTAATGGCAGTACTGAATAAGCACGTGCAAAAATAATAGATAGTTCTAGGGTGAACTAAATATGCATGAGTAGCTCTCTATAGTTGCTTTATGAAAACTGTGGGACACTGTACAGAGTAATTTGTCTAGAATTGTAGGGATCATAGTCCCAAAGTGCTGGCTATTTGGTAGCAGCAGAAGAGCAAGTATGTTTTATATATAGGATTGTATACATTCCTCAATAAAAGTAATGTTATAAAATTAGTATTCAAAGCATTTAATGTTTTAGGAAATAAATTGATTTAGGCATTTGCGAGTTTGCCCGTCACTTTGCTATTTCAGTACCTATCTTGTAGCTGTATAGTGTGCAATATCTAAATAAACAAGAACAAACATTTCCATTTCTAATACAACACAGAAAGCCTACACACACTCATCCATAGGATGTGCTGGTAAGCCTCAAAAAAGCTGTCTTTTGCCATGACTCACAAAAGGAAAATAAATAATTATTCAATATGCTGCTATTGTGAGCGTCCAAAAATCTGCACGAAAAGCCTTGATAGGAATTTGTGTGTGCGTGTGGTGTCAAGTGATGGTTTCATGGATGTACTGGGAACTGTTTCCTTGCCTCATATGTTCAGTGTCTGGATAAGTATCAGAAACAAAATCATTTTTCTTTAAGGGTGTGATGCTGGTAATGTGTTAATCATACATTTGGAAAAATAGGTCATGTAAATTCCAGTGTAATGACTGTGTCTTTATATTCTTAAGGTTGCCAAAAAAGAGGAAGAAAGGTTTTCAGTACACTCCAGTGTGATAGCCTTCATTAAATTGCAGTGCTTGGGGTGTTGCTGCTGGCACTTGATGCATGAAACTATGTTGTTCTTTGCCAGTTGTACATATTACAGTATCTGACACCATGAAAATACCAGACTAATTTGGGTACTGGCAGATTTCTCACCACCACAGTTAAGACTTTAAGTAGGAGGGATTTTAGTGTCTAGAAAATTATGATCACTGTAATAGAGTCCTTTCAAGTATTTGTGTCCTTTTTTATTAATTTTCACACAACTTTTTCAAACAATACAACACAACAATCACCTATTATTTATGTTGTTGTTGTTTTAGGTTTGGCGCTTTTTTTTAAAATTCCTTTGTCTCTCCTTATGTCTCCAGTTGGCTTGATTTTACTTGGAGTGGTTTGAACATACAGCATGTAATCTGTGCTGTTTGGCTCAAGTGTTTAGTCTGGTCTTCACTGAATACTTTAAGAACAGATTTTCCATTTTAGTTTCTACAATGCTGCTTTCTTAAAGTAAAAACACTTTACTATGTTCTTGCTTATGTTATACATCACAATAAAATAGCAATATTACCAGAGCTGGGCCATAAAAAAAATGAAATGTCAGTCCCTATGACGTTTCTGATTATATACAGGCTATGTGTACTCAGCAAATTGTGATTTCCTTTCTTCTATACTCAAAATGTCTTTATAGTTAAAAAAATTATTAGATTTTGATTTGCAAGAACCATTTGCAGCTAGACTTTTGATTTGAAGAACATTCTGGTATGTCAAGAAAGACACATTTAACTTTGCCAGTTTTAAAGACTTGTTTTTACTTACAGGAACATGTTGAATAGACAATAATAAATAGTGTAGGAAAAGGCCTGAGAAATTAGTGGGCATTAAAAATTAATGCCCGCCTGCAGCAAATCTGAAATAAGTTATCTTTCCAGGAACTTGAGGTACAGTTTTTATCGTTATTCAGAACTTTATACAGTTATATATATAAGCAAAGCCCCAAATTATCACAGAGTTTTCCTTCCTTCAGAAAGGAAAGATGAAGGGCCCTCATCTAGTTCCTGCAGAAACCATTTTCATAAAAGTTAATCCAGTCCCTCAATGCAGTAACCCCTCCTCTTCTATAGAGCCTTTCACATTCTGTTGCCAGCTTTAAGTTTCATTTACCATTGCAGGAAATAAAAAATGTCAACTTTCCCCCTCTATTTTTTTTTAATTGATTTATCTTAATGCTGATTTAAGATGTTTAACTTGGCTTCGTGGAATGTCTATATCTCCAGTTAATATTACTTTGTCCATGATCTTAGAATTTGTGTTCCTACAAAAGATAACTCTTCCCTCTGCCAGAATTTGATTTCTGAAGTAAAAATTTAATTCCCTAAGGAAAAAAAAAAAAAGAGGGCAGAGTAGAAGTTTTATAAAAATAAATGTTTGCACAATAACTCACATAAGTGTCTTGTCTCCTCTACCCCTCTCTAGATTTAAGTTAACTGCATAGTGAATTTTGGTGTTTCATCTGCTTAAAGGAACTCCATATCTGGCTTCTGTACTTGAAGTATATTGATCTTCTGTTCCATATAGCTATCAGTTCCGTAGTTAACTGTAGAAACAAGTTGGTATCACTGCAGTAATGTTAGTAATTTTACATACACATTTTTTATTCCAAATAGTACAGTTTTACTATACCTATATTAAAATAATGCCTTAATTCCCTTTATACAGGGTTCTATTTCAGCATTATTTTAAACAGGGAAAAACCCCAGTATTTAGAAGCAGCAGAAATCTAGATTATGAGGCACTTTTTGCCCCATAATTTTGCTGTTGAAGACAATAGCAAAAATTCTGCTGGTTTCAATAGTATCACATTTTTAGATGAACAGGTAACATTAATTCCAGCATTATCATAAACAAATACTAAAGAAGTTACTTAAGAAACCAGTACTTTTGTTAACATACCCACCAGTAAACTATCAAAGGAGTTTATAAGGTTATTGCTGAATGATAATAGTTGTAAATGTTTAAATTCTGGTTTAAAGGCATTCTAAAGCAGCATAATACCAATGTTCATTTAAACTACTTGTAATGCGATACTCCAGATATACCACAGAACAAAAATAGAATTTCCTTATTATACCTGCTATGTTAAACATCTCCAAAACATATGAACTACAAAGATGCTTGGGTCTTTGGAAAGAAGATGCAGGTGTATGACAATAAATGCTATAATCCAAGAGCTAAAGAATTACACTTAATTGTATCTTCTCTGCAGGCATAGAATGAGGTTATGCCTATGTAGCTGATAAAATCCTCACTGCTACAAGGACCTTCTGAATTTGGAATAAGCTCACACTTCAGATTTGATTTGTGGTGAATCTGTTTCCGGTATTGGATATTCTCTGCTGTGCTGTTTTTATCAATCTGTTATGTCAAATTCAGTAGATACCAAAAATCCATCCTAACCTGTTTGAAGTGCAGAAAGGTAGAATAAACAATGCTTAATATGCCTCCTTGGCATATGATAAAAACTAATAAGCTGACTTCCATTATGACTGTCATGTTTTTATCTGTTGCATATCACTGTCTTTATTTTTTAAAACTGCACTGATCCTATACCATGGCAAATTTAATATCAGATATCTTAGAAATCCATGTATTTAAGACATGGCCTAAGAACAAGGCTAGCAGTAAAATTGTATCTCTGTATTTCATTTATATCACTGCAGTTATTAGACTAAGCTTAACAGGAAAAAATGAATAATGGTTTATACTTCTGTAAATTCTACCATCCCCAACATGTCTTGTTAAAAAAAAACAACAACACAACAAAAATATGGAGGAGTCACTATGTACATCAACCAAAATGCAAGAGCGGTTTAACTACACCATGCAGTACCACAGAGTAGATTATTAGGCAGTTACTACACATCTGAAACTGTAGGAACTCTGTAAGCAGGGTGCTGTTATCTGAACTGGAATTTGACCAGGATGTGGAAGTTTACTTACTGTTTTTAACAAAACAACTATTGTATGCTGATTAAGAAGAGGAGGCTTCCAAGCAACAGTATCATTAATAGCTTCCAATCATTCGTAAAGACAGAGTTGTAAGAACAAAACTGCCCCGGGACCGAAAATCTCCAACTTTCCCATCTGCAAGGGATCTACCTTCAGGAAGCAGTTGAGGACAGGCAGAGCTGCAGAAGGAATTGCACTGATTTTGATTGTTGTTTTAGGTTTGGCGCTTAAGACAGAACTTCAAGAATTTGCAGTGACACTTTAGCATTTTATTTTCTTGGGTATCTGAGCTTCTCCTGGGATATATTACTGAGAGTCAAATCCCTAGCATAAGTGATAGTTAATGAATCCAAACCATTCTGTGTTGGACTTTGTCTTCACTAAGGAAAAATTAGGGCAGAGGTAGAAAGGAAAAGAAGTTTGTTTCTTTTAATTAGGACAATAGCATATTATATGTATTAGAGGGTTAAAATAGTCTTATGCTCATACCTGTTTGCCTTCATTGAAATAGCATGTAATAACTACAAACTACCTTCTTGTATTAGGATTTTATCCCATTAAGGTACTCTGTATTTCCTAAAATAAATGTTTTCTTTAAATCAAAAGAGATGCATTTCCTCAAATATATTAATTCCCAAGTTTACTTAATGTGATCAAATTCATGCTGAGATGAAGAATTAAACATTTGGAAAACAAGCCATTTAAAAAGTCAGTTTGAAAAACTTAAAAAAAATGTTATCAGTTATTATTTTCTTTTGATTATGTAATATTTTAAGTAAAAATTTAGCTTATATTTTATGGGGTTTGTAATATCAAAGTCCTTTTCACCTTACTAAAGTACTGGAAAAAAATCATGAAAACTTTTCAGTGCTTCTAAATAAAAAACAGTATTTTCATTCCAGTGGAAATTTTGGGATGTCCCTTGTTTGCTTCGATTCAGAAATTTTTAAGTGTTAAAACACTGGACCTTGCTGCAGAATGGAATTTCTAAGTAGATCTAATGTTAAGTACGAGCCTGAATTTTAGGCATGTTTCAGTCATCTTTTGATGTTACTTGAATGAATGAATGCTTTTACCTGTCAAAACAGACTCTACTCCATTGCCTGTAAAATTCATTTACCAACAGTTAATTGCTTGCCAATCTTAAGTGATTTACAAACCTGTTTACCTCAGAACGACTGACCTTCAATTAATATAAGATTAAAACCATATAAAAATCTACTTTATTGCTTTCCCAAAATAGTTTCATAGAGGCCTTATTTTCAAGTACAGATCCTATCCAGACCTGTGTATTTTAAAAAATTTTCTGGTACCACAACTCAATGGCTTCAAAATTTTATGATAAATATCTTGCAGGTATCCTGCTTGGTGTCAGTTTTCCTCACTCACCATTTGCTACACAAAAGCTGCTAGTTACAGCAATCCTTACACTTGACATCTGTCACGAACATCTTCAAATTACTTCAACTGCTTGTAAGATAAATTGGGGGATTTGTTATGGTCTAAATTCACTAGCACTCATTTATTAATTAACTTTCACTAAGTAGTTTATAAACTTGAATAACTTCTATGCTGCACATCTTATGCTCAAACAAGAAGCCAAGGAGATGGGGGAAGGGGGAGGGAGTGAGCGATGTGCCTTTAAAAACAGCTCTATAGACTACTTCTTTTTTTAATGGAAATCCTTTCTTTAATATGTGATTCTTTGTCACATGATGGAATCTAATTATTTAGATAGGAAACTGACTCCATGGCTATTTGGTTGTTGCTGAAAGGGGAACAGGGCCTTTGTTGGCTTTCCTGTAAATTCTGACCTCTTTGGGGTTTTTTTTTTGTCTCTTTAAAATCCACCTATCACTTCTATTTTTTAACATTTCACACCCTCTCTCATTCGAAATGGGGCCACATTCTTTCCCGGTGAATAACTCCAGCAACAAAAGAAACTCAAATTTAGAAAGCCACAGGCAGCTAAGGACCATCTCACAGTTTCAGAGACGTAAAAGGACAATCAATCCTTGTAACAGGACAGTCTATGGTTTCCAATTTATTTGAGGACTAGGCAAAAATTAGTTATGTTGGACCTGTCAAATTCATGACAATTCCAAGTTGAAAAAACAAGGGACTCGTATCTTAAAACAAGCTTCACTCCACCCTGCCCTAGCTCATGGCAGTCAGATTGGTATCTGCAACCAGATTTAGCTTGCACACACAATTCATGATGGAGCAGAGGTGGTGTCATTTGGATCTGGGCCCATCTGTAATAGGCAACTTATTAAAAAAACAAACCAATAAACCCAAAATCCCAAACAGTTGATACAACCAGCATGAAAACATGTTTAAGCCTTCTTAAAATAGATGATGAAACACTGAACTCTTTCAACTGCTTTGTTCCTCTGATTACATTCCCCAAAACCTGGAAGAAAGAAGACACTGACTTAAAATAACATTGAAATAGGACTAATTCAGATTTTCTGTGTAGTTCTTCAATTTCTGAGTTAGTATTTCTTTTTCTGTGCAGTAGTGATGGTTAGGATAGAATGATGTGTACCTCAAAACTAAGTAAGAATTTTACCTTTATACCAGTTTTTATTATGAACTTGCTTATTTTCCATGTACAAAAAATAAACTTTATATACTACACACTACTGTAAAATAGAAAATTGAAAGCAGAAGAACAAATTGCCAATTTTCCCCTCATTCATTGTACTGGTTTCAGGTAGGGTAGAGTTAATTTTCTTTGCAGTGGCTGGTATGGGGCTGTGTTTTGGATTTGTGCTGAAAACAGGGTTGAGAATACAACAGAGATGTTTTTGTTATTGCTGAGCAGCGCTTACACAGAGTCAAGGCATTTTCTGCTTCTCTTAACATCCTGCCACTGAGGAGGCTGGGGTGCACAAGAAGCTGGGAAGGGACACAGGTGGAACAGCTGACCCCAACTGACTAAAGGTATATTGCAGACCATATAGAGATAGATATACATATATATATATATATACACACATACATATATAGTGTCATTTAAATCTGGGGGAGGAAGGAGGAAGGGGGGATGTTTGGAGTGGTGGTGTTTGTCTTCTGAAGTCACCATTACGTGTGATGGAGCCCTGCTCTCCTGGGGATGGCTGAACACCTGCCTGCCCAGGGGAAATGGTGAATGAATTCCTTGCTTTCCTTGTGTGCGTGACTTTTGCTTTACCTATTAAACTGTCTTTATCTCAACCCATGAGTTTTCTCACTTTTATTCTTCAAATTCTCTTTCCCATTCCACTGTGAAGGAGTTATTGAGCAGCTGTGTGGAACTTGGTTGCTACCTGGGGTTAAACCATAACATCCGTACAAATGTTGGTAATTATTTTCCTCAGCACCATGCAGTTTGTGACTCTGATGACTCTTAGAGGCACATGTTTTTGGACTTTCCTAATTGTTGCTGGTTATACTTCCACTTTTCAAATTCAGCAATTATAACAGACATAAATTAATCTGTATCTGGATTAGGTTTAAACCTATTATAAGAACAAAATAGAAAACAATCAACATTTCCATAATTGAAGCTTGTTTCATTTACCTTTCAAAATTCTACACTGTCAGGTTCACCCCTTTGTGGATGGAAGGTTGTGTCACTCCCAAGTGCAACTGGAGCCATTGTCACACATATGTTCTTCCCCAGGCTCAGCAAGAAGGTTAACCATGGCAGCTCAAAACAGCAGGCAGGACATATGCACACAGAAATAAAAGCTCCCAATATATTTTGATGTAGCTCTCCAGTTGACTTGAAACTCTCCTTCATATGTAAACAGGGGGCAAAAGAAATCCACAACAATCGCCTTTTTAACTTTGAATTTTAATAGTATGCTGTTCTTTAAAAATCTGGTTGCAAGTTTGTTCAGCTAGTTTCAGAAAAGATTATATTAGTGGCTTCCAAATATGTCAAGCCAAAATTGAATTTGAAAGGAGCCCTAATATTAAGTAAGTAGAACTGTAGTTATAACTAGTTTTAAGATAGAACATTTAATCATATTGTTCTCAGAATTTAGCTTCTCCAGTTCAGCTTGAATTTGGCAAACCTGTACTTGCAGATCACAAGTAATATGTAAAATATAGTTACAATTCAGTCAGTGCTATTTATTTCACCTTCTGTCTCTGCATTTTTTGTTTGCTCACGTGAAACTCCCTACTGCCGAGCCAGCTTCAGATTCTCTATCACATGTGTTCGTCTTTACTCCTCCCATTTCTTCTGTTCATTCATACCTTTTCTTGTGTTCTCATTTCCCACACCCAGAAACAGGCCAAGGGACAAACCTTTTGGAAAGGAGCACAGAGACAAACACTAAAATAATGCTTTGGTATGACAGACAAAATATTACTGCAAATTTGCTTAAATTCGGGAAACTGTAAAGGCCTTGAGTTTTTCTCGCTCATAGATTATGTCAGCATTTATGCACTTCCTTTAGTGTTATTTCATACTTGCTATATGAAGCAGCTTCCTTAGGGGTTTAAGGACCTATTTCTCTTCTCCCCTAGCAGTAACATTATTCTATTCTGTCTTACTATATTCAGATTTTTATACACTTAACATATTTTTCATTTAAATCTTTTTTACTATGAAGCTGTGAGAGAACATATTGTTAACAGTTTTTGAAGCAAAATTCAACCCTAACAGTGCATCCAGGCAGTGTTAAGCTAAATGATACTGAAAATGGATGAAAAATACGGTTCCCTCAAGTTTTCTTCTCCATGTGCTCGATTAGAGGTAGCTGCTGAGCAGATCTTCAAGGAGATTTAAAAATTATCAATTAAATATAGATCAATGGCATTTTATAAACAAAAAAGAATACTTCTAAAGTAGCGACTTGAATATTCACATGCTGGCTAAAAGTGTTTGCCTGCCTTATTAAAGGACTTGTATAAATGAAGTTTACTATAACAGCAAGTGCTTCCCTGAAAACATAAATGATTAGTTATAAGTATGCAGTGCCTGGAAGATAAAAAGCACAGAGATAGACTTAAGAAAGCAAGTGTTTATGTGCTTGATACAGTGTAGTTATAGTATATTACACAGAGTACGCATGACCTGCCTTGCCAATGCTTTTCTCATATCTCTATTTGCTATTGCCTTGTCTAGGCTACTTCTCTCTTTGTCTACTCAATGCTTGATATTCTGTGCTCTCTTTAGACACCAATTCATCACCTGCTTTGTTAAACACCCACTCAAGTATTGGCTCAAATAACCTTAGTTAGCCTTCCTACTGCCACATATCCAGAATTTAGGAAAATGTTCTTCCATTGATACTCAGTATTCCCTGCTGCTGGATCACTATGTTACCAGTGTGCTACCCTGTTATGCTGGCTGATGGACTGCATGGATGCAAATGCCCAGCCCATTAACTGAAGTAGAACCCTTCTTAGAAAGATGAAGTGACCAGAAGGGCCAAAACTGAAGAAGTAATTTTATTTTGTAAATTCAAATGCAAATTGTCCTTTACAAGGGTTTGAAATTCCAATGTTCATATTCAGGTTCCCAAATAGTGTAGTGGTGAAACGTGGTAACGATTATCTCCTCAAGCCATTCACNTGACCAGAAGGGCCAAAACTGAAGAAGTAATTTTATTTTGTAAATTCAAATGCAAATTGTCCTTTACAAGGGTTTGAAATTCCAATGTTCATATTCAGGTTCCCAAATAGTGTAGTGGTGAAACATGCTAACGATTATCTCCTCAAGCCATTCACAGGACATTCAGACACACTGACTGAATCATCATTAGTTGCTCCCCTACCAGCATAAACGTATATGATCAATATATTTCCTGACTTTGTTCAAAGGCAAACTGTAATGATTCTGTTGCTCACAGAGTCATACCCATACACTTTGATGCTTCTATGAGTTTGATAAATGCAACCCCTTTTTAAGCCTCTGAATAATACACCACATAACTTATCCATCAACATGAAATGACCCCGTCATTGCAGTACAGCTCTGAGACTGCACATCCATTCATCAAACGTCTTTCTTTGACCAAAATGGTAAATTCCAAGTTCGTATTAATTTGTAGGGTTTCATATCATTCTTTTCTTTACTGGGAGCAGCAGACGTTACATCTGTGAAAGAATTAGGAGCTGCAGCCTTACAGAATATAATCAATACTTTTTACAAAGGAGCCTCTCAAAAAGAACTTGTTGCTACCACACATGTTCTCATTTTTTAACAGATCATAGGACAGTTATCATCTAATGGGGCAGAGGGAGAGACTCATATTTTCTTCCCTCCAGAATGTAGCTGCCATGGGCTAAATATATCACCAAACTTTCCCAATATTCCCAGTGGTATTTCCTCTGAGTAGTCCCATACACTCAGAATTTCCCCAAATCTGCCCTGCTATTTGAAAAAATACCACATACTACTATTAAAATTACGTGTAACTGTGAATTTCCTTGCAGGCTGGCTGGGACTAGAAAAAAAAAAAGTCTGGGAAGGACCATACAGAATGGAAAAGTTTAATTTGAAATGGACTCCTTTTAAGTGACATTTGGCTGATGACATAGTGCTCTGTCACAATGGCTTCTGTCATGCAGCAAGTATTAGAGAGCCAATAAAAGGCTAATGAAAACACAGGGCATTCTTGAGTGTGCCATAAATAAAATAACTTTACTTAATTAATAAAAATAGCATATAAGCTAGCTTCATGCTTAATGGTCTAACTACAGAGACTGTTCATACATTTAGTTACCTGGAATCAAATTTTTCCTATCAGAACCTGTCCAATAGAAACTGGAAAATTTTGAAGAATAATTGATAAGGCTTCCCTTATAAAAGCTTGGGGAAAAAATCACCACAAAAGTAGAAAGATTTGCCTGGTTAAATGCTTAATTTTTTGCTGTAGCAACTTACAAATGTGACTTCAGGGAAATTATTGATAGTGACAGAAAGAAAATTGAAGCTTTTGAGATGTGGTGCAAGCAAAGACTCTTGCATATCTTCTGGACAGAAAAAAAGATAAATGCTCATATTAAATATATTACTGGAGAAAGGTAGACTTAGTTGTCAGAAATGAATAGGTGTAAATGTATGTCCTTTGGACACATGAGGAGTAGAGATGGAAATAACCTTGAGAATGTAATTATGGAGTGAATGGTGACAAGTCATCATAATTGAGAGCAGCTAGAAAGGAAGTGGATAGATGACATGCAGTAGGCTGCTGTGACTTCAGTTTCTGAACACTCAAAACTAGCAATGGATCACAGAGGCTTCTAAAAATTCTCCTATGAAGTCACCAGTGTGTAGATACCAATAAATTGATTTTACTTCACTTGCAAGCAAAGGAAACAAGTGCAATCATTCTGTCAATAGAGTGGTTTGTAAATTACACGTGCATTCACAAATACACACTATTTCACAATGAATTTAATGTTATGTACAGTGACAATCCTTCTCATATCTGAATGTCCCGGGATACTACAGAAATCTGGTGGCAAGTATAACGGTCTCTGGCAACTATATATAGACAGACTAGGGAACTCACAGATTGAGAGCAGCCCTGCTGAGGAGGACTTGGGGGTGCTGGTGGATGAGAGGCTGGACATGAGCTGCCAATGTGCTCTCACAGCCCAGAAAGTCCACCGTGTTCTGGGCTGCACCCAAAGCAGCATGGCCAGGAGGTGAGGGAGGTCATTCACTCCCTCTACTCAGCCTTCAGGAGACCCCACCTGGAGTGCTGTATCCAGCTTTGGGATCTCCAGTGTAAGAGGGATGTGGACCTGTTGGAGCGAGTCCAGAAGAGGGCCATGAAGATGATCAGAGCGTTGCAGCACCTCTCTAGGAGGAAAGGCTGAGAGAGATGGGGTTGCTCAGCCTGGAGAAGGCTCCAGGGAGACCTGTTCTGGCCTTTCAGTGCAGGTGCGGACAGACATTTTAGCAGGGCCTCTTGGGATAAGAAAAGCAGTAATGCTTATAAACTAAAGGAGGGTAGATTTAGACTAGATATAAGGATTCTTTACAACAAGAGTAGTGAAACACTGGAATAGGTTACCCAGAGAGGTCATGGATATCCCATCTGTGGAAACATTCAAGGTCAGGTTGGACAGGGCTCTGAGCAACCTGATCTAATTGGAGATGGCTCTGCTCACTGTGGGGGGGGGGGCTGGGCAGACTAGACATTTAGAGGTCCCTTCCAACCCAACCCATCCTATGATTCTGTTACAAGCATGTCTCAGAATAAGGACATTTTCAGACAGCACAGATAAAGCCCTCCTTACCAAAACTGGAGAAAAAACCTGACATTTAGACAAATCATGGCTAGAGATCAGTTTCAAGGCAGTTTGTCATCCATACAGTATTTGGTCCTTCCCTTTATTCAGAACTGGGGGTACTCCATGAAAAGTCATTGAGTTGTGGGACTCTTCCACAGCTGCACTTTGCATCTCCAGGTGATTGTCTTGATGAGATCATGCACACAAGTCCCCCTGCACTCTCTTACAGATTTTATCTTTCATGGGAGACAGAGAAGTCCCTGGTTTTGAGACAAAACTCGCTTCCTAGTCTATTCTTAGAATAATTTCACTGCAAATACCCTCTGGAATGGAACACTTCTGCAGCTTTTTTATTATGGCAATGCACATTGTGAAGAAACCCACCTCCGACCCACCTCAATTTACAGCAGATGTAAAAGGCATCAATTATTAAAATAGGCAGTTAAAAACAATTAGGTGGTCTTATCAAAGACATGTTACACTGCAAAGTTTAATTAGAAACGTCAGGGATAACTCTGAAGGTAGGAGGGTAGCAAACTTAGAGGCTATAATTTTAACTGGACAAGCTGCATGCAACTACATGTGTGAGAGACTCAACAGATGGACAAAGAGAAAGACAACCAGAAACAAGGACTAAACCACAGTCAAAAAGCTATGAGAGAAAGCTTCTGTGCAAAACTGAGGGCAAAAAATTATTTTCCAGGGTTTGATTTCTACTGAGTTCAGAGGAACTGGTATATTGTAGGAAACAATGCTTATCACTGGAAAAAGTAAATAGGCTTTCATAAGTAGAGGAAATAAACAGCAGCATTCATAATTTGGAGGCAACCTGACAGAGAGCAACCTGCTAGGTATGAAGAATGGGCCAGATACTACAGCTGAAAAAAAGTAATTAAGCATTTTTTCCCCCTCTTGACCTATTTGACTGTGATTTAAAAAATTTAATACTGAAGGACCACACTCCACCACCTGGTTCTGCAAAGCAGGAGCTTTCAAGAGCATAGCTACTATTAGGAAGACAAGTACTTTCCTAACCTACAGGATAGGTTTTCTTACTTGTCTGCCCAGCTGACTGATAGATATTACTTATTCTGCAGTTCCCAACACACTGTCATGCTTTAATATGACTGTTTAGTCCTTAGTAATTGTTACTATCCATGTTTACTGTACTAACAAAGACCTGAGGACAACCATTAAGCAGTTCCTGGAAGCATGTGAGCATAGCTTAATTTAATCAACATGAATTAAAGGATTTTCTGTGCTTAAAGTAATCACTCCATACTCTCTTCTGTTTCACCTGAAAGCTGTTTTGTTCTGAAAACCTTGTGCTACATTATTTCCCCTACCAGTAAAAACACATTTTTCCTTTCTTGGTCCTTTCCTTTCACAAGAGAAAGAAGCACTTCACAAGTGTTCAACACCCTTTATTTCAGTCTGCTTATAAATTACACTTTCAATCATAGTCTAAAATATATTAATTAGCAAACAAACAACAAGCAGGTCAGAGTAAATACATTCCAATAACAATAATGTGAATAAAGCTAATAAAACACCAATGGGAACAATAAAATTTGGGTAAACACTAAAAGGACTCAGTCATATTATTAGACAGAGCTATCCATTAAAACTCATGGGATCATGTGAACGTGGCTACAGCTGTACAAGAAACAGAGTCCAAGTCAGATCTCAGCTGCTTGCTGAAATTAGAAGGGTGAAGGTCAAACAAGCAAAAGCAACAAACCAGACAGTAGCAGCTGTAATCATATCTGCGAGCAGATTTCAGGACTATTCAGATTAAGAGCACCACAGGTCAGATTATCTGAAGGTTTTATGTTTGCACATTCTGAAAATGCCATGCATATATTCAAGCTAATTGGCAGTTAAGTGTTCATTCATAAGTCCCTTCATTGGTTATCAGAAGCACACACTCTGTTTGAGCCCTTTAGAATTCCAAATGGTACAGAAGTACACTGCTTCTCTTCTGAGAAAAGATGGGACCTCTGCCTAATCAACCATCAATTACAGAATTTGCTCCTACTCCTCTCAGCCACTTGCTGATCATGATTTGTCTAAGACTCACTCAAAGCACCATATATCTGGCTAACATACTGCTGACTCATTATTACCTGTGAAAGCAGAAGTCTTGTGTGAACCTCTCTGAGACAGTCAACTTTCCACTGACACTTTTCAAGACTTCTGTGTTATACCAACTTCACTATTTATCTCAAGTCTGCAAGAAGAGAGAGATCTTGATCCACAACCAAGAGTACTTCAGTGTAGGGATTCATAAACAACTTGCTCAAGATGAAATACAATTTTAATTGAATGAGCAAACTTTGCCTGGCACTTTCAAGTCAAACCTTTCAATTGCCACATCTAACCACATGTTAGTGTCATTGTACATTGCCTTACAATGCAAGACTTGATCCTATTCTTCAGTGGAAAATAAAAGTGCTTAGAAGTGCACCGTAGAAGCTTTGCACTGTGTTTGTCCTTAAGTTAGACTAAAATCACATTGTGGGAGCATAGCCCTTTACCTTTTCATTCTTATTCCCATTTCACAGCCCACTGTATAAACATTTCTAAGATTGTGTCAGTTTGTGAAAAACTTGTAACCAAGTTACAAGTTACAACAAAAAGTTATTACACTGTAGGTCACACTAATTGTATGCATAAAACATTGCTTTTCAATGACAGTTTAAAGAATACTTGAAAATAAACATTAAAACCCAAGAAGTTTGGAGACTTAGGTGAAGTTTCTGGAATGCAACATCCATAATACTTCAATCCTGCCTATAAAGAAGCCTGCCCAATATCTTTCTAGATTTATACTTGGGTCACAAAAAAAAAAAAAGAGCAAAAGTCACTTTACATTTATTTCTCACATTATTTTTACTAACTTATGTTCTCTCTTTTTCTATTTAATCTAAAGACAGCTCATACAGGTTTTTGATACATGCTTGCTTTATCTAATTACAGAATAATCTTATAGGATTTGTTTCTGATTTATCGTGTTAATAGAATTGTATTAAAAATAAGGAATCTACACCAAATGAATTGTTTATATTAGTAATTTGATTTGGGAAGCAAAGTGCCTAATGTAACAAATGTAAGGATAGAAAACCTAAATTTGTTCAAAGTATATGAGTTCTGACAGTACATCTTATTTGATTGACAACAAATTAGAGTTGATAGCTAGTCTGAGTACTTCAGCTCTAAAGGAAATCTAATTGGCCCCTTCAGTTTGGATTAGGAAAAAAGATTACATGCTTGGCATTAGCTTTATTTATTTACTAAAATCAGTACAACCTTGTTAAAACTGAACCATGTATCCCAGTCTTATCACCTGTCCATTGTGAGTGCCCAAATCAATCCATCCTTAAGCCTGGAGAGAATCATTTTATCTAAGTCTGGACTCACAGCCAGATTTAAATGCCTGGTCCGATTACACCCTTCTAAATTTCAACATCAGTGTCCGAGATCTTCAGTGTTCCTTGCAACTCTCAGTCATTGCCCCTATAATCCTTCTGAGCTGGTTTCATAGAGGCTATGGACATTGAAGGCTTTAACACCCCCAGGACAACACTGCAGGGAGACAAGAACATTGGTGTAGGAGAGCAATTTGCTACCTACATGCTATTACACCAAAAGTTCCAGAGAACTCCTCAATCTTTGTACATTTTCCTCCCACACCTTGTAAAGCTGAAATTTGGCATGCTTCACCATAATCTTACTTACTTACCCTTTCCTGTCCCCTCACCTGCCTGCATCTTTCCTGCTGACTGCCAGGCCATCCCAGCCCTTCAGCTGCGCCCAGCAAGGCTGCTGTCCCACATGGACAAACCTGGTAGAGAAACCTGTCCTTCCACAGAGACTGGCCCTGGCCTCCTGCCTTCAATTTGCTCTAAAGAAAATTCGTTAGAGATTTTCAAAACTGAGAAAAAAACATACTTTCAGCTGGTTCGAATAACCAAAAAGAGTCAGTCGAAAGCCCTAAATTAGACTTGATCAGTTAAAAGTCATCTTCCAGCTGTCACGCACCTTCTCTGAGCAGCAGGGGCATCTGGAAAACACTTAACAGCCACCTATACTTCAGACATGCAGGGCACATAATGCAGACTCAAAACAAACAGATATATCCCGCTTTGCTACTGATGACTTTCCAGACATACCCCATCCCCTGGAAATATGAATATTAAATTACAAAGACATTTTACACGGAAGGATTTCCTGAGTTGGCTGGCGCGGACTCCTTTAGTCTGCATATGCAAGCTTCTCCTGAAGATTTACAAGCAAAGCGTGAATGCTGCTCTTTCCCCACATCTACCTGGAGAAGGGCTGTTCCCTCCCGCCTGCCACCCCACACACCGCTTCCCCACGTTTTCGTCTGTCACGCCGACCAGGCCCCAGATGCCTGAGGGACCGGCCAGACGAGCCCGCGCAGCCATGAACGGCCCGGGCTCCGTGAGGCAGCACCAACGCGACTCTCGTCCTCCCGCCCTGCAGCCGGGACCCCGCGGCCTCGGTCCCCGGCACTACCGGCAGCCAGGCATCGCACTCGGTGCCGGCCGTGCCCGCGGCCGCCCCCGCGAAGCCTGCCCG
>VYXB01007302.1:274034-345952 GCA_013397135.1 Pachyramphus minor | reverse complement strand
GGGGTTTTGTTTGCGCTCGCCGCCGCCTCCCTCCCTCCCTCCCTTCCTCCCTCCCCCTCTCCTGTTGGCTTCTCTGCCTCCCGATAGTTTTGAGGCCTAACTGTTTAGGCCTCGTCTCCCGGCTCCGGGACCGGTGTGCCGGCTCCGAACCCCCCCGGGGCCGGGAACGGCGCCACCGGCCCACCCCCCGGGCCGTAAGGGGCCCTCGGCCGCGGGGCATCCTTCGATCGGGCCCCAAATTTCATTGTAAAACCGTCGGTTGCGAACTAACAGTGTTGGGCTGGAGCAGCCCCGCAATGAAAGGAGGCGCTGAGGGGGAGCGGAGGGGCCGGAGCCACGGGGAGACGCCGCGGGCCGGGCCCCGCTCCCGCCGGGATTCGGCGGGGTCAGCGTCGGGGGGCGCGGCCAGCGGGGCGAGCACCGGGGCCTTCAGCGAATTGAGGGTGAGGAATGGAAAAAGAGGGTTAGAAAGTCGTTTCCATTCTGCTGAACTTTTGTTTTCTGACCGATAGAGGCCGGTAGAGGACTGTGGAGAAGGAAAGTTTATAACCAGCAGCACCAGGATGGACTTCCCTGCTACCCAACCAAAACCTGCTGCCGACGGTAAAATCATCTACTATCCTCCTGGAGTGAAGGAGATTACGGACAAAATTACCAATGATGAGGTGGTTAAACGGTTAAAGGTGAGCATCCCCCCTTCCCTGCATCTTCTGCTTGTTAAGGTAAACATTTTATCACTGGACTGGAGAACTGCCAGAGTTTTCTTGTCCTTGTTGCCTGCAGACATTCATGGGAATACCACTTCTTTGCTTTTCCTTAAAATCATTTTTGTAATTCATGACTGTTCTCTTGCAAGTTCTCTCAACACCAGAGTTGATATATTAAACTGCTAATTTTTATATGAAACACGTCCACAGGTTTGGAGAGAGGTCTGAAGTGGAATCATACGTAATAATTAGGGGATGTATTAGCAAAATTTGTTGGCAAGCAAGAAAATTTTGGTGGGTTCCAGCACTTTAAGCAAATATGGTAGCTCTAGTTAAAGGGTATTCTTGACTGAAAAGACAGGACTGGTCACAGAAAACAAAGGTTAGTTTCTGGAGTTTTTAGATGGAATTTTGAAATTGTTTCATATGTAAAACCTGCCTCAGATTTGCAGTTTAATATAATACATGTTGGTTTTTTCCTACTCCGTATAACTGGTGTTTGGCAAAGTTGCTGAATTTTCATGAGTAAAAGGGATTGTTATAGAAGCATCCTCTCTGCTTGTTTGACAGCATCCTGGGAGACTGTGAGGCTTATCTCTGTTTTTTATTTTGTTAATCCCTTTTTCCACTGGGAAGAAAGTGAAATGCTACTGTGATACAGTGATATTATTTCTTAACTCTATGCTGAAAATAGAGAATAAAGTTGAGCATTGATCAAATATTGACACAGCTCGTTTGTTGACACCACGGTCTTTGGACCAGAAAGCTTCTGTAACCTGGGATTTGGTCCTATACCCAATTGGATATGTAGTAATAATTTTTAGAGATTGGAAATATTCTGTCGTCAGATGATCTGTGTCCTGTCACAGCAGTAACCCCACAAAAACTGAAGAATAGAAATCTGAGTCTTGGCTAGTCAATTAATACATTGAAAAGTTGTCTTAGCTATCAGTGTGAGGAATATGTAGGCTTTGTGCTTTGCTTTCAAAGCAGCAAGGCATGTATCATTGAAAATGAGCCTTGTTGTCCATTTACAGTTTTGTGGACAAGTCCCGCCTAGTTATTTTTAAGACTCCAGTGGAATATTGCAAGTTACAGGAGAAGATTCTAGATTTGTGATTGTTTAGACAGGTACCTTGGATGAAAGTCTGTGTGAAATGGGGAGAAGTACAGTTTTGAGGTGCTTGTTGAAATGGCTATTCTGTTTTGTCCCAGTTGGAGGACTTGTACTAGCGAGCTGTGTCATTCCTAGATAACAGGAATAATAGAACTTCAAAATCTTGTATATATGTTTTGCTGAATTGTGTGTGTATTGAAAATAATTTTGAGGCTAAGAGCAGAATTTTTCTGTCGTTTTTAATGAACTATTATTCAGGTGGCCAAAAGATTTTTCTTACTGTATTGGTACTGTTTAATCTGAGTTCGAAGAAGTTTTTTGGTCAGATATTGGCTTTTCTGAAGCATCAAGAAAATTGGAAGTACTGTACATTCTAGAGCGGAGTATTTTTTTTTTAATGCTTTTGTATAGACATGTATAATCTTTATGTAATCTTCTTTTTTATATCATCTTGATTTATAAAAGCAAATTTATTTTGGCATCTGGAATATTATGATGATGCAGTGCTTGGGATGGAAATGCTTGAAAAAGATTTGTTCAGTTAAAAGATAACTTTCCAGAACTTTAAATATGACTTGATAAAAGCTGGCTTTAGCAGAATGCACAAACTCGGGCGTGAATCAGTTCTTGAAACTGTAGATTTTTTGCCTGCTTGGCCACACATGAGCTAAAGATGCTCTTATAGAATATGTTTCTTACACTAAGTGCCTGGGCAACTTAGTGTTTTGGCCATCAGGCTCTGGGTCACAGATTTTGGTTCTTTTAGCGTGTTGAAGTCATGGTCAACTTAATTGGTTACAAATTTGTGTCCTTATTAGCAAATTTTCTGATATCACGTCTGTATCTGTGTTTTTGTGTCCAGACCTCTTCTCCTAATGAAAGCTTTTCTTATTATTGGAACTTGAGACATTCTGGGCACCTGTCCCAGCGTGCCTGAGCAGCAGCTTTTGTGCCAAGGACTTTTAAAAAGAATGTTTTTGTATCCTTTCCCTCCTTTGACTTGGGGTTGTGGGTAATAAAATTTAGGCCAGATACTTTCAAAGTGTTTTGATATATCTGTATGATAACATTATTACTGTCCTGAAAATGAAAATATTGAGAATTTTAAAACCAACATGCATCTTTTGAGTGATGTAGGAAGGAAAAGCCTCAGGATTGCATATGTATGGCAAATGAAACACAAGTTCAGGTGCTTAATGGAGTCAAAGGTAGTTTCTGGTGTGTTAGATTACATTGATGGGTGAGTGTCTTAGAGTGGGGACAGCATGTGATATATAATTTCAGCTGTTGAGAAAGTGATTTTAACTGTGGTGTGCTGTGGCTGGGGACAAGTGTCCATTTAGTAGATCCAATTATGTTTAACCAGACTAGGCAGGTGACTTGTAGGAGTGTTGAGATTTACTGTACTTTTGATTACAAAATGATCTTTTTTTTTCTTAGGTCAGTCTTCCTTTTTAGAGGGCAACTCTTCAACTTATATAGTGATTGGTTTCAGGGCTATAAATCCAATGCTTGCCAATTTGGGTAAGGCTTGTGGAAAGAGGTGATAACTTTTATTTAAACAAGTGATAAAAGGGGAAAACAAACAGACACCCAAGTAGCCCTCCTTCAGTTCCAAACCAAGCCAGCAACTAAATAAAAGTTGAGAGCCGTTGTACTAGCAATATTATATTTCTTTCCATAAGATAGCTGAAGATTGAAAGAAGTTTCAGAGACTTGGCATCTGCTTTGCTGTGAAGCTTTTCTACAACTACTGAAATTTTTTCAAAATTGACTTAATTTTACTGCCTTGTTAAAATTCTAGACTAGTATATTGCTGTCAGTAAACTATTACATCTCAGATATAACTTGATCACAAGAGAATATTTTGATGTCATTTATATAAAACCATGTAGTAATGACGAATAATGTTTATTGTAGGGTATTTAATTGTCAGATACACTACCACTAGCCCCATCAATCCAAAATGCATAGGGAGTGACTTTTTTGGAGACCAATGTAAGCAGCCCTTGTAGGCAAAGCCAGAACTGCCACCGGAAGAAGTGGCGCTCTCCGATGCTTGTCCCAACCCCAGTTCTGTACCTTCCCTACGGGCATTTTGTTTTGCTGCACACCAAAACAGATGGGTCAACAGATCCAGGTTAGCCCTAACTACGTTCATTTTAACCTGAACCATTTTCTTGTGTGACTTATGATGAGAGCTCACAAATAATTGGGTTGTCATAGAGGAAAAAGCAACTTCTTTCCGTGGCAGTTCTACCTTAGAATGTTGAAGGAACTTCGGAGTCGATTTGAATGTGAAAGTTTGCAAATGTTTTCTTTTGAGATAGAGATAGGTACTTCTGTGTTGTTTCTGCAAAACTATCTTGTCTGCTAGACTTTTTAACATGAAAGAAATACTATAAGATAATGAGTTCAGATACAGCTTTTTACTAAAGACTATACAGTTTGGTAAAGTGTATGACAAGTCTGTAGAAAATATTTATAGTGCAGGTTTTTCTTTTACCTGTAGATATCAGTGTAAACAACACCGATTCATAAAATCTATAAAAAGCACGTTTAATCAGACACTAAATATACAAAAGTAAAAAAAAAAATCAGGTTTTTGTTTTGAGGGGTTTTGGGGGTGGAGAGAATAATTTTTCCCTTTGTTTTTCAATCAGTCTAATAGTCTTGTTCCTTTTCCCATGGTGACGGTCTGGCAAGGCATTTTCTGTGAAAGTTTGGTTTGATTTCCACACCCCCCACACCCTTTCATTCTTTCTCTAGTAGTCCCCCTGCCATCCCACCCCAAGGCCTATCTTGTGATCATCTGGTGAAGTTAGCACTCCTGGTGTGCCTTGAAGTCTTCCTTATCTTGTCCCATGGCATTTCTTAGTTATCTGATATGTATTTGTGCCAGGGTGAAACAAGCACTCCCTCTCCTTCTTCACATTGTCTTTCTGTTTGTTCCTTTGAATATTAGGTATTGGCCTCTTTGTAGTTGGGCCTGTTACATTTTTATCTTCATATCACTAGAAGTCGCTGATGCTAACAATTTATCTTATTGTGCACAGGTGCTTTTTAGGTATCTGTTACATAATGTTAAAATTGAGAAAGATTTATTGTTGCTATTTAAATGTTTTGAAGTAGGTTGTAGTTCTGTGAGAGGAAAAAAAAGCTATTCTTTACTCACTCTGGTATTTCTGCATAAGTTAATGGCCACTGTCTTAAGGTTGTGTAATTAGGTGGAACTTTGACCTTACCTCGCTATACCAAGGTAATTATTTTGAACAAGACTCAAAAATACAAATTAGAATATTATCTGGGAGAAGAGAATCTGTTTTCTATTGTGTCACACACTAGAATTTGGTATGTTTGAAGGAAAAAGGTATACACATATTAAGTATGTCGGATTGTGTTAGTTAGTAAGTGCTCTTTGATGGCAAGTCTTAGATGACATAGGTATTTTCATGGCTTAGACCTCTGACTTGCATGTATTTACATGCTTATATTGAAGAATTATAAGTAATTTTGTGGAGGTCATATAGCCAGGTTACAGAAATGATCTGCAGTTAATTATTCTAACAATTTTAAAACCTCCATTAATTGTATTTAACTGTAGACTGCAGTTGCAATGTTCTTGAGCTATTGCCGGCCACAGAAGCCTAAAGCCAAATTTCTAATTTGATTTTGCTCATAGTTTAATATTTTTAATTAGTTTGACTCTTGTAACAATCAAGTTTTTCATTAACTAGGACAGGCCACTAGTCAGAGAAGAAGAAATTGTCTTCTGATTTTTTTTTTTCCAATGGAATATTAACCAATTGCTTTGTAAATGTCCCAGTTTTGTCAGCCCTTAGAGGAATAGACTATGTAAGCTCACTCAGTTCACCCAGATGTTACTGAATTTCAGACTGATTGATGATGACACCCTTTGTTTTTTATCTGATAATTTTCTTTTCTTAGAAGTGCATCAGTAATTAATGGCAATTTCACGTGTACAATATTCTAATGGTTTCCCAGCAACAATAAGATAAATGTATTGTGAAAGAAAAGGAAGCAGCAATTTGAAAGGGGGGGAAAAAGGGGTTGCTGAATTAGAAATGATAACTTCTGATGTCTGACCACCAAAATGGACAGACTAGTTCAGAAGTCTTTATGCCCTCGTTTATTCTATTATAAACCTCAAAGAATTATTAATCTTATTCTTATGCTAATGCTTTTTTTTTTGTGAAGTGACTGCATGATGTTAATCACAGTTAAAAGATGAGGAACTGAAGGGCTACTGAAAGGGGAAAAACAAAACCCCAAGCCCAGAAAGACAAGCTGGCTTCGTATGCCTGATTTAGCATTTCTAAATGGTGACTTCTGAAGTGACTGTGCATTCTGTTGCACTTAACATGTTCAGACCACAAGTTCCTTTGATTTCAGTTACATTTCTGAGTTCCTAGCACTTTAGTAAACAAGGCCTCATCGTCTCTCCCTAAAAATACAGAAAATGTCAAATTTTTTCTGTGAAAATTGTGTTATAGGCTGTTAAACAAACATTGTATGGAAACCTTGTAATAGGTGGGAGGCTAACACGCAAGTCTTCAGACTTAACTGTTTGAAAATATGGCATAAATATTCCTTTTGTGCAGTATTTTTCTTCTGTGGAAGAAATCCAGCTTCAGTAAATAAGAAAGGTGGCTTTTGGGCAATATGCTTCTCTACCAACAACCTCGATTGACTCCAGAGGAAGATTTTTTTTCTGTGAACCGAACCAAGTAATGGCATCAAGGTTAAGGTTGTGTTTTGGTTTTGGTTTGGTTTTTTGTTTGTTTGGGGTTTTTGTTTTGGTTTGGTTTTGGTGTGCTTGTGTAATCACTTACCAAGTACTGTATTAGGATTAGGATTACAAAGTCTGACTAAAAGCTTGAGAAGTAAAAGATTATTTACCTTAGAAAAGAGATGAATAGGAGTTGTTGTGATAACAGCATATAAAATTACAAATGACAGATAGTAAATTAGGAATTTCTGGGTTTGTCCCCCTCCCATGTAACTGAAACAAACTGTTGAAGGCTCAGTATTTCTTAGGGGCATACTGGAAAGCTACAGCAGACCAGAGGTGTACTAACGTTGTCTTTAGTGTAAGTGACATGATTTAATCATATAAATCACTTTAGGTGGGTGTGTCCATCAATATTTATTTTTATAGTATAATATGGGAGACTATTTGTGAATTTAAATATTTTCAATAAAGTTTGGATACACAATCCTTGACATATCACTGCATTCTTATGAGGAATTTTTATGCATAAGTTTGCAAAGATTCGTAAAGGAAGTGTTAATCTCTCAACAGCAATACAAAGCAGAAGAAAAAACTATCCCTGGGCTTGCAGACAGGAGATGATGGATAGGAAGGGAAATCAAAAGTATCTCAGGTTACTTTTCTGCCCCATCTACTTGAATCAATCCATACTATTTTGTCTGCTTAACACCTGTGTGTGTCGTCTTCTGTGAAAAAGAGAAACAACAGGCAAAATAATTAGCAGATCCTTGGTTCACAGTATATATTATAGCCATTTTGGTGGTTATAGAAACCCAACTTTTGTCTAGTCCCCAGTCTGTTAAACATTCTTCATATATGACTTTTTGCTGGACTGCAATACCTTCTTAATCACCATTGTTACCTAGAAATCTAAAACACATGCTTATTATTGGTGTCACTCAAAGCAATATGTGTTTGCTGGCTTTGCAGCTGCAGTAAACTAATGAACTGTATTCCCACTGCTGTGCTGACATCAGAATTTGGCTATTGCAAAGATGTCTTAAGCATGATGAAGTACTGTTAAAGCTAAACAAACATAAAATTGGCACAAAGTATGTCTCTTCACAGGAATGAAGACTGAAAACTTTCTGACACCTAGGTAGTATGGGAATATTCTAAACTTAGGTTTTATTTATGAGAGACAGAAGATACATACTTATCTGATGGAGATGCCAGAGGTACAGTGTTAGGATCAGTTTTGCAGCCACAGTGGCAAGAAAAAGTGATTCAAATTTACTGTGAAGACTGATCAGCCTTTTTAATGTTGTACTCTGAAGTGAGTTGCTATTTCTTTCTAGTTGTTCAGTTATGTTATCTACTCTTAATTGTAATCTATTGTCTTCCATGGATAGAGCCTGGCACCCTTGCTGAAAGGAAGTAATTAGCAATTTTAGGCCTTATGTTTTTAGTATTGTATTTGGTATTATATATACAGTTAGTATTGTATAATGGTAGAAATTATGACATCTATCTTCAGGAGATTTATCAAAACTTTCCAAACAGTTTAAACAGAGAAAAAGTCTTGTACTGCCAGATTACATTGATAAGTGTTAGAAGATACACATCTTTTCTATTTATCAATAATTTTTTGAAAGGCACCAATATTGAAGATGAAAAGGAAGGAGAAAGAACATTGGTAAAGGATTTTGGACAAGTCTAGGGTTTTGCCCCCACACCATTTTTTGCTGTCTACAGCACTTGAAAAGTGCAGATGCTTAAAAAAAAAGCAGTAGTTATGTTAGTGCTTAGTAGTATTAGCATTTCCTCACAGTCATTAAAGAATTCCCCTTCCTTTGCAGTTGTAGTCTCTGTCTGTCTTACAGCTCTCTGTGGAAATAGCTTGATTGACCATGAGGGAATAGCTTGACATCTGCAGGTTTACAATATTTTTTTTAATATTGCATAACTTACTGATCTTAAAACTGTTCTATCAGTGCGTCTAACATGAGAGACCATTGAAGGACCAAGTTGTGCTTACAATGAAAATCTTACTACTGTTAAGTACCTGGGAATCAGTCTCTAAAAACCTGGAGGAAAACGTATGTTTTTCAGTTTACTTTGTATATGTAATAATTCTTTGCCTGGAAGAATGTTTTTAGCTTGCTTTTCTAATGAAATAAGTTTAATTTCTTTGTTACTGATCTTCCCTGAAGTTACGTTAGTTCAAAACTTTGTGGGTGTTCGGCAGATGTTTCAGAGATGGAACATTTGTCTAATTGGTGCTGAGCAGAACAGAGATGTCCGAATCTGGTTTACAAAAAGGAAAATGGACCAGCACTGTTAAGCGTTTCAAAAGGCAGCAGCCCCTGTGCTAGCTGGAATAAATTCAAGTAATTACTGCATGGGTGTTTCAAGTGTAGGGGATGTGCTGCCCCCTCCCCAGTTCTCCAGGCACAGTGCCTGGGGGGAAGTGGGCAGGTAGTGCAGGAGGATGAGAGAAGGGCAGCAAAAGGGAGTGAGTTGGAAGCCTGCTTGGAGGACAGTGATGGGGAACAGATCTGTTGGAAATCAGCCAGTGGTAATTTTGCTGTTTATGATAAAATTACTTTCATGTTGCAGCAGTACAGAAGGTAAACAGGTAAAATAAAGCACATAAACTTTTTAATACACTTTAACCCACAAATTGGTAGTGGACTGTGCATGGTAATTGAAAATATTACTAATTTTTAAACTTAAAATGGTGGTTTTCAACAGGTGAAAATCATACTTATATTCTTTGATCGTCTTGATGAAAATTGCTTATGCAATGTGCTATTACAGAAAGGGTAAAGCAAAAATGAAAAAAAGAAATCCAACCAAAAACCCCAAATGACTCAAAAGTAGCTAAAAATCTCAAAAGTTCTGTAGTTGATGTTTTGTATAGTACTTTTTTTACATAATTAACTTTTTCAGGGGTTTTTTGGCTACTTAGAATCATGATGATGGTGCAAATGCTGAAGCAAAATTTGTGCAGTGAAAGTAGAGTTGAAGTTAGGAAGTGCTTAATGTAAAGAAATTTAGCAATTTGAGCGTTATGATGATGTCATAGTGTGGATGTGAAAATAAGTTTGTTATAATGAGTTGTTCCTTGAAGAAAATAAGCTAAGTGACTTTACTTGTGGTAGCAATTCAGTGAAAGGAAAATGTGGTTGCGTATTTCCCCTTAAAATTTTTACTCTTGTCTTCTTGTAGATAGAGTAGTCAAAGTATGGTAAATCCTGTTATTTTAATATGATTCTGTGTTTTAACTGTGTTTTTCTTCTATTGTTTGAAAATATATGCAGGTACTTAATTATCCAAAAGGCAGTAATGGGTCTTCATAATAAACTCATTATTGAAATTCAATCAAAATATATTAATAATTTACTAGGAAGTTACTTGAAAGTAAATGTTGAGGAATATAATAGTTGTTCTTTTCTTGTGATTTAAAAGTGTAAAACCTGATTTTCGGTCACTTTGACTGCAGTGGTTTTTTATGTGCCTTAGTCCTGTCAGTCATAAAGGCAATAATTTTTGTTTAAAAACTTGGCTTATATGAAATAGTGAAGAGTAATAATTCAGAAATCATGCTGCTTTGGTTGCACAATGACACAATGTATTGTGGGGTATGTGAAAGGGGGTTTAATTCTTAAGCTATTGCAGTCATAAGAATAAAATAAGTAAGCTCAGTGCTTACTACTTTTGATGGTAGAAACTATTCAGTGTTCTGGGGGGAAGTGGAAATGGTGACCCTGTATGGTTGCTTTTTGACAGGTGGTTCTTACCATTGAAGTGCTGCAGAATTAGCATTCATTCACCTACAAGGCAAAACAAAGAAATGCAAGGCAACTTTAAAGCTTTTCTTCTGAAAATACATGTGTATTTAAATTCCTAATTCAGTCATGCTTTGTAAATGTAGTTGGCGTGTGTCACTATTCCTGAAAAACTTCTAATCCATCTCTTCTCAAAAGCTCCTACTTCTGCTATTGCCAGTAGAATTCCAGTGGTAAGAAAAGAAGTACTATTTTTGCTCATGTGAAGTCACTAGAGGAAGGCCTAGGAGCTGTTAGTGACTTTTTTTTCCCTTAGAAAATACGTGTAGACTATGAAAATAGGCATAACTCTGCAGCCTAAGGGAAAGTGGGAAATCTGGAAATAAGATTTCAGCTTTGTTCTACTTGGAACTGGTAGTCCGACATTAAATTATGAGAATTTTGCTTTAGGAAATGGGAGGGTTCACCAAGTACAAAAACTGTATCTTTGATAGAATGTATACACATTGAAGTAGGTCAGTGGAAAGCCTAGTAAGTTGTTAAAAAAATGGGAGTGAAAATCAAGTTTAATGTCAGTGTTTCTAAACCTCAGCTTTGGGGAAGTGGAGGTAGTGTGTAATGTTTTCCAAAATAATGGTCTTTCAGTCCTAGCCTGTGTTTCCCTTTAAAGGTTAAATCACCTTCAGTCAGTTTACAGATTAAAAAGGGTGCCATTTAATTTTGTTTTATTTTGACACTTCTGCCTACTGTTCTTAGTTTATGTTCCTGTGCAAATTGGATTATTCTGGTCTGAGTTGGATATGTTATGTAGATTAAAGCATATGCATCCTAGAATTGCAGCTTTATGTGTCACTCCATGTCTGATGCTAAAATTGGTTTCTGATACCCATATACATCTGTGAGGATGGAGTTCTCCACTAGCAGTGGAGCTGGTTTGAGACACACCTTCAGGGAGTCTTAATTCACAGGCTCTGCCTCCTGAGAATCCATACCATGAACTGTGCCCTACTTCATACTGTCTTGAGACTCTTCTGAGCCACTCTGACTTCAGTCTGTATGAGGGCTATCGTGCTTCTCTTTCTGTATACTATCTGAATTAATGCCTCTCAACACTTTGATTAAAAGCCTGGCATCATTCAGCATCCCCATAGAACTAATTTTAAAAGTAGCTTCAAAATTTTAGAAATTAAGACAATGTTAATTGTTAGTGCCTTTAGAGGATTTGTTGAGAGTTTCTTCACTATTTTTCATCATCTTTATCAATTTTCTACTCAAAAATGAAGCTATGAGGGAGAATAATTTCATTAGGAAGGTAAAGATGTGGAGGGTAAGTAATGACAGGTTAATTCTGCAGAATATTGCAAGTAAGTTTAGTAATCTGAGTTGACCTGCATAATGGATATTTTAACATAGTCAAAAGGAAGCTAGTTTATCATTAAAATAATAATAATAATCATAAAAAGGTAGTTCTCTTTATAGTCTGTCAGAATTGTGTTCTGGAAGCTTATTATCCTGACACTGTTGTACCTGACTACTTTGAGTACTCTTAATTTGCTGCTGCTACTTAAGGAAACAGTTGCTCTTCTTCATGCAGCTGCTATTGCTGTTCAGAGAGAACAACAGTTCAGAGTCGTTTTCCTTATTTGTGTCAGCAGCACTCTTTAAGTCATAGAAAATGAAGTTTGTGAAGACTAAGAGGAGAAAAAGTAAAAAATAGAGGCACATAGAGACTGGAGAAGGAGGGGGAAAGCAGTATGGTTGGAAAGGATGGAGTTGCTACAACAGAAGTTGGAGACTTGCCCTGAATCAAACCCTGGTGTGTGGAAGCACAAACATCAGAGCCAGCACTTCCAGCCAGTGAAGTACTCTTGCTGCTTGTGGGCCATCCTTTTCTGCATGCCAGCCCAGGTGTGTCTGTGGCCTGCAGGATACTGCATTGTGGAAGTGATCCTATTCAAAAGCAGTCACTTTTTTTCACATTTTCATTTGGATCAGTCTGATTTACACAGTCACCTACTACCCCCTCCTTGCGTTGGCAGAAGCTATATAACAGTCTTGGGGTGGCAGAACTGTTACTTGCAGTGACAGCCTAATTTGGAACACTATGTTCATTGGGTCTGACCTTACTAAATCAACTTTAGGTTTCATTAGACTGCACCCTGAGATTAGGGTGAAGTAATGTCATCCTTCCCTATCCATTTTTACAGCTATGTAATGAGCTGGTTCAAGAAGCAGATGAATCTGAAAAGTAACCTGGCCAGAAAAGGGGATTTTTCAGTAGTGTCACTGATCAGTCACATGCAGGAATAATGGAGGGACAGATCTGACAGATTTGGGTTGACTCAGCCATGAAACTGCACCCTAAGAAATTCTACAAACATCCACCCACCCCCTCTATTTGTGAGGCAGCAGCTGTAAAAAAAAAAAGTGTCCCTTGTTTTGGGGAGCTGCAAATGTGTGTGCAGTGAATGAAGTACTGACCTTCCATATCTGACAAAAGAAACTAAGAAACAGAAGAGAATATTCTCTGGTTACAAACAATGGAAATCAGTGCTGCGTTTGTACACAAATGTGTGCTTTTTGCTGGTGTCAGTAATTTTGAGGTAATCTGAATGTTGTGGAATCCACATGAGTTTTCTAATGTTTATCTGATTGCTGTAATAGATCATACCATTCATCCTAATACATGATTGCTTTAAAAATAAATTGATTTTTATATTGGAATTCAGACTTGATATAGTAGTAAGTAGAGAGAGAAGCTTAGGTACACCTCCCCTTTCTCTAGGATTGTTAGCTTTCCTCCTTTTTCCCCTTATTGTCTTTCCCATTAGTACAAAAGAAGAAACCTGAGGTTTCAGTGTTTTTGAGGCCTCCCTACACCTGATGGTTCACAGTTCTGTATCAGTATTATAATTAGGAGATGTGGTCTGTGATGTTCAGGCTGGCCTTTTCCTGTTCTGCAGTCCAAACTACTGACTCTTGTGCTGTGACTTGAACCAGAGTAGGCAGTACAGGCCAGTGCTTGCAAACAGATTTGTTGTCGTGCCAGCTTTCATTCTTACTGTTTTTCTCTGCCTAATCCCTGCTGTCGTTGATTGTTCTTTAAACCAAGACATGTGCTAACTTACAGGATATGTATCTGTCTGTAAGAGAATAAATGTGTGCATATGTACACAGAGATGAATCTTTTATTTCCAGATAATCATACATGCAAAAAAATTGTACTACCCAGCAGATAGGCACCATAAATAGCTTTCTCCCCCAAGCATGAACTGATAAAATGCAAGTAGTAGAATCATTTTGGTGTCATCCCAAAGCCAGCATTATTAACACTCCATAGGGCTCCTAGCAGGAATAGACCACGAGTTTACTCTTGTACATGAAACTCTTCCAGAATTATTATTATTCTTTAAGTCATTTAACTAATATATTTTACACTTCAGGGCCTGAGAATTGAACAGAACATATTGTTAAGGATTCCTTGATAGGCCAAAAATCTAGCCACTGTTGAAAGATTAACATAATTTTGTTTATTCTTCAAAGAGACAGTTTTTACAAGGAGCTTACACTTCTGTAGTGGTTATATGCATTGAAATTCTGTAGTTGCCAAACTTCAGCCAACCTTAGAACTGAATTTTGCCTGCTTTTCTGGTAGTAATTTCTTTGTATATGGAAACTTCTATGAAAATAGCTGCATGGGAATGCTGCCAGAAACTTTTGGATGAAGTTATATGGATAATTTTGATTATAAAAATCCTCCCTTTGAAATAATTTGATTTCCCTTCATGTTATGGGGTTTGTGGCTTGTTGGTTTTAGTTGTTTCATTTTTGTATTATTATTAAAGTAAGCCTTTGCTTGTACTCTTCCATTCAGTAATGCTTAAGAAATGAATATGTGAATATATTCACCTCTCAATAGCATATTGGGATTCCTGGGTTCAGCCTTTTTGTTTGTAAATAAGTTTTGGATACCTTAAGTGAGTCTTGATTCAAAATCTCTAATTAACTCTGAAGTCTTTGATAGTATATAAGAAAAAAATTGTGAGTAATTGGTATCATTCATAACTAGTAGATCAAATGTTCAGATGTTTGACTAACACAAAGAAATTTGGCTACATTTATGGGAAGCTAGATGAAGGCTAATATCAATTTTACTATCAATTTTACTATAAACTGCCTTTGTGCTGTCTTAATTCTGACCAGAATGCTTGTAAAACCATCATACTACAAAGGAGAGGTGAAGATGTTCTGGGTTTCCTGTGCTTCTCTGAGGTTTCTGACTAGAAGATACTGCTTTCTCATCCTAGAGAGGTGATAAGCATACAGGATACAAAATGCTTAAATTGGAAGAGTATCTTTAGTGATGGAAAACTACTTTTTTACTGCTTAGTCTCTCAGTACCTGATTCACCTGAGAATCAGCTGTCTTCTGACACCTGAAAGCAGCTCCTAAGCAAATTCAAACAAATCTCATAGACACAGTGTCAACAATATGCAAGTAGGTGGCTGGTACCTGATTTGATTGGTACCCTATGATATTACCATTTTTGAACTCTTGTGTGTGAGCAGTCAGAGCTCTGACAAAAGAAAGATGTTTGAAGTTAAAGCTGAGCAAGGCAATGGTTTCAAGCAGGCAGCAGGAAGCCTTTTTCTCCATCCTACAGTTTTCTTTTCTGGATGTTTCCCTTTGGTACTTCTTTTTGGTCCTTAGTACAGGGAAGTACTTACTGTTAATGAGGAAAATGCCAATAGTAGTATCTGGGAGTAACACCTTCCCACCTCTCTACTTGGTTAGGAATTTCAACCCTATCCAGATTATGGTTATTTGCTCTACTCTCAACATCTGGAACAGAATTCTGTGATTAATCTCATCCTGAATGTATCAGTATTTTAAGACTAGCGAATATGAAAACTGAAGCATTTTTTTCCCTCAGGTAAGTTACTTGGTCAGCAACTGCCTGTTGTTTCCTCCTACACTACTTTTCCATACAATTTATTGTCCAGTATTATGTCTCAGCCGTTTTCTTTAATGTGCTAAATGGCTTCAGCTTAATGTCTGAGTTTTAGGCACTAAAGACTGTAGTTGATGGGTTTTATTTCCTGATCATAAATCTTAGCCAACAGCATTTTTCATATTTAGGATGTCCACTGAACTTCTGCAGCTATTGAAGAGTATTGCAAACTTACATTACCTGTAGGTTGAAGTGCATTGCCGAATTCTTCCTTCCTCGCTGTGAAGATACTCTGCAAAAGGTTTTGGTTTTGAATTAAAAGAAACAACAAGACCACCAATTCAATTAGAATAAAATATTGCAGTGTTATATTTTTCTTTTTAGGATGGGAAGATGAGAAAGCAAACATAGGCAAGGTACATTCCATAGGGGCGTTTTTGTAAATGGGTTCAGTATACCAGTACATGGTCTGCATGCTATGATCATGAGAATGATTAAAAAAAATTAAAACAAAATACACAAAAAACCAGAAAAACAACATCCAGAACAGGGGTGAAGAAGTTTCATCCCGTTTTGGCTTTTGAAGCATAATAACAATCGAGCTTCATGTATTTAAAGTCTTGTATATGCAAACTTAAGGGGAACGTAATACCTTTATGTGGGATTCAGGACCAAAAGGAATAAGTATACTATCTACAGTGTTTTTAGATAAGAATAGTTAAATTTTGTGCTTATGTGTAATGTCTCATGTATGCTTAAGAAAGTCTTTGTGGTTTATTTTGACAGTCACCTGGTCAGTAAGTTGTCATTCTCCTGCAGAGTTTGTATGTGAAAAAGATCTGTTGTGTCCTTTTAAAGGTAACACTTCCCCTCTTTTTTCAAATTTCCCAATCATTGTTTTAGGATATGTTTATCTGTTAACTGCATTTTGAATCTCCAGCACATGCACATGGACTACTGTTCTGAGATCACAGCAGCTGAGCAAGTGAAGTTGTCTCTGTAACTTTTGAGTCATAAAAAACAAGATAATTTTTAAATAAGGCATTATTTTGGCTTCAGACCACTTCAGTCCCGTACTCTTGATGAAGTGTGTGCTTTCTTGTGTGTTCTGGGCAATCATAATTTTTTAGGCTGAGGCTTGCTGTCGTCTTTGTAAGCTTCTCAGATTTCTCTTTGACAGTCTCTTTGTCACAGATGCAGATGTTTGTGAAATGACCAAATCTTCTGCCACTGGGTACCAAATTTATGTTCATGCTTGAGGTACAGCTTGGCATTGTTTTGGGTGTCTAATTTAAAGGGAATCAGCTGCATCTTCCACCTATTTAGGGTGAAGGCAGAAATTACAGGATGGTGGTACTGTTGTAGTGATAGAATTTATTGAGTGAGTTTAACTGTACTATGAGACTCAGAAACTGTAAAATTTGATGGTAACAAACCATTTTATTTCTAATGAAGTATTAAACTAGATGCTAAAGTAACTTTAGGTGCATAACCTCAAGATCCTCTCTCTAGTCTCACCTCCTCTGTGGTTTTGTACTTTTGACATTGAAATTTCTCAAATTTTGTCATAGAGATAAGTGATTTTTCTGAGTGAACATGCCAAAGGGTTTTGCCAGTACAGAACTACTATGCCTCAAGTGCTTTTTAAAGTATGTTGGATTTTGTGTGATTCCTGTTCTTTAAGGATGTCGCTGGCAGCTATTTAAGTTATATTTCATACTTGCAGGTTGCTGATTTCAGCAATGTAGTTTAGTGAAATGTTGTTTTCAGCTACACTCAGCATGATCTATTCTAAGGCTGGGCTTAAATGGTGTATTTAAAATATAAAAATTAAACATTAAACACATAAATAGTGTATTTTCTAATAAAAAGTAGTAAAAGAATTTCCAGCCTTTAGTTTTGAGAAGTCTGCCCGATTTGAGTTCTTCGTTACATAGTTATATGATTTTATTTTCCTCCAGAAAATTTATTCACAGATAATGAAATTGTTTCGCTAATTGGAGGGCTTCAAAGTAAAGTAGAAGTAATGTAGAGATTAAAATGAGAAAATAGGGCATGTTTGAGAAAACACATGCAGGTGATGTGAGTAGATTCACCAAGAATGGATTGGAAAAACTGTCTAATGGTGTATACCTGATGTTTGTAGTGACAGAGGTTATACTATCACTATATATGTAAGTCTTCATCTGAACTCTGTTTCTAGCAGGAAAAGGAAATTGAAGTGCTCTCTATGATTTTTGGGACATTGGTGATCTTTGTATTTCACAAGTGAAGTTTTAATACAAGAAGGCTCGTTAGTGCAACTTTTTAAAAAAACGTCAGTCATGTTTTGAAAACATTCTTAAAAAAACAAAAGCAGCCTTGCATTAACACTTTTTATATCTGATGTACCGCCTGATTCTTATCTTAGCAAAATCAGTAGCTATAAAACTGTGATTACATGTGAGGAATGTTGAGGGACAGGTACAGCAGTTACGGTCATTCTCCAGCTATCCACAAGGAAGGAAATTTGATGGAACTGATACGCAAAATAGTTGCAGAACTCTTGTGATGGAAACCGGGAGCTACTTGAAGTTCTCAAAATATTAGAGAATTCCCAGACAAGACTTTATTAGCCCATAATTAAAATAACTATCTAAAATCAACCAAGTCACCACTATTCTGGGATGTGACATACTGTCTTCTAAAATAGTATTGCTAATCCAGAAAGGAATAATAGTGCTCTGTAAAAGCAGTAATTTGATTGTTTTTTCTTCAATTAGGTAAAAAGAGAGTAATGGTTTTGTAAACAGAGTACATATTTTGGATGGGAGATAATTTTCAATCAGCTCAAGGTAGCAATATTGCTTCAAAATATCACTAAAGTGTTTAGCAAAGTTAGAAACAAGGGAAAACATAGGCCTGTTATTGGTGATTGGGTGTGAATGTCAAGACCCAGCAAATAAAACTAGGTGTGAGTTAGAGACATAATGGGAAAACCTGTGTTTTTTTCTATCTTCCTTTCTTTTCCTTACTCCCCTGCCTCTGTCCTTTCATTTTTCATTTTTACTTTTTCTTTGGGCATACAAATTCCATTACTCCCATACCCAGAATGGAAAAGTCTACATTGTAGTGTGAAATACTATATCATAAAATGAACACTAAAACCAACATTTTAAATGCTGTCATGTAAAGTCCACCAAAATGCTTTCCGTAAATAATATATTAATTTTGAAATATTTATCTGCTTTTAATATTGGCAGTTATGATGGTGATATGAATTTCTTGAATAATTTTCATATTGTTCTTTGCTACTTACATTATAATAAAATGCACAGACTTATTAATTTTAGGGGCTTATTTCTCAGAAACTGAATATCCTACGCATAGTCATTCTATCTTTATCATCATCCTGTTGCTGAGCACTGTGGATTTGACTTTCCTATCCTTATATAGGCAATAATAGCGTCTTTTATTTTTCCTTTAGTCTCCCACCTCATTTTAATGACAATTTTTAAAATGGAAATTTTCTTTAAAATAGTTTTAATTATTATTATTTTTATAAATTTCACATGTGTCAGAAATCAGTCTCCTACTTAGGGATACTTGACATTATTTACAGTAAAATAATTTAGGCTTACTAAATGAATTGTACCAATACAATACTTCCCATACACTTATTAGACATAATTTTCTTCCTCCTCATTAAAGAATTAAATAAGACTTACAGCCAGGAAACCACTACAGATATGTTTCAGGTCCAATTTTTTAGGGACCAGTTTTTTCCTGTGCTTTAAGAATTTCCAGAAACTTTGTTTTTAATGGGGCTACTTTAAAATAAAATGAAACCACAAGACTCACGCAGAAAGAAATTGTTGCATTTTACCTTCAGTCGGTTCTTTAGTGCCTTAGTTCTGAGCTTGGTACCTGCCTGAAGGCAAAGCTGGGATATTTTGTATTTCTAATACAGATAATAGTGTGCAACAGGTAGCAAATTTTCTGGTAAAATAATGCTTCATTGGAGAAGGGTAGTTCATCTGAATGGAAATTCTTTGCAGCGCTGCATCTGGTTTGGTAGGTGCCGTAGCTGGTTCCTCACCAGCTGCTGGCAGAAGTTTGCTGCAATGTCCACATCAACCAGTGCCTTCTGAGGAGCTTGTTAGGGTTTGGTGTGCTGTTATTTGGGGGTCTTTTGTGGCTGTTGCTGGTTGGTAGTCTTAGTTTTGATTGTAGATAGAAAGATGAGGGCTTTTTAGAGTTTTACAGTTATGATTTTTGTCTAGCCTTTCACATGGCAATAGGAACTCACAGCTTTTGCATTCTGTGTAATCATATGACAGTCCTGTGCTGTGACTCCAGTAGATGATAGCAATATAGACAAAAATCTTTAGTGCAGTTTTGTCACTAGATATGGTTCATGCTGGAGTTTCACATTATTTGCCCCCTGATTTTTCAGTCTTGAGGCACAGTGGAACCTGGCTCCTAAAGAAACCAGAAAAATTAATGTTATAGCTGAAGAGTATTTTCTTGTTGGCCATGCTGCCTTCTGGTGCTACTGAGTGTGATGTTATGTGTAATTGCTGGACATTGAATGAGTTCCATGAGAGAAATTTTAATTCCCTTATTCTCTTACTGCCGCAGACTGTGCAGAGTTAAAGACTGAGGTACAAATATGTCACATAATTTTATGCTTCAATAGGTAAAGCAAGTTATCAACTCACAATTTACAAGATTGCTGAAATAAAAAGCCTCAATTTTCGTAGAAAAAAATATCTTTTTGTGGACTTACTTGTTGGTTGTGTTGAAACACAATCGGGGAAAAAGCATGGTGTGCTTTATACATGCCCCAGTTTTGGATGACTGAGTCAGGAAGACTGTATGGTGTACTATGGGATGCATCTGCACCATGGTGTAGAAAAAGACATGGATATAGTCTTTAAAACATCAGTGTCACTGGCAGCACAGCTCTCTAGTTGTGTATTAGTGTGAGATACACATAATAGTGTTGTGAGAACTGATCCTTAAATACTCACTTCAAAATGAATCCTTACAGTCAATTCACAGTAGAAATGCAAATACCATTTTTGTTCTTGTCCAGCACCACCAGAGGAAATGAATTATCACGCAGCAGTGAGTTGGTTATAAAGAATTCTCTCTCTAACATCTGGATGCTATTATCAAAGTACTTGGGAAACTTCATATGGAAGTAAAAAAACTACTGCACCATGAGGAATATGATTTTAAGGATTTTGGGGGTTTGCCCCAGCCATATATAACACCTGCCAGTATACCTAGGGAAAAAGGACTATTTAATGAAATGCTTCTAACTGTTGATGTCTTGAATTATCATTAGAATGTTTAAAAAATAGACTCTTTCAAGTCCCTCTGCAAATACTCTTATGTATCTATGTATGTGGAAGTGAAGTTTCTGAGAACTTAGATGACTCTCAGTGTTTTAATTTAGGAACCTTCTTAGAGTATTTAAACAATTGTTAGTCTTTGGCAGGAAAATCATAATGAATTCCATGACAAATCTTCCCAGTAATAAAGACTGGTAATAAATACTATTGAAGACTGAATTGCTTAAAAAAATTAAAATAAAAATTTAAATAAAAATTGGTGCTGTGGCACTACACTTGTATAATGGGTGTGTAAGAGATCAAGAGTAGTATTAATATGAAGAGATTATGTGCTGATAAATATATGCGAATATATGAGAAGAACTATACACACGTTGTTAAAGTGGGTGATTTAATCCACAGTATTATCTTTTGTGTTGTAGAAAAATTGTGTGAAACAGTTTAAAACTGGCGTAATAAAATACTTCAGGATTTCAATATTGATAAGGCCAAACTAGGAATACTTCTCAATGTTTCTTACACTAAAATAACTTAAAAAGTCTTGAATTGAGTAGCCAGGTATTGTCATGCATTAAAGGCTGCTTGTAAGCAAAAAGGAAATATGAAGGAATAATTTTTGTTATTGACAGACCAACAGTGACCTAATGTTACATAGTACTCTGCACATTTGAAAACCTTGTAGCTGTTTGGGAAATGTGATGAGGTGTTCATCACAACCAGGGAGGATTTCGCAGAATTCCTGTTAAGTTAGATAATTTGAGTGGGGTGAATCCAGTGGAAGCTTTTAGGTTCAATGTTGATTAAAGCAAGGTGATGAATAGTGAGAGAAAACAAAACTATTTGCTGAGTTCATGAAATTGTAAATCAGGGGATACATATGTATCAGTCAAGGCCGCTTAGTGAAATGTTTGACCCAACAGCTTCTGTTGAAAAATCTTACAGAATTTAATGCTGGGTAAGGAGCCAAATGGTGAACACTGTGGGTATTATGCATCCCTTATATAAATCAGATATGTGTGCAACACTGAAGTTACAGTAAATCTTTGCCTCCAAAAGTGTGAGATGAGGATGTGATGAGAATAATAAGAAATTGGAAGGAAAAGAAAGTGGTGGCCTAGAAAAAGTGAATGGGGAACCTCTGCTGTCTTAGGTCATGATGCAAACCCGGGAAATACATAATTAAATTAAAATGAGTAAGTTAATTGATACATTGCATACAAGTTTTGAAAATCACCATAACAACATATTTTTGAGACCTTGAATTTAAAATGATCAGTGATCACATCTTATCTCTATTGAAATAAGTAGAAAGCCAGTTTGTACTGAATAGAGGTAAAGGTAAATTTTCTGGCAGCCTAGTAGGATTTGGATATAGCTGCCCATTTCAGGCTTCATGTGCTTGCCACTATGAAGTTTAAGAATTTTTATCACTGTTAGATTGTTTGTTAGGAGTTTGTGCACTGGAAGACTAAATAGTTCTTCCCTTCCTGATCTTGGCCATTTAATTCTGCCTACCTTCCCTTCTACTAGCTCTGGAATGTATCAGATCTGTCTGTGATCTAACTGCCTGTCAGAAAACTATCCAGGACTTTTTCCAGGGAGTTTTTCAGACAGATTAGTGAGTTAAATTGACTCATGAAGTTACTCAGCAAGTGTTGGATCCAGTGCAAAGTGTGCAGTGGCACTCCATGGCCAGAAGCAGGACAGGGTGAGTAATGGGAAAGGAAGGAGATGGTGGCTGCAGGTGGTTAAACTGGATCTCCATGTCACAAGGAACCAGTACCATAGCTACCTGGAGACTGGTTTGAACTGTGTACCGATGTGACTCCTGGTACACAGGTCTGAATTTCTGTCTGTGCATCGTCTTCCTTGGGTATTTCTTATCCTGTGTACAGAATTGTAAGAAAGATAGAGCTCCAGCCAGCCAGTTACAAGGGAAGTTCTGTTAAATTTCAGGCCATTAAAGCTGATTGTAAGGGGGTGGGGGTGTTCTGGTGGGTATGTTTTTTGTTTTCTTTTGAATTTCTTTTAACAGTTTCAAATACTGCTCATTTCAAAAGATAGGAGGGATGATAAAGATCCCATATTGTTACAACAGTGTGGATATAAATGGACTTACAGGATGTACTTACATGAAGCATGACAGTACCTGCTTAAAGACAACAGATACAGACTTGGCTTTAAAGTATCATTTAGGTTGAAGGAGAAAGCACATTACTATTGTATATAGTAGTGAAGGGGGTATAAAAATGGTTTTGAATCTTCCAAATCCTACTGCAATAAAATATAATTTAACAATTTGATATTTAATTAATAATTTATAATTTAATAGAAATATTTGATATAGTAACAATAAAATTTTTAATCAGTTATATTGTCTAAAATACTCAGTTCTAAGCAAAATGTTGTATTTTGCCATAGCTGTAGTGATGAGAAATGTAGTGTAGCATTTTCTTTGCACATCATGAGTTTGATTTTTTTCCATGGGCTTGTTCATAGACAAAGATGACAAGATTCATGACATGCAGAGATCAGAGTATTAGGATTATCTTCTGCTGGACAGGAAAGTCNAACAATAAAATTTTTAATCAGTTATATTGTCTAAAATACTCAGTTCTAAGCAAAATGTTGTATTTTGCCATAGCTGTAGTGATTAGAAAGGACGTGTAGTATTTTCTTTGCACATCATGAGTTTGATTTTTTTTCCATGGGCTTGTTCATAGACAAAGATGACAAGATTCATGACATGCAGAGATCAGAGTATTAGGATTATCTTCTGCTGGACAGGAAAGTCACCATTTTACTTCCTATTGCAGTGTTGTGGTCTTGGGAAGCATACATTTTTGGAACCTTTCCTTGTATCAGTCCATACAAGTGGACATGATACATGACTGGTTTTGCAGGGCAAGGTATTCCACCAGTATTTAAAAAGCATGTTCTAATCTGTGCCATGAAAAACATTTTGGATTAATGCATGTGGGTTTTTTTCATTTTGTTTGCCTTTTCCTCCTGCATCTGTTGCATTTATTTTACTGTGAGGAATCTTCTAGCTTTACAACAGAACTGGAATTGTGCTGTGTGTTGATTATGAAGATGTAAGATGTGGGTAGTGGAACAACCTCTCTCACATACTGGTAACATTACTTGTCCTGTTTTGATTAGGATGATTTATGTGTGTGATGTTTGCATTCATTGTGTAGTTACTTAAACAAGTGGACCAAGGAAGTTACCTAAAAAAAAGTTAGTTCAGTTACGCTGAACTAACTGCTCAGTATACTGGTTTTATTACACATAGTAGCTGGTCTTTGTGATTTTTCATACATTAGATAAATTTAATATTTGGGCTCTTCTTGCTTGATGCAAGGAAAATAATACAGAATATGTTGTTTAACCAATGTGAAGATAGTGGTAAGTCAGAGATCTGTGAGTTCTTTGCGTGTGATCCATCAGTTGGCCAAAGCTCTCAAGAGAAGCCTAATGTAGGTTAGTCCCCAGGGGAAGGATAGCCAGTTAAACTGTTTGCCCAATCAGAGGACTATATCACTGTACAGGCTACCACTGTTATTGCTGCATCACCTCTACATGTCCTATGATACATTTGTAATCACATCTGGAAACCCTGGTCATTGGCTTCACTTGGTGAGCAGGATGTAAAGAAGGAAACAAATAGTCTTTGCCCCAAAGAGTTTAGAATATGCTTTATATAATCTTTTATTCAACTTTTCATTTCCCCCATACCCCGAGTTATTGAAAGCTGGTTAAATGTCTTGTCAGAGACTATAGATTAAAGACTTTGTAGTGAAAATCAGGCAAGAAAGTTTATTTTTCAAGGGTTACTAATAGTACCAGACAAGGAGTGATACTTTTTGTTTTACAGCTGCTGTGACAGGAGCAGAACTTCACAAAAATATATCAGGTCCTTTCCAGTTCATTGATTCCATGATTCTCATGTCATAGAATCATAGAGTGGTTTGGATTGGAAGGGACCTTAAAGATCACCTAATCCCAAACCCCGACCGTGAGGGACACATTCCGCTAGACCAGGCTACTCAGAGCCCCATTCAGCCTGGCCTTGACCAATTCTAGGGATGGGGCATCCACAACTTCTGTGGGCAGCCTGTTCCAGTGTCTCATCACCCTCACAGTAAAGACTTTTCTTCCTAATATCTAATCTAAACTTACTCTTTCTCAGTTTAAAGTCATTCCCTGTTGTCCTGTCACTACATGCCCTTGTGGAAAGTCCCTCTCCAGCTTTCTTGTAGGCCCCCTTTAGGTACTTGAAGGCTGCTATAAGGTCTCCCCAGAGCCTTCTCTTCTCTAGGCCAAACAGCACCAACTCTCTCAGCCTGTCTTCGCAGGAGAGGTGCTCCAGCCCTCTAATCAACTTGGTGGCCTTCTCTGGACTCACTCCAACAGGTCCGTGTCTTTTCTGTGCTGAGGACCACGGAGCTAGATGCAGCACTCCAAGTGGGATCTCACCAGGGAGGAATAGAGGGACAGTCACCTCCCTCAACCTGCTGGTCACACTTGTTTTGATGCAGCCCAGATACACTTGACTTTCTGGGCTGCAAAAACACCTTTCCAGGTTATGCTGAGCTTCTCATCCACCAGAACCAAGTTCTTCTACTCAGGACTGCTGTCAATTCATTCTCTACCCAGCATTTGTTCCTGAAATTACTGCAACCCAGGTGCAAGACCTTGTAGTTGGCCCTGCTGAACTTGAGATTTGCACAGGCCCACTCCTTAAGCCTATCAAGGTCCCTCTGCATGGCATCCCTTCCCTCCAGCCTGTTGACTGCACCACACTGCTTGGTGTCGTTGGCAAACTCGCTGGGGGTGCCCTCAGTCCCACTGTCTGTCACCAACAAAGGTGTTAAACTGTGCCAGTCCCGATACCAACCCTGAGGAATGCCATGCTCCAGTTCAGAGACAAGAATGTTTTCTGGGACAGTGTCAAATGCTCTCCACAAGTCCAGGTATGTGTCATCATTTGCTCTTCCCTGATACACCAACACTAATCCCATCGCAGAATGCCACTGAAATTGTCCCCTTAGGGAAGCCATGTTGACTATCACTAATCACCTCCTTATTTTCCATTTGCCTTAGCATAGTTTTCAAGAGGATCTGCTCCATGATCTTAGAGGTAAGACTGACTGGCTGTAGTTCCCTGGGTAGGCCTTGAGAAGGAGTTGTTTGTAGTGAAGTGAACCATGCAAGCAGATGCTGCTCCATGACATGCTTCCATGGTCAGAAAGCAGCCCCAGTGCTGAAGCTGGAGATCCTGCAGGCTCATTTCTACCCATTTCTTTTTCCAGGACATGAATGGCACTCCTGTATTAAAAGCATATTAAAAGGATTATAGAATCATTAAGGTCAGAGAAGTCCTTTCAGATCATTGAGTCATGTTCACCAGTAAACCATGTCCAATCTACGCACTTACAAACACTTCCAGGTTTTTGGAAGGATTCCTGCTTGACCACTCTTTCAGTAAGGATATTTTTTCTAATATCCATCTGAACTTCGCACGACACAACTTGTGACTGTTCTTCTTGTCCCTTTGCTTGTTACCTGGGAGAAGAAAGTGACCCTCACCTCCTTTCAGGTAGTTGTAGAGAGCGATAAGGCCTCCCCTCAGCCTCCTCTTCTTCAGGCTAAACAAGCCCATTCTCTCAGCTGCTTCTCGTAACACTTGTGGTCCAGACCCTTCACCAGCTCGAACTGGTGTTGTCTGAGAACTTACTGAGGGTGCACCCAATCCCCTCATCCAGATCATCAATACAGATACTATCTAATAGGGCTGGCCTCAGAGACCTTGTGCTGTTGTTTCAGTAGGTTAATTAGCACAGTCCGGTAAATGTCCTCTTACAAGAAAAGGCTTTTGCGACTCCCTTGGTAGCCACCTTCTGTACCTTTCAATTTATTTTTTTTTTTAATCAGTGATGGTAATCAGGCCTAAGTAATGGATTTCAAGTCAGCATTTAGTATTTTTAGCATTTCATGAGTTATATTGCTAGTTTTTTCCTTTCCTTCTGTCATATCCTGCTATTGCATTTTCATTGTTTTCATGCACATAGCCTGTTGTTGGCTCATAATTTCCTTACAATTGCTTAATAAATGTCCATCTTTCCTCTCTCCTGTTGTTTCCAGCTGATAAGCTCTTAATAGCGTAAATGCTTGGATTTTAGAGCTAAGCATAAGAGCATTTACCAGCAATAAATTTTTGGTGTTTCTGTTCTCACATAATATCCTATCCTTTATTGCCAGTCTGTAACTGTGTCATTAACCATCCATTCCTACCATTCTGCACCAGTAAATTCATTCAGATCCAAAATGTCCTTTCGGTTTAACACTGAGGAGCTAAGGACAATGTTGCACTAATCTTCATCTCTTGCAGCATTCTCATTTTCCATGTGGCTCAGTGTGATACTCTTCTTGACACCTGGACAACTTTCTTGTTGTGGTTGGTGTTCTGTAGAGTGTTGATAATCTTATTGAAGGCATGAGCTGTTACAAGATGAGGATTAGCAAGGTAATTTAATTTTCATGTGCTGCCCCGTTTTTCTTAAGTTCTTTGTTTATTTACCCTTCCAGATTTGGTTTGTATTATGAAATTCTGTTGATGTCAGCCTGTTGGATATATTGGCAAGATCTCTTTTCTTGATCATTATGTTAATATTTGATAATGTTCCTTGTTTGGGGGTGATGGTGGTGTGCGTGTGTGGTTTGTTGTTGGGATTCTTTGGTGTTGTGGTTGGGTTTTCTTGTTTGGTTTTGGGGTTTTTGTTTTGTTTTGTTTTTTAAGAAAAGCTGACAAAACCTGTGGTGTTAAGTTTGTGATTTCATTTGTCGGGTACTTAAAGATTCTGGAATAACAATGATCTGATCCTCCTGATTTGAATACTTTGGTATCTTTTCTTTTTGTTTCTGTCCACACAATAATGTCTCTTCCATGTTTCTTTGGTGCTTCTGGCTGACAAATAGGATTGTGTCTGAGGGAGGCCAAAACTTCTCATCCTAAATTTGCACCATGTAGAAGTATTTTTTTCAAAAATGTGTGTCTGGGGATTTTGTTGTGTTTTACACTGAGGTCTTAGACAAAGAATATAATTTATTGTTAATGGTAAGGATCGCCTATAGTACTGCTTGAATCATGTGAGGAAAAATGTAAAAACACTCTGATGGCAGTTGAAAACTGCTGTATTTGGGTGTACTGTAATTTTAACCTTGGCATCTCTCACAGAGTTGTCTAAGCTCTTGAAGTGTCATCTGGATTCACATCCATTTGGTTATGTTTTACTTTCAAATATCTTTTGTATTTAACCTTAGTACTGAAGTTAACTTCTGATATTATTCCCATTATAACAAATGGTATCAAATTCTCTCAATTGCTAAATTTCTTCTTTTGATTATTGCAAAATTTTTAAATACTGAGTATCCTTTCCTGGTCTTTTTACAAGCTGGTGGTGGTTAAATGTTACTACTTTGGAATCCTTTGAATAAGCTGTTGTAAGAAGAGTGCAGTAAGTGCAATGTGCACACACTTTTCCCCTGCTGTGACTGGCTTGGAGGCTGGTGTTTGTCCTGCCAGCTGCAGCGGGCTTTTGTAGGTCTGCTTGCTTCTTCCTCTCTGCAAGCACTGCTCTATCTTCTCTTTGCTGATTACCCTGTTCTCTCTCGGTGTTTATATGGCTCTCCTCCCTATAATACTGGAGTCATCAGTAGGTTTCAGCAGCAGCTGATCTTCCTGATCCCACAAACCATGTGCCCAAATCTACAGCATCTGTTAGTGTTTCCATCCAAGGCATAGGTTTTGCACAATAGCTACGTGCAGCTGCATCATATGAGGGCAAGGTACTGTGCTGATTTAGTGTCTTTGAAAACAGGCTGCATGTATGCTGCCTATGGGGTGTGGGCAGTCTGTAAGCATCTGTCCACACAATTCTGGTGTGTCAACCTCTGGTGTGTCATCCTCTGGTGTATGTTTCAATGCAGCTGAGAGGCCAACAGCCTCACAAGAAGCGGCAGGTATTGTTCATCTCACCTCATTTCAGGCATCTAGTCACACTGAGCTGCTTTCATAGTCGGCACAGAGTTTCAGGGCAAAACTGAGGTGACATCTGTAAATGTCATTATAGACATCTGTGCTTGAACTCAGTCAGGGTCTGTGCATTCTCTCTAATGGGTGAAAGGGTAACCCAGAGTGACTGGCTTGCACACTGCGTGGTTGATGCAATCAGATGAACACCTCCCTGAAAGCTTTAACTTCTTTAATTTTCAATATGTTTGTAACATGCTAAGAGTGACTTAAGCAGCCTTCATTTAGCTGTTCTAGCTAGCTTGAGTGAAGGCTTTTGCATTTCTTCAGTGTTAGATTATTTCACTTACATGTTTGCAGATCCTAGGAGAGTAAAATCTTGATCTGATAGTTAGAATTTCAAGGTAATGTGGTAAAAATGGCAATAATGAAAATTTCTAGAATAGTTTTAAGTGTTTTATTTTTGCAAGCTAAATAAAGCACAAGTGTGTGACAAGTTAGTGGAGATGCATTAAATCAAAAGCAATACAGAACAAATTTAATACTAAATGTGCATAACTATATTTTGTTTACATTTCTGTAGCAATTAGTGCTTAAATTGAGTCCTTAACTGTTTGGAAAAGAGTTGATGATGTTACATTAATGCATTTAAAGAATACTTTTCTGTCTCCTGCTTTTTTTTTTTCTTTTGCGCAGAGAGCACTGACAGTTTTTTGTGGTGAAAGCTGTTAAGTCTGTAGGTTTTTATATAAGTGAATATCAGTGTTCTATTTAGAGTTGGTTTGATTGTACAGCAGTTAGACAATAGTAATTTGAAAAAGTAGTGAATTCCTGTTACAGTTTGATCACCACTTCTAGGAATAGAAACTATCTTAGCATGAGAAGGAGTGGTTTCCAGTTTGGAAATTTAAAACCTTAAATTATTTGAACCTTTAGTCTTTTTTTGTCTGTAGAGTTTATTTTAGGTTTTCAGTTTCATGAGCAAATTCTTTGAGTAGATAAATTTCTGTCACAACTAATATTGGTATTGCAGTGTTAAGGCTAGAAAAAATATAATTGTAAAAATATTTCTAAACCAGTTACAATCAGTTCTTCATAAGACATTAAAACTTCTTAAGAGGTTGTCAGTGTTTATTAGGCATTGTGCAACTCGGATACTGCTGCTTTTTTTCTTTCTTTAATTTCTTTGAGAAACCTGATAATTTGTAACAGGAAATGTAATGGAGTTATAGGAAATGTGCAAAGAATAGGACCTATGTGCAATACAGTTTAAGGAAGATTTTTGGGAAGGACTGGATACATATGCTGAATTTTATGTATTCCTTCTGAATACAAGGGCAATGTAGGAAAATCTGTAAGGCTTGGTGTAAGGCAAGACAGTGTGAAAGACTAGGTTCTTTACTTTAATCCCAGAATATCCTAAAATTTTGTTAATTAAATGGGAAAGTTGTGTGAATTTTCTCAGCACCATGCTGCTTTACCTTGTATGTTTTTGACATGTCAGAGAAGGGATAAATGCAAGATTTGTGCATATTGTCGTATGAATATGAGACTTTAAAGAAAGATCTTGGAGTATGGTGATGTCATCTAGGAGGGTGTGGAGAAAGGAGGTTGGTCTTGTGGGGAAGATCAAAAGTTTGCTTATATAGGTAATCTATAAAATGGGTAAAATGACTGGTAAGAACTTTGGTGAGATAAATTGCTATGGTACAGATACAGTTTATCAGGATCTCCAGATCTTTTAAACCTCTCTACCATTTTTGTAAAGCCTTCCATAATAGTTGTCTGAATCCTATGCTGCAAGTTAAGACCATTATTCCTTGTCCTGCCACCAGAAGAGTGAGCATGTGTGGTGTGGATTTTGTTGTTTGGGGTTTGTGGTTTTTTTCATCATGTTTTTTGATTTGATGATGGTATTTGGGTTTCTAAATTTGATTGTGATTGGATGTTTTTGTTGTTGGGGTGTTGGGGGGGGTTGAGTTTTGGTTTTGTGTTTGTTTGTTTGTCTAACGCCTTCCTGATTGAAAGAATCTGGTACGTTTTGAAGAGTACGTTTCCTGCATTTTTAATTCTTGAAGGAGACAGGTGATCACAGAATATACTAAGTTGAATGGGACCCATCAGGATCATTGAGACCAAGTCCTGTCCCTGTACCAAGAATATGGACAAAATGCTTCTTGGACCTGTTCCAGTACCCACCCACCCTCTGGATGAAAAACCTTTTTCTAATACCCAACCTGAACCTCCCCTGACACAACTTCAGGCCAGTCCCTCGGGTCCTGTTGCTGGTTACCACAGAGAAGAGATCAGTGCCTGCCCCTCTTCTTCCCCTCATGAGAAAGTTGGGACTGCAATCAGGTCTCCTCTCAGTGTCGTCTTCTCCAGGCTGAACAGAGCAAGTGACATCAGCTGCTTCTCATACAGCTTTGCCTTTAGACCCTTCATCATGTTTGTGACCCTTCTCTGGTTACTGTCTAATAGCTTTATATCCTTCTTACACTGTGGTGACCAAAATTGCTCCCTGCACTCAAGGTGAGGCCAGACCAGCCCAAAACAGAGCAGGACAATCACCCTGCCCCACCTGCTGTCAGTGCTATGCTTGATGCACCCCAGGGTGTGGTGATAAGTGGTCCTGTAACAGGCAGACCTGTGCTGTCAGAAGAATGGTTTTGTGCTTTCAGCAGAAAACATAGCTTAAGAATGTTTTTAGTGAAATAGACCAATACAGATAAAATTTTTATCTTTATGGGCTGTGGCTGTAAAGTTCTCTTTTTTTCTGTTTGTTGTTGTGTGAAGTTTTTCTCCTCTCTCTTTCTTGTTTTTGTGGTAAGTTGCTTCATGAAAGATTGTACTTGTACATTTATAGAAATTAAAGAAGAGTTTTAAGTAATGTACTGTAGGAAAGGTTGCTGTCAAACATTTCATTTGTAAGAGATACTGAGTTTGAAACTGTATTTCGAAACTCTGAAAGGTGAAGCTGAAAGAGCATTTTAATGGGGGAAGCAGAGGCATGCTTAATAGCAGAGAAACAACCGTAGTGTCATTTGAATGACACAATAACAAAAAAAATCTGGTTAGAGTAAGAGATGTGTTTATTAGTTGTGTGAGCTTAGTCTTCTCTTGTGTTTTACTGTTATTATTCTAGAGGTAAATTTGACCCATCAGGATTTATCATTTTGCATTTTCTCATGAATCTCTTTAATGTGCGTACTGTGTATAGTGTGTCTGTATTGGTATGCAATGTGGCTGTCCTTCACAATTTTTACTCTAAGGATGCTCAGGTGACAAGGAGGAATGAAACACAAAGACCGATTTCACTAACATCATACTAAGACTCTCTGGCACATCTGCCCATTCTGTGCTGACACCCTAGAAGTCATTCTCGTCCTTTAACAAGTCCTATTCCAAAAGTTAAATCTGCATTTTCGTATTTCTTCAAACTAAATTTTCACCTAACTTTTACCAAATCATTATGTTGAGAAGTTTCTATTAACTGAAGTTGTATAATAATTAAAAATAAACAATTCTGATGGCATTTCTTCTTAGCCATGCCAGAAGAAACAAGGGAACAGGTTAACATAGTTAATTTTTTACATTATATTGATAAGGGTATAGATGCAGTCCTCAATAGGCAGAAAGAGATCTGCAGTGTTAGAGTTATTTATAGAGGGATTAAATTATTATCTGGTATTTTAGTTTATTTAAACCAGATAGAATGATTGTGCATAAATAAAATATTTCTTGAGCTCTGTGCCTCAATATAGGCACAGTACTAAGAGTAGCCTCTGAGGCTCTTCTCAGGTCTTGGCATAACTCTTAAAGCACCAGCATTATACTGTAGCCTTGTGTTAGGCCAGTCCTCACTTTGGATTGCAGTGGGACTGCTTTGAGGAAGAGATGCTGCCATGTCCAACCTCATCGGTGTGCAGCAGTTTCTGTGCTCTACCTCAGATCAAGACTGACAAATTGAGTAGAACTGCAAAGCGGTTTTCAGTGTCTTAATTTAAAATACAAAGTTCAACAAACCTTTAAGTATCAGATTAATGCTTCTCTTTTTCTGATACTTGTCCTAACAAAAAAATTGTAGTACTAACAGCGGAACATGTATTGATAGCACTGCATCCTTTTGAAAGGTATTATTTAGTAATTATTTATAAAAGAACTCCAATTTTTTTTTTCCTTTGTTTTTCAGATGGTGGTAAAAACCTTCATGGATATGGACCAGGACTCAGAAGATGAGAAGCAGCAGTATCTCCCGCTAGCCTTGCACCTTGCATCTGAATTCTTCCTCAGGAATCCCAATAAAGATGTGCGCCTCCTTGTAGCATGTTGCTTGGCTGATATCTTTCGTATCTATGCTCCTGAAGCTCCGTATACTTCCCATGACAAACTTAAGGTAAAAATGCCTTATAAAATAAAGGCTTTCTTCCTACCCCATTGTCTTACTGAGGAAAATAAAAACCACATCCCCCCTTCTTCCCCCTAAAATGAAACCAACCAACCAAGCCCCCTCAAAAAAAACCAAAAACCGAAAAAGAAGCCCAGAAAAATAAACCAAAAAAAAGGGTTTACTCCCATTTATACTGATGTTCAATTTTACTAAAGACATGTTGCTTTAATCCTATGAATCAGTGTAATAATTAAGGGCCAGACATGTAAAGGCACACTGGATGACATGACCAGTGTTTGTGTTGGTGATAGCTTTCTGTCAGAGCCTAAAAAAGACAGTTTAATGTTCTCATGAGTTTGAAAATATGGGTAGATGTCACTACTAAATGGTTGTATTTTTATTCTCTGCTGAATTAAGCTTGTAAACACTATATTGTTTTTTTGACAGGACATATTCTTGTTTATTACAAGACAATTAAAAGGCTTGGAGGACACGAAGAGCCCTCAATTTAACAGATACTTTTACTTGTTAGAGGTAACACAATAGTTGTAACTTTCAGTAGATGGTATTTTCTCTGCAAGCTTAAGAAGTGTAATCAGTACTTATTCCAGTAATTTTTCCAGATGTGCCAGTATGCCTGGGAAATTTATTCTGTAAATCATACCAGTCTCATTAAAGTTCCATGAATTGCTTCTTTTAGTAGTTGTATTTCTGTTTGCATTTAGTAAGTTCATTAGCCTGTAGTCGAGGACATGTTGAAATGATTGGTATTTATCAACATTTAGCCTTTATCTTACAAATTTATACACTTTTATGTATGAAGAGAAAAAATTTCAAATGCTGATTAAAATGCAGATGTGCTTATATTGATGATAGGAGAAGGGATATAAGATTTTTGCTTTAAAAATGTTGCAAAATGGTACTCTTGACAAGAATGGGGAGAGGGTTCAGTATGCATCTTGTTTGTAAATCTTTTATTGATAAATAAAATTGTATGTCATTTCATGAAGAAAAAAGTCTAGAAATAAGAACTTAATATATTAACAATTTCTGTCAATCGGGTTTTATGCATAAGAAATCAGATTATTCTATATGTAGTTTTTTCTGAATATCTCTGGCAAAGCCCCCTTTGTATTAGGAGTTCTTTATATGCAAAGCAAATATCCAGTCTCTTTCCCCAAGGGAATATTGTATATTATTTTTCCTTAAATAGAAAAAACCTGTAACTAGCGTGATTATATTTATGTGACTTAATATGAAGGTGTAATAGCCTGAATATCCTATTTTTTGTTTTAGAATTTAGCTTGGGTTAAATCTTACAACATCTGCTTTGAGTTGGAAGATTGCAATGAAATTTTTATTCAGCTTTTTAGGACTCTTTTTTCAGTTATCAAGTAAGTTGAATTACTTCCATTATTTTAAACTGTCAAAATATCATGAGTTCTGGGGGTATCATAGTCTACAGATAAATATGTCTGAACAGAACAAGTCTTTATTTCTCCAAACGAAGAGGTACAAAGAAAGCAAATTAATGTGAATTACTGACAGTATGGAGGGGTGGACGTCTGAAAAAAGATGTGTTTTAAAGTTTGTCATCCATGTTGTAACAGTATACTTCATTCTGATTCATTTATCTACATTTTTATTTTTGTGGTTGTGATTATCTTTTTTATTTTGATTCTCGTAAAGCCGAGCTAGGTTGTTCTAGGTTTTTGAACCTTCTTATAAAGAGAAGAAAGGCATGGAAAATAGTTTTGAGATGTGGAGAGTGTAAGGGAAGGCAAGCTGGACAGAGTTAGACATTGTTTCTTGACCATACTGTTAATATTTGTCAGGGTCTGAAAATTTATTATTGATATTATTCTTTATGATCTTAGTAATAGCCACAACCAGAAGGTACAAATGCATATGCTGGATTTGATGAGTTCTATCATCATGGAAGGCGATGGAGTAACTCAGGAGCTGCTGGACTCAATTTTGATTAACCTCATTCCTGCACACAAGGTCTGCAAAGTAAAATATTATAGTAGTATACCATTATAACATTAATTTTCATTGTCTTTTCCATGTTGTTTATCTCTTCATTCACTTAAGCTGTCATAACTGTTTTATTTTCCCCCAGTCTTGTAAGAGTGGATTGAAAATTTCCTTTGGGAATTATTTGGTGCTGTTCATTAGCTGTGTCTAGATTGTTTGATATCAAGAGATTGTGCCTACTTGCTACCTCAGGATCTCTGTACTGGGATAGTGTTTTCAAGTAAATATAATAGGAAAACATTGTATCTTAAGGATGTGGGTTGTCAGTTGTTTTGCTTTCAGGATTTGTTGTGGGGTTTATGATTGAAAAGATGTGAAGTATTTTTTAATTAAAAAAAAAAGACTTCCCCAGGGCTTCTGTGGTGTCTTGCTGCTCCTCTCAGCTCATCAGTCAGACTTCCCTCCACCTCCCTAGCTGTGCTTCCCACCCCTTCCATGGGCTTTACCCGCTTAACTCACTTCTAAGGGACCAAGTGACACACATGACATACACACATCTCCTTCCTAGAGGAATTCTGTATGAGCTCCTCCTGAAAGAGAAGGTCACTGGATCTGAAGCTGAGCTTTTGAAGTACTTTTATTGTAATGCCAAAATAAATCTGAAAGGAGAATGAACACAACACCATTAGCTGTGAAGTAAAGGAAGATGAGTGCAGGCTGGTGTTGCCTTGCATTGACCAAGAAAATTTCCTTGCTAAAACACTTGTTCTTCTTACCAAAAACTGTATGGAGTACAGGAAGTTTCAATTATTAGTTAGAGTAAATGAACTGTGCTCTGATTACCAAGTGTGCATTTCTGTTTGTTCATTTATTTAAAACAATGAGAAAATTAAGGCAGCTCCATCCATGATTACATAATTAAACTAACCGATAAAAGGTAAGTTAGCAGGAATTATGAATTTGGTTCCTTAAAGAGGGAGAATTCATGGGAATGTATTGCACAGGACCATCTAAGCTGTGGTCATTGTCATTTAGCTGTGAAATTCTATTGTCTGAGATAAGTTTACATTCTTTCTGTCATGATCATGAGACAGAAATACCATTTGGTCAAGTAATTTTTATTGACAACAATGAGATAATGTCTTATTAAAACTATTAACAGAGAGGCTTCTTATAACAGTAGAGTCCTTCTGAAAATACACTTCACTTTGTAAGTTGTTTCTAATCAATTATAGGCATTAGATATCAGGAATGGAATAGAGAAGTCGTGCTGTGTGTGTCAGGTGCTGGGTGATGCTGTTGGCAGTGGTGGGCATTGCTCTGACAATACAAAGACCTGGTAAATCTTGTATCTGTATGTTGTGACTACTTGGTTGAGGCAAAGTAAACATAAATATGATCCTTCAGCATTAACATTGTTAGCTTAATCGCATAGTTTTGCCTAATGAAGGAAATGCTCAAGCAAAGCTCTGATAAAGAGGGAGGTAAACTTGGTGTAAATATTGGGTTGTACTGCACATTTACTGTCTCTTAGAGGACTGGTGCCAGTCCTTACCGGCTCTTGGTCATGACTGAGCAAATAATAGCCTGAAGTCAACTACTTGGTTGGTACTTTGGTCAGTATTTTGGTCTGTTTTAATTTTGTTTGTTTCCTGTAACAGAACTTAAACTGCTGTTTTACCATGGTAGTTTAAAAAGAAAAAGAAAACCAGAAATTTCTTTTGTCTGATCCGCCTAGCAGAATTTGACTGTGGTAATAATGTTCTACTTTTGTGAACTGATCTCCTAGGAAATTCTGTGATTATATTTTTGTCCTTAGGTATATAAATCAGAAACCTCGTAGTTTGAAAAATTTATTTTCTTGTAGAATACATACAGTAGCAATACTTTAAGGTCTGTACAAAGCAGTCAAATACCAGTTGTTCTCTGCTATGACATAATAAAACTAACAGTGTGGCAAGAAATAATGAAGTTTGTCTTTGTAAAGAGGCTGAAATAATGTGTTTTGGGTAATGTAGTCTGTTCCTTTTTTTTTCCTTTTTTAATTATACATGAAGTAGCATCTACCCCGACATCTAAATTATATTCATTTGTATATCCATGATCAGTAAAGTGATGGTGGTGTACATTGTTCTCTGTGTGTGCTAATGTGATTCTCCCCTAGTAAATCCAGGTTTTCAATAGCAGTATCATAAATCACATTTTGCTCAGATTACCAATGGCATCAGACTGTAGTCCTTTTTATTAACTTTAAAAGCAGTACTATTTAGTGAATATTTTTCTTCACATTCTTACTATCAAAGTCATTCCTTAAAAGCATATTCATGTCTTCATGTATTTTGTGCGTTTAAAACCAGTATTTTTTTCTGCATCCTCTACAGCAGGGCTAGTCCAGACCTTCAGGGTTTCTTTTCTCTAACAGATGCATTATTTGTTTATTACTTATTTATAGTTGTTTATTTTATCAGTAGGTACATTACTTTTCTAGGTTGTTTTGATGTTTGGTTCTTTGGTATTGTGAGGGGTTTTTTGTGTGGAAATCTTTGAAGCTGTGTTGAAAATCCAAAGAAAATATGTTTTCTGTATGAGGTTGGCAGTCCTTCAGTTTAATACCAGCATATCTGCCAAGAAGATTTTCATCATGGTTTGGTTTGGAAAGAAAGTGTTGGGATCTTTCTTTCTTTCTTTCTAATTTGAGAAGAGTTAATACATATCTGTCTGTCTTCAATAATGAGACATCAGTTTAGTGCTTTGGGGCCTGAGGACGTATTTGTTTGAGCCTTTGGCCATTTGTTTCTCTTTACTGTCAGTTGATGAACTGTCTTTCAGTTTGTCATCTCATTAGTTAAAAGTACATGAGGGAGTTGTTCTCAATGTAGACTTGCCAAATACTATCTTCCCAAGAATCTCTCATCCCTAGGCTTTTCCTGCATTTTGTCTACAGCGATTCATAATTTTCAGGGCAATCAGCTAATCCACCTTTCTTTTTTTTTACCCCCTCCAAGCATCATTAATCCCTAAATGATGTAAGATAGTGTGTATTGGATTTGTGCAGACTTGGACAGTCAGATTTTTCAGATGTGCAGTTACATTCCTTATCTTGCTCAAGAGTAATAAAAACAACGTTCAGGTTTGTCACATTGCAATCAAATGTTTACTTGGGAAGTTTGCAGCTGACTCTGCCCTAGTGTAAGTGCTTTCTGTGGGCTCACTGTGGGCTGTCCCAGAGCATATTGTACAGGCAGTAGAGAAATCAGTGCACAGTTTTACCCTCTAGACAAGGCTGAACTTTGCTGCAGGGTGTACCTCTTCTGGGTATGTGAGGGAGAAACAAAACTACATTTAAATATTAAGTTAGACTTGTTCATTTTTCAGTGCCAAAGTTTGGTGCGTATTAATTTTCAAAGTATGGTAATGTTTCTTCAAAATTTCTAATGTTGTTGTATGTGAAAACTTTTTATAGATTTGAATGCAGTGCTAAAGGTGACAGCTTATAAAGTCTTAATGTGCAGGAAGTGATGGATTTTGTGTTAGATTTCCTAAGTGTGTGAAAAACTACTTTTAAGATTTCTGTTTATCTGTAGTTGTACAGATGGAACGAATGTAACTTAATTTGGATAGCTTTGAAAACAAATAGAATGGTGGTGAAACATACCTTTCTAAAGTCATGGGTTTTTAAGGTTGGGAGGGAAAAGTAAGGTCATCTGAAATAGTTTGTCTCTATAAAATGTTATTATGTTTTCTCTATTTCAGAACCTTAATAAACAAGCATTTGATCTTGCAAAAGTCCTGTTGAAAAGGACCGTCCAGACCATTGAACCTTGTATTGCCAATGTATGTAAATTACTTACTCCACGTTACCTACAAGTAGCAAGTGTTCATGTTATTGTCTTGATTTATTGCAAATTTGGTGGGATTTTTTTGCTTGTTAATATTGTTTATAAAAGCCACATTTTGTAATGCAGCTACAAGAATACCATTTTCTAAATAGGGTATTGTTAACATCGTTGTTAACTGTGTGGGATGTATAAAATAAGTGAAGAGGAAATTAAATTTTGCCCATCTCAGTCTAAAGTTAAGCCTAAATCTAGGCTGTGAAAATAGGTGACCACCAAAACTCCTGTTGCAACAAAAGGAATTGTTAGTACTTTGTATGTCCAGTAATCAGACAGCCTGATTGCATACCAAGCTATAAGATGAAGCATTTCAAACTGCCAACTCTTTGCTAATTTTTTTTTCCCCTCCTAAACTTGCTGTAGTCATAAAGACTGAAAGAATAATGTTTTTTACTTCTAGTGTAATTCCTCTTGTTGAATGTCAGTGTTGTGTGTTCTGCCTGTTAGTACAGCTACTACAGTCTTTGGGGAATGTGGTCTGATCCATTCTGTTGCCTTTCCTTGGTGCTGAAGCCAATAGAATTCGTAAAAGAGTAGTTTAAAAAGGGAAGTTAGGCAAATTCATAAAAGATTAATCAGTAAGTATTTAAAAGTGAGACAAGGAGTCTCACTAACAAATACCACTTTCCCCTCCTTCTTTAAGCTTTTTAATTAGTCCTAGCTGGAAACAGGATAGTACATAGAGTAATGTTTGAGTTGATCTAACACTATTCTTCTTACTTTCTTTTTCAAGTGTGTAATAGCTTTGTAGCATTTGCACTGCTCAAATAATATTAACCCACAGAATCTAATAGGAAGTGTATAAAGTACATTAAAATTTAACAAATCAAAAAGAAATAATTCATATTTTAGGCTACTTTTGGTTTCTTTCTGTTAGATCACTAACTACCTTGATGTATTACCATCAAATATCACAATACATAACATAAAGCCATCTGACATTATTTAAAAAGGATTTGAGGTGGAGAAGCTTCATTTTCAGTATTGGTGATCTTCAAATGGATTGTTTGAAATGACAAGAAAATTAAAAATAATATACTAATTTTTTCTCAATGTCTGGTAGATGAATATGCATTTTAAATTAACAGTTCTTTTATTACCTATTTATTTTGCTTTGGAGATGGTTATTGATATTTTAAATTATCAAATTATCATGAATTAAACTGTATTGACTGAAGTATTAGAAGTGAACTGAGAAGGATGTTTGTAATTTGCCTGAGCCAAAATTTTAGGGGTGAAATGCTTTGATTTAATGAAGAAATTGTGCATTGAGTACTTTCCATTATTATGAAAGTATTAATGATACTATGTAAAAATAACTTTTAAAAATAGTTTTTGCTTTAATGAGGGACAATCTACCACATAATAATGTTTGTATTCTAGTTTTTTAACCAGGTTCTGGTACTGGGAAAGTCTTCAGTAAGTGACTTATCAGAACATGTGTTTGACTTGATACAAGAGCTTTTTGCCATAGATCCTCACTTACTGCTGTCTGTCATGCCACAGCTTGAATTCAAGCTGAAGGTAGGTTATAATGTAGCTTTGGACAAGGAGTAAAATTTGTGCAGATATTAAGAGTGCAGAGATGTAGATTTAGTAAGTGTTCTACTGGAGGGATAAAAAGTTTATATTTATTGCTTTATTTGAAAGAAAAATGTAATATTAAAGGATATGGCAATTTGTATATATTTATATATATGTTTATAATAATGTACCCCTTTTTGCTTGCAAATGTATTATGCACACAATATACATAATCCTTATAATGATAATATAGTCTCATGCGAAAGTTTTATGTACTTAATCTTTCAAATTCACCTGAAATTTATAAAGTAGTTAGGCTGTAGTTGGGTTATCTCATGAAATGCCAATCTGTGAGCTTCAGTATTGACTTGCAGAATTTTCTTTTATGAAATATTTTAATAATAGTAGAAGTATTTCCTAATATTTTCTGAGATTTATAATAATAATTATTATTTTTATATCATTATAATAAATCATAATCGGCTAGTAAGCCAGCCGACTTCTTTTGAATCCTTGAAAATAGTTAATTTATCCTGATTTGGAAATTTGTGGGGGTTTTAATTAAAAAGCTTTTTGTCTTTCAAAAGATTGTAAGTGGATGAGTGATGTAAGTGTAACTTTATATGTGTGCATGTACATGTAGGCCATGGTAGCAACAAACAAAAGTAACCACAAAATAGGTATTTGGTGAAATGATATGTCTCTTTTGTAAGTGCAGATCTGTTTATAAAATCTTAATTGGTGTCTTTTCCACACACATGGAAACATTCTTAAAGAATGTTTTACAACAAAACTATCATGAACTGTTGAAATTGTCAAAGATATGTTATTTAGACTAGTGTGTACGGGTTTTTATTCCCAAAGGAGAAGGAATTTTCAAAGCACAGCCATCTACTCAGCATCTAATATGTTAACTTAAAAGGTATTTGTATATTTTCACTCATATTAATCTAATATTCTAATTAGAGAGACTGAGGATTATCAGAAATTATTTCAAACTCAGTTTTTAGTCTGTTACAAAAACAAAAAGAAAAGGAAGCCAGAAATTATTATTAAAATATTATGGATAATGATTTACAGTTCCTTTTTCATGTTTTGATTTTTAGAGCAATGATGGAGAAGAGCGTTTGGCTGTTGTTAGACTTCTGGCTAAACTCTTTGGCTCCAAAGATTCTGATCTGGCCACGCAAAATCGACCTCTTTGGCAGTGCTTTCTTGGGCGGTAAGAGAAATGGGATAGAATTCTAAATTTCTATTCTTTCTGTTCTGAATTTTCTTCTAGTATTGCATTTGTCATTGTTTTGGTTTCTTTTTTAGAGGATATAACTGTTTGTTTATATATGAACCAGTTCCTTTTTTAAATCTGGAAAACAGAGAATTGAACACAGTTATATTTTGGAATGAAGAAGCCTGAAGAACTGCTGCTGTTTTGCTGTTAGACAGTACATTACACACAGAGAAGAAATGACACAATAGCTATGCCAGCACTGTCTGAAATTTCATAATGTTCAGCTGTGTCTGCAACTGTATCTGTTTTGTTTGGCATTTACCTGTTTGAATGAAGAGATACTTCTTTTTCAGTAAATATAGAAGGTTATAATTTTTTACAAAGTGAATGCTTTCAAGTGGTACATACTACATGACAATTTACATTTTTATAATATTGCCTGTGTGTGTGTATATGCACAAACACTACTGTCAGTGTATGGAGAATTGTGTACAACAGACAGTGGATAAAATCTGTTGGTTCAGCATTACCTCCACATACAGCATATTCATGCTTTAATTTTAGTCCTGACTTAATTTCACAAGAAATAACAAAAATTTGTATGAGGAACATTATGGAGATAAACATTAATATTCTATTATTTTGCCACATAAAAGTATTTTAATAGTTAACAGAACATGCTGTCAACGCGTGTTACTACATAGAGAAAAATCATGATTTGCAAGGCTAATTAAAAATTAACATTCATCATCTTCTGTCCCTCTAGGTTCAATGATATCCATGTCCCTGTGAGATTAGAGAGTGTGAAATTCGCCAGTCATTGTTTAATGAACCATCCAGACTTAGCAAAAGACCTCACTGGTGAGATGCTCATGCAGGGGTTTAGAATAATTTACAAAATGAGCAAGGAAGTGTCTAATTATTTTTGTACCTAAAAGTGTGATTCTAAAATGTATCAAGTCTGATGCTTGATACTGGATGGAAGAGCTAACTACTGAGTAATTGATTTCTGCTGAAGACAAGTGCTAGTTATAGTAAGAGAGGAGTGTGTGATTTTGTGTGGACTTCTGTCAGTGTGTGTGTTCAAGAAGCTACCCTGCTATTCTGCTATTGCAGAATTAATTTTAAAGTAATTTGAAGTTCTAAAGAAACTTTTTTGGCAAGTCAAAGCAAATATTGGTGCAACATCTTGACTTGTTTTCAAGAACAGTCACTGTGTTCTGCAGTACTCTCCTACAGAGTTCAGAAAATGCTGTTTTGCTGATCCGAACTATGAAATGTCTTCCTTCACTACAGCATCATTTTAACTCTGAGCAGATTTTCAGGCTTCACTGAAAAACTGTTCTTTTTTTGATGCAAGCTATCCTGCAGCAATTGTCAGTATTTTTCATTTATTATTTACCTTTTCAGCTCTTTGGGAATGAGAGTTTCTGCTCATCTTACTTCTTCTCATTCCCTCACCCCCCTTTATTTTCAATATATTCTAATCAGCTTTTTTTTCACTTTCATTTGCTTGTTGCAAATGAGGTTATCATAAAAGCTATTCACTTTCATATTCTTCTGATATTTACAGTTATCTAATTGTTTTATATTTAACATAGAAAACATTGGAACAGATATTTCCTGTGGGTAGCTATAAGTTTAATAGATTATATAGTTGTGATATATGACTGACATTTAATTATTTTAACATTATTAATAAATCAGAATGTGTCACACCTACATAAATAAGCCAAGCTTTTCATTGTTTCTGATCATAACAGAATATTTGAAGGTTAGATCACATGACCCAGAAGAAGCCATTCGACATGATGTTATTGTTACAATTATTACTGCAGGCAAGAGAGATCTTTCTTTAGTCAATGACCAACTCCTTGGCTTTGTAAGGGAAAGAACGCTAGACAAACGGGTAAGTGTCAATATTGTATTTTCAGAAATTATCTGCTTCTAGTATACCTTGGTAAAAGTAAAACCAAAAAACCAAAGCCACAGAATCAGAGAATCTTAACAGTTGACCATTAACGAGAATGCTGGAGGGGAAAAATAAAATTGTTAGAAGAAGATCTTAATGTAGATCATAGAATCATAGAATCGATTGGGTTGGAAAAGACCTCAGAGATCATCAAGTCCAACCCTTGGTTCAACTCCAGTCCCTTTACTAGATCGTGGCACTAAGTGCCATGTCCAATCTCAGTTTAAAAACCTCCAGGGATGGTGAATCCACCAGCTCCCTGGGCAGGCCATTGACCACTCTCTCTGTAAAGAATTTCTTTCTAATAATTCCAATAGATTCCATAATATGGCGGCATCAATCAAGTGTTGTCAAGCAAATAGGGTAATTGACCTGTGACAAGGACAATCATATTGTAAGAATAAGAAATGTCACACATGTTTAGGCCAAAGGTCCTTGTAACTCATTATAATTCTCATAGTGGTCAGTTCTGGCTTCCAGCAATTTGTGATTTAACGATTTCTTAAATCTGCTTGATAATGTACATCATAGCCTTCAATGGACTTTTTTCCACGTATTTATCAAATTCTTTCTTGAACTTAGTTGTACTTCATAATCATATGTGGAAGGTTTTTTGAGATCCTCATGCATTCTTGAGATCCTAATGCACGATGTACTTCTGGGTCTGCTAAAAGTTATTTTTTCTTAGACAAAACTTCCCATTCTGTAAAGTGCAATGACTCATTTTCATGATTTATTCTTCAGTCGTGTCAGCTCTTTGTTGTTTACTGTTCTGTTTCAGCCTGTTTGCCCATTCAAAATAAGATGTCCTGATGAGCAATGCATTGTACCTCTTGGAATCCTTGGGATTCTTTCACATTTGCTGTCTTCAGTCTGTTCATTGATAGATTGCAATAAGAGAATAATTAGTATTTGCTATGGCATTTCTAAATTCCTATAAAAGTCATGGATGGGATACCACCTGCTCTTAATGATTTTGTTACTGCTTATTTTATTAATTTTTTTTAAATGTCTCTTAATGACCCTTTAAGAAAACTCTCCTGGAATAAATCACGTTTGTCTTTCAGCCCTACAAAAAGGGTCTGGAAGTCTTCCTGCTTCTGGAGGCTTTGGTGAAGATGTTTAGTCAGCATGCTTTTAATAATTTGGTTTTGAAACTTTTGCCCATGCTTCATCAAGGATTTACTTTCAACTTGACAGAGTTTGTGCTCTTTCCTGCTTACACTTTTTCAAGTGTGGCTCAGTGATCTTTGGAGGGTGATGTTTAATAGCAGACTTCTCTGGGCTGTGTAGCCACATTGATTTTTTTTTTTTCTTTGTCCTTATTGTTCCTTTGTGAAAGGGGCATCCTTTCTATAGCCTATGTCATTCTGGCTCATTACTTTAATTCTTTTAAAATACTTTTATCTTTTTATTTGTTCCTTTTTCTAAATGAGAATGTTACTATATTGGATTTTTAGAAAAGGGTGTTGTCTTTGCACAGAGAAATACTGATTTTGAGTATGCTCACTGATATGAAGCTGTTCTCCAATTAGTTGTACCTGCAGCTTGACCTTGCATGTTTCTCAGAGGTGATTAAGATCACGTTCCTTCTTTTTCAGCCACTAAACAAACATGTCCAGAAAGTCATTTATGAGATACAAAAGCTTTCAGTGTAACCACCACTTCCCACTGGGACTTCCATCTAGTGAGACTGGGATGATTGTTACTGTGTCTTCTACATAGTGTCTCTCTTCTCCTTTACCATGTTGCCATCATTCAGAGGCTGTAACTTGCACAGCTATAATACTAATTTCCACAGAGCTAGGTCTTTTCAGTTCACATAGCTTAAAATCTGGTGAGGTGGTACTTAATGTTCCCAATATGTTTGGCTAAGTCATTTCACACCACTCATAGGTTTGATGATACATTGCATTTCAAGGTTAGGTGCTTTTTTAGGCAATCCTGAGTGAAGAATAACTTCATCTGTACATGATGTTTCTCTTATAAAAATCTCTGGAGAGAGCTTTCATGAAAATGTAACCTGAGGAGAGATTAAAATTAAGCACTAACTAGAAATGACTACAGAAGATACTTAGCATTTGAAATAGACCTTAACAATATAGCATGTCATTGTAAATATTGACCTTTCCTTATTAACTTCTTGGTAAGTACTCTGCTTTCATTTTAGGCTTAAATTTGCTAGAATAATTTCTTGCAATCCTTTTTTGTTGTCTTCTGACAATAGTTTTGCCGTGTCCTTCCTGTGTCATACAGGGGATTTGATGAAGCTATCAATTGCATTGGAAGGGTATATTTGGATGCAGAAAAATATTAATACTTTTCTGCAAATGTTTCTCCTTCAGACCTTTGGTTTTTTTAATATTCTTTAGATCACAGTGGGTGTGAACAGATTCCTGCATAAAAATTAAACAACAACATCTGTTTATAGCTACAGTTGTGAAAACTGAGTATTATACTGTATACTGGCAAAGTCAGTACTGTCTTGACCTGTTACTTGTTTTAACACTTAAATATGACAGCTGTGTCCTGGGAGGCATCAGGCAAAGCGTTGCCAGCCGTTCAAGGGAGGGGGTTGTCCTGCTCTGCATTGGAGCAACCTCACCTTGAATATTGTGTGCAGCTTTGGGCACCACAATATAAGAAAGACATTCAGCTATTAGAGAGTGTCCAAAGGAGGGCAACAAAGATGGCAAAGGGCCTGAGGGGAAGCTGTATGAGGAGCGGTTGAGGTCACTTGATCTGTTCAGCCTGAAGAAGAAGAGACTGAGGGGAGACCTCATTGCAGTCACAACTTCCTCCTGAGGGGAACAGACTCTTCTCTGTGGTGATCAGTGACAGGACCTGAGGGCATGGCCTGAAGTTGTGTCAGGGGAGATTTATGTTGGAGATTAGAAAAAGGTTCTTCCCCCAGAGGATGAGTGGGTGCTGGAAGAGGCTCCCCAGGGAAGTGGTCACATCACCAAGCCTGACAGAGTTAAGTGTTTGGGCAATAATCTCAGTCACATGGTGTGACTCTTGGGGATGGTCCTGTGCAGGGCTGAGGGTTGGACTCAATGATCCTTGTGGGTCCCTTCAAACTCAGCATATTCTATGGTTCTGTGAAAATACAAGTTTATTTTTTCCATCTTCTTGACACAGCTTACTCCAACAGCTAGTGGTGTCTAAGGCTCTTATGGTGACATAAACCATATTTTCTTCATTGCCCTTCATGAAAAGGAAGTCTCCCAGTAAAACTATGAAGAGATTAAATGTACAGTATCTCAGTCTTACTGACACAGAGCCTTATTTTAACAAGATTGAGGAAGTTATGCACAGTGTGAATAATAGTATCTACGTTTATGCTTCATTGCAAGATTGAGAACCCATGAACTAACTCCTCCTGTAGCCGCTGTACATTTTTTTTTTTTTTACCTGAATTCCTGGAGTTTTAGAGTAATTGCTTCAAGACTTCAGCAAAATGGGCCTCTCCCACTGTCCTGGAAAGTGGTTTAAGAGTTCAGACCCTAGATAGACCTAAGTTCTAGGTCTCCCATTTCTAGACAAAGGTACTAATAAGACACTGTGAGACAATGAGGAGAAAGAAGTCTACCACCTCTGATTGGTGCCTGTCTGAATAGATAAGCCTTCCAAATCCCGGCTCAGGAAGACACTTATTCAGGCATACATGTTAAATTGTACTTAACTTTTTTATGCTACTTAACTACCAGATTTTCTTTGCTCAACACAGAGGAGTGGTGGATTCCTCTATACTGACAATACTTAATCTACATAGTACAGGGAACAAACCCATTATGGAGGCTTTGCAATGTCTCATTTAGGGGCATTTGTCAGCTTTTGAAGTGGCTAAATATAGGAGACCAGAAAGTGGCTATTCTGTCTTTCACACTTCCACATCTTTACTGTATTTTGTGTATGTTTGATATTTATTTACCGAAATCACTTCCCCATCTCCCTTTCATTTCTTCCCCCTCAAGTGGCGAGTAAGAAAAGAAGCTATGATGGGTCTTGCCCAGCTATACAAGAAGTATTGTCTTCATGCCGAGGCTGGAAAAGATGCTGCAGAGAAAGTGAGCTGGATAAAGGATAAACTTTTGCACATATATTATCAAAACAGCATTGATGACAAGTGAGTCAACCTAAGCCTTCCTAATTTTAATGGTGTAGTGATAAGAGATACTATGAAAATATGCTTACCCTATGAAAGCTGTTATATTCTGTATGTGTGTGGGTTTATGTATGATGTATTTAATTAATGATCGTTAACATATATACTTATATATTCATAATGGTTGCATTACCTGTTCATGGATTCATTTTATTTACTGATGGAACCAGATCTGTGACAATAGTAGATTTTGATTAACTACTGCGTAGAAAAAAATTGTCAAATTTGGCATTTACTCTGCCCAGTTCTTGTTTGCCTTACTGCTTTCCAGAGGCCAGCATGTTAAAATCCATGATCTGTGAGTGTCTTGCATGTACACACCAGAGTACAGGCACAAACCTCTGCTTTTGGTATGCTGTGTAGAAATGAACCTTCAGGTAGAACAAAAGCTGAAGAAATATTGCGATGCTTCCACTGTTACCTTGTCTTCCTTGTTTTGTCACTTGGTCCCTTTTGAAATAGCATTTTGGTGTTGAGAAAGGTATTTTGGTCAAAGTTTTGGAAGATAGTTTTCAACTCACACTATTACTTATGTCTCATGAGAGCCACAGGGTGAGATTGCACAAAGGTAGAATTTCAGCCTAGATTTTTAATGTGGCAGACTTGGAAAATTCTTTAGTGTTTCTTAGGACCTTGCTTATACAGTCTTATACTGCTACCTCAGTATGTCTTCTTGTCTTGGTGACTAGTCTGCATGGGCTAATAGCCTCTGTCAGTTGCCAGTTATAATAGTGAAATTTTAACCACTGCAGTGGTGAAGGCTCTTGCTTTGTTCTTCTGGCTGATTATAAGTGGCCCAGAGTTATGTATTTAATTAGTTGCCACCTTTTTTTTTATAAAAAAAGATTATTAGAGTGCACACACAGAAATTACAGTGAAAGTCTGCTGAGATAGAAGTATCAAATACTGAAAAATTAGTAAATCTTCACGTAGTTTATACAAAGCTAATTTAGCATGTGTATGTGCATAAAAATATACTTTAATTTGCAGTGAGAGGTTTGTGTTTTTCTAGCATGTTTATGTCTCACTGTCAATACACAGGTTTGATAGCAAGAAGAGAATGAAGTTGTATAGTGAATAGGGCAGATGTTTTCTGTATTCCTGTTCACCCTAGTTCTTGGAACCCTAATGCAGAACACTGACAGAAGTGAGGCAAGGAAGTTCGAGGAAACACTGTGTCACCGAAGCTGAGTTTCTTTCTCTGACGTGACTTCTGAAAGTCTGATTAAGCTATTGAAACTAGTCTTTTCATGAGTAGGCATGAATTGTATGCTGTTTGTTTTCTGGGCATCCACACTGAAACATTGCTGTCTTGATTTTCAATGTTCCTATAGTTCTGTTTGGTACCTTGCATTTTAATTCAAATTGTACTGGTTTTTAAGGCTGAGGTTTTTTAAGTTCTTGCTCTGTCACATTATTGGGTTGGTTTCCCAGTCCCAGTGGAGAAATAAATGCATTTCAGTGTTAATATTGTCAGAATTGGAAAGTTTTAGCACCTGAAGAGCTGTAGAAATGCTGTGATCTTTTAAGACAGAGTCTATCCAACTCTTTAAACCATAAGAATAGGTCAAAATTATCCAACTCTGGCCTATTTTCCATCTATAATGAGGGAAAGGATTAAAACTAGCAGTAACAGCTCTCTAAGCCTTGGAGTATTGCCCATTTGGTGCATGGGATAACACTAGTTCTTTCAAAAGGTAATAGCTCAGTATCACACAGAGTTCAGACGTGAAGTGGAAATTTTCTCCACATTGCTAACTCAGACACTTGATAATGTTTCTGTTGTTGGTTGAATATTGACATACATGTCTACTCAAGAGTGAGAACTTCTAACCGTGGAGCTGGTTATCACCTGTGTGCTCTGAGCTGCTTCATTTTACAACAAATGCATGGGGAATGGAGTAAAATAACCTCAGCTGAGACAGTGCCCTGTTAGCCACTCTTCATGTGCTTGCCAGTGACTTTCCTCACAGGAGAAAAGTGTGTCTGGGAGTTATTCCTGATGTGTGTATCTTGACCCTAACCAACAGGACCCTTCCCCAATAGGGGAAGGGATGATACAGTCTCTCCATTTGTATTGACAGCTTTCCTAGAACATGGATCTACAGAGACATGGGCTAGAGCCACGTTCATAAGTTGGGAAGAACTCTGATGCCTCTGGTATTTTAGTGTGTTAAACAGGTGGAGTCCCCTGAGATCTGAAGATCCTGTTCCCCAAACAATTTAATCAGTAGTAAAATGTACATTTAAAGAGAGAAAGCCAAGTTTTCTTTAATACTAATGGGGTGTCTTGAGATAGTTGTATCTATATTCATGATCATCCCTTTATTCCTCTGCCTTGCCATCATGTCTTTTGGAATTTTCTTTGAACAGAAATAAGATGTGTGAACAGAAATAAGGTGTATTTGATCTGTGCTGCCTTCTTATGGTCTTTGTTCAAGGCACTTCCAGAGCAGTTACTAGTACTAGTGTACTAGTACATAGTGGAAAAAGTTTTAAAATTCAAACACACACAATATTTGTCCATAAACAGCAAATTGTATAGCTGAACATTCTCCACAGCTCTCATTGCTAGGAACTAAATTAATGGCTGAATTTTCTTTCATTTGGCGGGGCTATAATTAGGTGAACTGTAGACTAGTCATATTTTGTTGTTCAAGGTTGGTATTTTATGTAAAACTTTAAATATGTATTTTTAAAAAATAATTGGAGAATGGTTCTGCTGGTTTGGTTTGTTCTTACTTAGTTTTCCTTTTGCTCCTTTAGTTGTGTATGTTTTAGTGTTCCTTCATCTCCACTGTTTTAATGTTGATTTTTACCTTGTGTATTAGAGTAACAAGTAATTTCTCAAGTACTACAGTTCTGTCCTAACTGTTCCCTTGAAGATACTTCAGATTTTTACTTTTCCTCCCCTTTGAGTTACATTCCTATATTCTTTCTCCTTTTTGTGACCTTTTTACTGTCTGTATCCCTTCCTTATGTATGAGAGTGAACAAAGGGAGCTTCTCAGATCCTCAAGAGAAAGGATAGGTTGGATGGTGACAGATAAAGCAATTACTCCCTCTTATAGGTGAAAGTGAAAGAATATGGAAAAGCTCTTAAGAAGCACTTCTTGCTAATCTTTCTGTCAGCTGGGGAAGGGATCTTTATAGCTGAGATAAAGGCCACTACTTTTTTGTCTTCATTCTTTGTTGAAAAAAATGGTTTCAGTGACTTCCATTTCTTGCCTTTTCAGCTTGTCTGAAAGGTATCACCACTTCTGGATATGTACAGGTTTTCTCTTCTTTATCTGCAGATTACTGGTAGAGAAAATCTTTGCTCAGTATCTTGTTCCACACAATTTGGAAACAGAAGAGCGAATGAAGTGCTTGTACTATTTGTATGCTAGCTTGGATCCAAATGCTGTCAAGTGAGTATAGTTTGTATTCAGCAAATACTTGGCTTTTCTAATAGACTAACGTCTCTGTCATCTTACTTGTATTACCAGGATTTAAATAAAAATATTTAAATAAAATTACTTCTAGATTTGCTCTATATTGGGGCCCATGCTGAAGATACCTGTAACTGAATTCTGTTTGTTAGTGGCCTGTTTTTTATTTGGGTGGTTGTAAGAGATACTATGGCCATCCTGTGTATATGAAATTGTTCCAAGAAGAATAAGAGAGAGATGATGATCTGTAAAAAGGAAAAATGAGTTCAGACTTGTTTTGGAAAATTATTTTTAATAGTTGTTAGGTTTTAGCTGTAACTAGCATGTGTTGCACTTGTAGGATAAATAAATAACCAAATGAATACATTGGTAAGCTTTACTTTTCTGGTTTTGCATTTTTGCAGAGCACTGAATGAGATGTGGAAATGCCAGAACATGCTAAGGAGTCACGTACGGGAACTGCTAGACTTGCATAAGCAGCCCACTGTACGGTTCTGAAAATACTTATACTTTATCCGTGGACCCATTAGACTAATTTACTGGGAAGTTTTAATGCTCTATTATTTGTTCAGTACAACTTCATTGGGAGCCCCTGGTGGTCTAGTGGTTAAGGATACGGCACTGTAACTGCCGAGGCCCGGGTTCGATTCCCGGTCGGGGAAACTCCCCGGGCAGGTGGAGCCCGTTAGCCCTGTAAGGCAATCCACCTACGTCCTGAGGACCTCGCTGCCACTGTCCAAGCTCGCTTGGCCCCGGCAGACGAACCTTAGGATTAAAGGGTGGGCTCAGTTCTGCGCGCACTGTGTCCCACCTAAAATAAATCCAATGCGCAGGCTGGAAGGCGTACAAAGACCTTCCACAGATCTTCGTTCGCGAAGTCTGGCCATTATTATACAACTTCATTATTCTGGTGCTTTCCATATGTAGACAATGTTCCATTTTCATTAAGTCAAGTTGCTTGTGGTAATGCTTAAATGTATATGACCTGCTTCTGTTGATCATTCTTTTATAGTATTGCTCAGTAATTTTGGAAGAAGTTTTTAAAAGTTTGTTTGCTTTTGACAGACCCTTTTTCTTTCTCATGTTCTAATGTAGATTGAGAATGGAATATGTTGTACCACCAAGCAATGATTTCTTGGTCGGTTAGAAAACACAAGTTTTTAAGTATTTCTTCTGGAATTTTACTTACAGGCATATCTTCAGACTAGTAGAAACTTTAAATAGAAGGGCACTGCTTTGGGGTTTTGATGTGTGAGTGGGCTGGGGACCATTGTTTTTTTGGGGGTCTTGGGATCTCTTTCCTTTATCTATTATGTGAATTAGTGAGTTTTGCAGTTCTTTGGTATCGCAGATGATTTTCCTGCTAACGATAGTGTTGCACTATTCTTAAAAAAAAAAAAAGCATAAACCATAAGATTCAATAGTGCTACAGAACAACTAACAGATCAGCTTAAAGATGTGTTTTATAAAGGAGGTATTGCTGATTTATTTGTTTATTTTTGCTGTTGTCCTCAGTCAGAAGCAAACAGTGCTGCCATGTTTGGAAAGCTGATGACCATAGCAAGTAAGTGTTAATAACTTCTATAACCTGTTACTACAGCATTCCTGGAAACTGTATTTCTGTGAATATTGGCATGCTAAAGTGGCAAATCTATCTTACGTTAAATTGTGTTTAATCATACAGAAAACCTTCCAGATCCTGGAAAAGCACAAGATTTTGTGAAGAAATTCAATCAGGTTTTGGGTGATGATGAGAAACTTCGGTCCCAGCTTGAACTGTTAATTAGCCCTACGTGTTCTTGCAAACAGGCAGATGTTTGTGTGGTAAGGAAATGGAAAAGTAAACTTTTATGCCTTTAAGTATCTGTGCTTAAAACAGTTATTTGGAAGTAATGGTCTCTTTTGCTACCTAGACATGGTTTTCATGTAGTTCCAATTTTTATAAAATGCCTTTTTAGTTAACTTGTAGTGACTATGGAAAAGATAGTTAACGATCATCATCTTGCTTCCTAAGAAAATGTTATCTGTAATCCTTCTTGGGACTATAAGCAGCAAGCATAAGGTCTAAAAGATTAATTTATTTCTTTAAAATGTTTTACTTCAAGTGTCTCTTGTGGTAGGGTTCCTAAAATGTCTTCTCACACTGATACAACTTCTGAATACCAGCAAGTCAAATATTATACCCGTTGCATATTATTAATGTATTTTTCATCCTAGAACACTGTTTTGAGAGAAGTGTTTGTCATCTTATTTAACCTCTTTGATGAAAATACACGTCTTAATCTTAAATCGGACTTTTCCAGATTCTGCCAACAGTCGCAGATGATTTTTTTTTTTTTTTTATGGTCCCAAAGTAAAGTAAGCAATTTCATTGACAGAAATCACAAAGATCATCTATAAACAATCACAGGCTTACTGGGTTTTGTCTAATGGCTTGGAAATGGTGTGGGGAAGGGAGCAGGATGACCTTCAGAATAACGTCCGAAACACTTGATGTAGAGAATGTAATTCCTGCTAGACTAGTAAATTTTACACTTTGCGAATGCAGTGTTGCAATTTCAAGAGAAGGGCTTCTTCCTTCTCCCTGAAGTTAATAGAGCATAACAGAATATAATAGCATAAGAGTTTGTAGGTCTGCAGCATCCAACCCTTTAAGAAAAAGAAGGTCAAGAAGTCATTTCTTGGAGAGATTTTTTTAGACTTTTGTCCGAAACAAAAAATACCTTCCTATCCACACTGAGTCTGCAGCTGAACTTAATGCACTTGAAATCTGTACATTCAGAGGGGAAAAGAGATTTTTGGGTAGTGTAGTGCTTCTGCACATCTGCAGTCATGTAGCTTTTAGTGCAATTTTTTTAGTATTATGAAGTCTCATACATACTACAGGGTTACACACGGTTCCTGGATTACACTTGACAAGCTAGTTACTTAGATCCTGTGTACTGCACTTAGCTCTTCCTTGATTCTGTTTTGGATCTGGCCTGCAATTGCTTAAGAACCCCTGAAGAACTCTTAACTTGAAACCAATTTAAGTAGTTTGGTAAAAGATGTCTGCTTTCAATATTATTAAGATAAAAGAAAAATTTGGAGATAACAACAGCCCCCCATTAAAATATGTTTCACTGATTATGTAGACAATCTCTGTGGCAAAAAGAAGTGACTATATTTAGCTTCTTCAACATGCTTAAGAAGTGAAATGAGTGTAATTCTTGTTTGTTTCTAACATTCTTACAGAGAGAGATAGCCCGGAAACTTGCAAATCCTAAGCAGCCAACAAATCCTTTTCTGGAAATGGTCAAATTTCTTTTGGAAAGAATTGCCCCTGTACATATTGACTCAGAAGCCATTAGGTAAGTTTGAAAGACCATGAATGGTTGACTCATGAATGATCATAGAGATGATGGAAATGACAAAAAAAAAAAAAAAATCTTTGGGATTTAGATTGGTCTGTCCTAGCCCTAAATATGTACTTTTATTGAAAAATTATGTAGAATATTAATTTCCAGTAACCTAGGGGATGCAACTTTTTTTGACGCTGTGTGCAAATTATTTCAAAAGTATAGGAATTCATGGTGAATGTTCACATAATTAACTGCAACACAGTGTTCCATATAGCATCTGAATTAATTAGCTTTTGTGGGATTGTATAAGAGAATGTTTTGATTTCTTTTGAGAGTTCACTGGCAACCTAATTACATTCTGAAACTACTGCATCTATGTGTTGATCTAATGCCGCCAGCATGGTGGGGTTTTTTTGTTGGATTCTTGTTGTTTTCCCCTGAAGAATTATATTTACAGAAAGTGAAGTCAGAAGGAAAAGAAATAATGGAATAACTTGAATGAAAATAACAAAAACCAAACAGAAACATCAACATAAGCCCCAAAGTTCGATTGCCTTCCCTTTATTTATTGTCAAACCCAGTTAATCTTCCTTATATTTCCAACCTTCAACATTGTCATACTTATGAGTTTGTTTTCTTGTTGTATCTCTTCTTTCAGTGCACTAGTAAAACTAATGAATAAATCCATAGAGGGGACAGCTGATGATGAAGAGGAGGGTGTAAGTCCTGATACTGCTATTCGTGCAGGACTTGAACTTCTCAAGGTAATCTACATTAATGCACCTATAGTTTGTAATGGAAGGGACAAAAGTAGTATGACTAACAAGTTAATGTTAGCATGGCTTTAATAGTTATTATTTAGATAATTACTTTTTTAATGTATTAAACTGTTTTGTTATTAGTACTCCCTTGAAAAAAGAAGAGATTGAAGAGATGTTTTGTTGGAAGAAGTATGTTCTGAAAAGGGTGTTGAGAGTTGAAATGTGCATGTTAAAGCAGAAATTGGATTCTGCTTAGGGAAATCATATAGAAGAAGGTGCAGAGGTAAAGTGAGAGGAAAAGAAACAGGGAAACTGGGAGAGACATCTTCCTTTGGGCCTGTGTGATACGGGAAGGGAAAGCAAGCAATTAACTCAAGAGCCAAGCTACATGGAAAAAAAGGGAATTTGTGTTCTCAGTGGTGCTGTGAAGTGGCAAGGGGAGAAAGAAGGATATCTGGAAAACATCTGTGATGGATTTGGATGGTCACTAATGAGACTATTTTAAATATGTTACAAAGGGGCGTATAAAATATAGGAAGGAATGAAGGGCAAGGTTACATAGTTAAAGTGTGATATTTCAGAAGTATGAATGAACAAGGTGAAGTTTATGGAGATGTATTACACCAAATTTGGTAATGGCAGCCATGGTAGAAATCGTAATACAAAGGTATACAAAGAAGTCATGTCTGTCTGCTAATGTAGCTCAGAAAAGAAATCCACCAAAGTTGAAAGTTTTGTTGCTGTGATGTGGAGAACGTTATTTCATACACTAATAGTCACACAAGTGGGCATCTCTGATCAAAGAAACCAAACTAAGATATATCCAAAGAATTCACATTATACGTGCAACTTTTCATTGTTCTCCCTGCCTTATGTTATCTTGTGTTATAATTAATATGGATCTGCTTTGGAAAAACTTGTTGTTATCTCTTGTCCTGCCTTGACACTCTGTATGTTTAGTTTCTTACTTGGTGTTTCTCCTGTTTAACAGACTATGTTATATTTCATTAGCTTTAGATTAAAAGGACAGTAGCCTGTGTTTCGTTTTATCTATGTTTTGTAGATATCTTAACTTTCTAGGTTTCTTTTCTGCTCAGGGATTATAGATTCTGGAGAAATCAAAATTTCAGTTAAATTAAGTGAAAAGAAGCATTCTTAAGTAGATTGAAATATAAACAAATACTCTTGAATAAGTATTAATTTTAAGAAGTATATTTATATATTCAAACAATGTAGTGCCCTATAAAATATTTGGAGGAGGGGAGAACCTGAAGAACAAAACATATATGAATCTATTTGAAAATTTATGTATAACCTTCTCCAAAATGCAGCTATTGAATATAGTAATTTCATACGAGCATGTAACAGCTATGTACATTGATGGTAATGTTCATAAACAGCCATAATTTTGTTTTTCTGATGTTTCATTTACCGTAAATAAATATACCTTTGTTTTAATGTGCGTCTGCAGGTTCTGTCCTTTACACATCCTACCTCGTTCCATTCTGCAGAGACCTATGAGTCTCTGCTGCAGTGCCTCAGGATGGAAGATGATAAGGTAGCTGAGGCAGCCATACAGATTTTCAGAAACACGGGTCACAAAATAGAAACAGACTTACCACAGATAAGATCGTGAGTATTGCTTTGCGTTCTGCTTTTTAATGTATATGTATTTACAGCATGAAAACTGTAGATTAGGCATGGAAACTTATTTTAACTCTAGGTTTTACTGAGTTCTTTACTATTTTGGTTCTTACTTAATCCAATTTGTGGAATCTCAGCAGGTTTGAGAAGAGATGTTTTCCTACTTCTGGATACCGTTAATATATTTCTGGTCATCTTTTGTTTGGATTTGGATCTTGTGTGGGTTTTGAGGAAAATGTTTGAGATTCGATTCTTTGAACCCTGCAAGCTGCTCTTTTGCCTCTCGTTGCTGATTTTGATTATGTAGAACGTGTCAGTGAATACTGGGTGATAAATAATCCATGTACTGAATGCTGTATTGTTACAGAGCTTTTCAAGAAAACAAGGAAATTTTTTTTAATTGTTCTGTGTCAGACTCTTTCTGGGCAGTTTTGTTTTTTCGTGTGAGTTGCTGGGTGAATTGCATGGTGAACTTCACCAGTTAGTGTCTCAGCTGATGACCTCGTAAGGCACAAGCCTGCCTGCCACCACTGTCTGGGGAGTGAAACTGAGCATCTGACCAACCTGGACCTGATCTTTGAAGTGGCTTCTGCCCTGCTCCTTCCTTCAGCGGCCGCTGGTCAGCAGATAGATTTCAGGGGATTCAAATTCAAAAGCTCCTAACAAAGCAGTTGTTTACTTGGGTATACATTGCAATTAAAGACCAAAGTTACAACAGTAAAGACCTTGTAAACACATTGGTGTTTAATGGTTATTCTTAGCTTTCATAGATTTTCTTCAACCCTGTCACTTCCAGGCTTGGAAAACAAGTCCAGGAATTTACCCTGGCTGAACCTGTTGCATTCCACTCACCTTATATTTGGCTTCCTAAACGGCTTTATTTTGATCATTATTCTCTTTCATGTTTGATTGCCTTTTTTCCTGTGGGCTGTTTTCTAGTTGTGTATACAGTCAGGTGTTCAACAAGTATTACTAAATACAATTCTGTCCTGCTTTTTACCTTGTGATTGTGATCTTTCCTGAACAGACTTCAAAGGAATGCTTGATTTAAGACAGAGAGGATAGATTTGTATATATGAAGATAGTTATTTTTTTGTAGATTGCAAATTGCATTTTGAAGTATTCTGTTTAATGTTTACAGAACGCTAATTCCAATTTTGCATCAGAAAGCAAAAAGAGGCACTCCCCATCAGGCAAAACAAGCTGTTCACTGTATACATGCCATATTTTCAAATAAAGAAGTGCAGCTTGCACAGATCTTTGAGGTATGTCTTCCTTTTTTGTTTTTAAGATTTGCTTCTATTCTTAACTGATACTAGTAATTAAGATTAATTCCTAATGTTTATTAATAGTTTATGAGGTCAGGAAACCTACAGGTATATAGTAGTCAATATAAGTAATTAATTTTACAGTAGCAAGTTATTAATGTTTGTCTTAAAGTCACAATTTTTTAGTATTCTGATGTCTGATGGATAAGATATTCTGTTTTGTCTTCATGCGATGAGTTTGGAGTAAATAAGCTAAATATGTTGGAATGATCCAGCAAATCACACGGGGACATATTTAGCAGATACTAAAATAAGAGATAACATCCTCTGCTTTCCAGCTGTATTAAATTATCACACTTTGCACATACAGCCTTTCCTCACTGAGGAGATTGGTGCAGAACAACTTGACTGTAACCTCAGACACCAGCTTACTGCTCACTTACTGGTTGCTTAGACAAGTTGTTAAGCAAAAAGTTGTCTTATACAGAGCAGAGAGGTTATTATTTCTCACTGCAGTCTCTTAAATAATAACATTATTAACTTGTACTTGTAAAATATCTTAAGTTCTTAATCTTGGCTGTCTTTGAGCCTATGCATAATTTAGAAGTGTGAAAAGCTTTGAATCAAGCTTTCAGAGTTTGATCTCTGCTTAGACTTCTGTGAGAGTGCTTGTTCCCTCCCTAATACCTGAATACGATGCAGTGGTTTGGGGTGATAGAGCAGTTTGTAATTGTCCTGGTGACTGTTATACCTAGAAGGGAAATACTGATGGCTAAAAAAAGTGACCCTGGTGGTTTCCAAGCTTTTGGGTGCTGTTTGCTACCAGTGGCCATTATGATTCAGGTTTTCACAACTCCTGAACAGAATTCAGTCAGAGTTTTTTCCCATGTCTCTCAGGTCTGAATATGTTTCATAGTTAAAATAGGAAGAGTATACAGCATTTGTTTCATCCTTAACTCCTGTGAGATTTTTGGTTATTCCGTTGATTAGCAAATTGTATTCTTTCTCCATTTTGATTTGCTAACATTATTAATTCCTGTGGAAAAACAGTGAAACTCATCAGTGCTCCAGCAGCAAAATAAATGATTATTTTTTTTTTTGCTTCCGCAGCCTCTTAGTAGAAGTTTGAATGCTGATGTACCAGAACAGCTTATAACTCCCTTGGTCTCTTTGGGTCATATTTCTATGTTGGCTCCAGACCAGTTTGCTTCTCCAATGAAATCCGTTGTTGCAAATTTCATTGTGAAAGATCTCCTAATGAATGACAGGGTAACATTTTCTTTTTTTTGGTAAGCACTTACTATGCTCTTTGCCTTTTACAACTCTGTGGGGAATAAAGCTTTTCTGTGAAATGAGTCAATAAAGTAAAATTCTATAAGTGGCTGATACAGTGATAATTGTGTTCTAGAAGATATTTTTGTGAAAGAAAACCTAGTCTGTGACTTTTTTCCATTTTTACTTCTGCATTTTCTGTATGGGTTGAACCAGTTCGTAAACTTACATGAATGTCTATAGTCAACAGGTGAGAAAAATGGAAAATTGTGGTCTCCAGATGAAGAAGTCTCTCCAGAAGTACTAGCAAAGGTGAGTGTTCTGCTGTCAGTAATAATGTGTATCTTTGTGATTAAAAATTTACTTTTTTTCAAGTTATGCACTGGGGAGTATTAGGATAAATCCGTTTGAGTGCTTTTGTATTAGTCTCATTAGAATATGCATTGGTTTTATGGATTGTACACACAATTATAGAACTGAGAGAAACTATGCATTTTGTTGTCTTCACTTACTGATATTAATTATGCTGATTGTTGAGAAAATCAGGAGATTCAAAAGTTTTAGTTTTCCATACAAGAAAGGTAATTTAAATTTACTGACTTATAAACAGATTTAAAATAAATCAAGACCCTGGTGAATGTGAATCTAATTATGGCCATTTCTAGAAATGTTTACCTAGTTGCTCTTATTTTTAATCATGTAACAAGTATCCTGCATCCTCTAAATGCACTTATGCGAAGACATTGAACCGTAGTTGAAATATCCTGAGGTCGCAAAGACTGCCTCTTCCTTCTTCACTCTATAAATATTTACTGCTTTGTTCTGTTCCTTTAAAAGTTTATCAGTTATAATAAATAGGAGTATATGGAAATTTCAGTTTGCCAGCAGTAGGTTTTAGTGCCTCATCGGCTTTGGGGAGTGAGTTGATTATTGATATGTTTGTGTTCGTTAGGTGCAAGCAATTAAACTTTTGGTACGCTGGTTGTTGGGTATGAAAAACAACCAGTCGAAATCCGCAAATTCCACACTCCGGTTATTATCAGCTATGCTCGTCAGTGAAGGAGACTTGACAGAACAGAAGCGAATCAGGTCAGACTTTGTTCCTTTCAGGCTGCCATAAGTTTTGTTGTAGAACTTCAAAGAATATTGGTTCTTTTAGAGTGCTTTTGGAATGTTAAGGTCAGCACAGTGTTGGCTAATGAGATGATAGAAAATATAGATCTGATCAGAGTTTTAATATTAGGAGTGGAATGGCAGTATAAAATTATGCTTGATACTCCTTCTTTCTTGTAATTTACTAACAAGCCAATTTGGAACTCTGTAGGTATCTAGAGAGTAAAAGACATTCTAGAGAGTAAAAGACATTCTAGAGAGTAAAAGACCTGTAGGAGTATCTTTGAAAACAATTGAGTGATGAGATTTAACATGCTTGGGAGTTGGTGATGGTGGGTGGAGCTTCTTTATTGTATGAGGTAATTGTACTTCATCTTCTTTTTTAGGGTGAAGGAAGGAAAGAAAATCAGTGGCAAAATTGATGCTTTCATTTAGATGGTGATAGGAAAACAAGAAACTTGACTCCTTATTTCACTGTTTTACTGGAATCAGGTTTTTTTGTGGGAAAGTAGAGCACCTTACTTTCACAAGTTTGGTTGGGTTAATTGAGCTTGATCTGAAGCTATAGAACTGTGACCTCACCTGATAGAGAAAAGCCTTACTTGCTCATTGATCTTGTAAAAAGATGAAATTGTGACATGCAGGTAATTTGAGGGTAGTTGTGGTGAGCTGTGGTTTGATTTTTTCTCTGTTGTGTTTGTATAGTAAATCGGATATGTCTCGACTGCGATTAGCTGCTGGTAGTGCAATAATGAAACTTGCACAGGAACCCTGTTACCATGAAATAATTACCCCAGAGCAGTTCCAGCTCTGTGCACTTGTCATTAATGTAAGTAACTACATTTGAATTGAAGTGACTAATTAATTGAGTTCAGAGTCCTTACATCTGAGCTTTTGTTGCTGCTACACTAAGTATATTCTATTCCTCACTGCAGCTTTCACAAGAGTTACTGAAGTTTCAATTTCAAGTACTCTTTGTGCTGCAGCTGTTGGTATTTTTAAGATGCCTCCTCATAATTCCACCTTGAATGCCTTTTATTTTATTAAGACCAAGGTTTTGATGGATGCATTTTTATGTTCTATGTTGCTGTAGGATGAGTGCTACCAAGTGAGGCAGATATTTGCCCAGAAATTGCATAAGGCACTTGTGAAATTACTGCTCCCTTTGGAATATATGGCAATCTTTGCTTTGTGTGCCAAAGACCCTGTGAAGGAGAGAAGAGCACATGCCAGGCAGTGCTTGCTCAAAAACATCAGTATACGAAGAGAATATATTAAACAGAATCCTATGGCTAACGGTTCGTATTTCAGTAAAATTGTTAAGAATACAGTAGTCAAATACTAAACTGTAAGGAGTAATTATTAAATTGTAAGCAATTGATTTTTGTAAAGAAACAGTGGATAAGTTTGTTTCCTCATGTTTATATTAGACATATTCAAATCTAAATTTACTTAGATCATTATTAGCATAAACCATGAGATACTTCTTTGTACATTGCTGAGAATTATACATGTAAAATATAGTGCTGTTATAACTATAGTTGTTTTGCTCAAAAAATAAAATTTTGTTTCCTAATATTTTTAGGCTTTATGACCTTCTTCCTGAAGCAAAACCAAGTAGTTTTCTAGTAGCAAAACTTGTTAGCTTATTTTTAATGATGCATTAAAAGTACAGCTTGTAGGAAGAAAATGCAAGTCAAAATTTTACATTCTGTGTTTGAAAAAGTGGTACTTTGAAAAAGTTTTTCTTATGATGCATGTGTATGTGTGTAATACAGAGGCAATTTTTCGTTGTTGTTACTACTGTAGAAAAATTGCTGTCCTTGCTGCCTGAATATGTGGTACCGTATATGATTCACTTACTGGCACATGATCCAGATTTCACAAAACCTCAGGATGTTGATCAGCTTCGTGATGTCAAAGAGTAAGTGGCAAGTGATTCTAGAATTGTTATGCTGAGAATTTTTCTGTGCTTAGAAAAACTGATTAGAAAGAGGAAATACTTGTCTTATCGGCAGTATCTTGCAAAACAGTAATCTTGGTAATGTGGAACACTTTAACCAAGGGAAGAAAGCATCAACAACTGCTTAGCAATATATTTTGAAAACCTAAATATTAACCTAGAGGTTGTACTGTAATATACCAAATTAGTGAGTTGTCTAGGCTTTTTTAAAGTAAGTAATTATTTTAGAGTGTTGGTTTTGTGCCTAGGAATATCAGTAGGACTTCCCAACACACTTAAAAGATGTCAGGTAACATCAGTTCAAATATTTTTGGAACTTATAGAATAGAAAGCTTGTCCAAGACTTAAAAACATGATGCCACTGATGCTGGATCAGAGTTCTGCCTCATTGAAAATTTTTTTCCCCTCTTCCTATGCAAACCTACTAGAATTCATTCAAAGTTTGCTGCTGACATATCATTTGTACTATACATCAGCAGTGCAGGCTTAGTGCTTCTTAATGTATTCAGGAGAGATCATGGTACACAATCCTGTCACATAGAACCTTGTTTTATGCTACTTCCAGTTTCAGACCTTCTTGTATGCCTCAAATAATATTTCATATCTTAATTATAACTTCTGTGTTTCTTATGCCTTGTAATGAATTTTAAAACGTAGCTACATTTTAACACTTTTAAAAATTGTTAAAGTGTTTTTTCTCTCTCCACCCGCATGGCTTTGGGTTTTGCTTTTTTCTTCTTTTCATTTTTGGTGGAACTGAGTTATGTTGTTTCTGTATTAGAAAGGCAGGTATGACCACATACTACAATATACATCATCCGTAAAGCAGTTCATTTTTGGCACAAATAGACCAGTTCACGTGTTAAATTCTTTTTGCACTTTCAGCTGTGGCAGTCCAAGTGTGATTCTTTCTCTAAATGAAAAACTTGGTTCATTCGGATTTCTGAGTTCCTTGATTCACACCTGGTCAGACCTGAAGTCAGTGAGGACCTTTTACCTGATCAACAAATCTTTTTGTCCCAGGACTTCATGTTCCCGGCGACATCTGAAAGCATCCTCCAGCATGTACTTTATCCAAAATGCATGGGAACAAGTTCTGATTTGCAGCCACAGAGTTAATACTTTCTTTGAAAAGTGTTTTTTCAGTGCACAGAACTTTTTTGGACACCCCTTGTATAGCTTTCCTTTGTTGTCAAATTTACTCCCTTAAGTTTGTCACAGACTAGCTGAACTAGCCAGAAAGGACTGCTCCAAACAAAGAAATACTCTGTATGGGAATTTTGGCAGGGAATTTTGGCAGGAATACTTCTCTGAAGAGTCTCCTGAGATGTATGAGAAAAATGTTGCCCATTTAATGTGATACAGTGTTTTCTTTCAACAGTTCTGAGAGTCCTAGTGTTCACTTTTAAAGTGTTAACATAGATGCTTGCAAACTTGTAAAAGACTTGGCAGTGTCTTTTGTAGGTGGCTCCCTAGTTCATCTTGGTTTACATGACCTAGATACAGTCATGTAATGTAAATACATGCTTAGCAAGTTCCTTAACGATAATCTGTGCTACTTACTGTTATGAAGTTTTTAAAACTTGTCTTACACAGGTGTGTTTGGGTTTGGGTTTTTTTTTTAGATATTGAGACTGTGTCTTTTTCTTCCTAATTCATATTCCAAAATTATTGAAATGGATGCAAAGAATTACTTGCCTTTGTGACATACTTTGACTTTTGACTCTAGGTACATATTTTTTTCTGCATAAAATCTCACTGTTTTGGACTGGTCTTGTTCAGAGTTGATAATTGTTTATTTAATTTGCTGTCTTAGTGAGAAAGGCAAGCTGTTGAAGTTGACATGAGTTAACTGGAATTAGCAGAGTATAATTTGTTCTCAGTAGTAATTTTTGTGTGACACTGGGTTTTGAGAGCACGGGTAAGTGTGCTATGTTACCGGTTCTATATTCATCCTATTCAAGTTCTTGAGAATGGTGAATAGATGGGTGTAAAACTATCTAACAGATTGATTTACCATCGTCTTTGTAGCTCTTGGATGCAAATCAGAATACAGATGTCTGCTTTGTTGTTTGTTTTTTTTTTTTGAACACCACATAACTCTTTAAGTGTTTTGATGGAGCACAACCCTCAGAGTTTTTAAGAGAAATGTTCCTTCATCCCTTTCATTACAGTTTGTATCAATTAAGGAGATCTGCACTTTTTTGGACAGGGAATTCTAATGTTCAGTCATCCTGTTTTTCTAGTTTTTTATTAGCCCATTTCTACAAGATAATCTCTCTTCCAAAGCTCTAGAATTTAATTAGCTACTGGCAAAGCCTGTATTTCTCAGAACCACCCATACGTATTTCTCAACTAAGAATTATTTTAACATATTGTGACTGTTGTTCACCCTTTAGCCACATGCAGCTGTGGAGCTTGATAGCAAGTGATAGCGTGATGGACCAGTTGTGCTTTGTATCATAATTGAAATTTTTTTAAAATAAACTTTTAGTCAAAGTATAATGTATTCTCACTGTAAATAAAGTAGATTTAAAAAAAGAAACCTAATGAAAGCTGGTTTCATTATATCTGTCTGGGACAATTTACCTCCCATATGGAAAATTAGCAGGAATCTGACCTGCTCAGTTTTTGGATCTCCTCTTCTGTTTGAATTGCAATATTAAACCATCTGATGCAGGCCACTGTATAAGAGTAGTATGATTTGTTCAAGCCTGTTTTGAGTGTGACCATGGTACATTGTTGATAGGGACACAGACAGTGCCCGAGGTAGTGATTACAGAATTTCATTTGGGTGATGGTGGCACCAGAATTCTTGTTTCTCTTCATGTATGGAAGAGAAAATGTTGATTGGTTGGGCAGTTTTTACAGGTGTAATAATAATCACATTAATTTGGTGGCAGGTTTACTCCAAGGAGTATGATTAAGACTGTATGTGTTAAATGTCTAGATGCTGTTTACAACTTTGGATGGTGCTATCTGTTTATATCTTCAAATTGATGTGGTTTCTTCAGAAAAACCTATTACAACTAGCAAAGTTTTTAAGACTTCGCTGTATGTAGGAGCTGCAGTATAAAACCTGGAACGTAATTGCTTGTGGTTTTATGACATTTTAGGTGCCTGTGGTTCATGCTTGAAGTTTTAATGACAAAGAATGAAAACAATAGCCATGCCTTTATGAAAAAGATGTCAGAAAACATCAAGCTTACCCGAGATGCTCAGTCTCCTGATGAGCCAAAGGCCAATGAAGTAAGAAATGCAATTCACATTAGTGCTGGGTGATGAGCTGAGGGTTTCACAAGCAGTTGATGAGCAGGATTTGCAGGAAACCTGAAAGCACTAGCTCAGACATTTTTATGGTCTTTTAGAACGAGTGTTAATTTAGAGCATTGTCTGTATGCTTTCAGTCTTATTCTTTCAGAACCTTACTGATCTTATCCAGTACATAACATGTAATGAAGTTAATAAACAATTTATAAAAAATATTTCTGTTACTGCCTGCCTGATTTTAACTCCTTCTGTCTAGTTCCCAGCATACGTATCTTCTACTATTGGGGGAGGAAGTACAGCTACTGTTAAACCTGTTAGTTTCTAGAAGAGATGAGAAACCACTTATGGTGATTCAGTTGAGCAAGAGCTTCAGTTGTCAAGCATAGGCATGGAAAGTATTACTACTTTTTATAAACAGTGTCAGTGTCATAAGAAAAATGAGGATTTCTCTATGTGTTTTAAGAGCCAATTGTATGGTTAATGATGTGATTACAAAATACATCCTTAGTGGTGGTTATTTAAACACATAGTTTAAACTTTTAAAAGAACTACATTCCCTGTACTCTGTAAAAATATAGTAAGTGATTCCTAAAGTGTGCTTTTCTTTTTTTTTTTTCCCCTTCAGAAACTTTACACAGTATGTGATGTAGCACTGTGTGTAATCAACAGCAAAAGTGCTTTGTGCAATGCAGATTCACCGAAGGACCCTGTATTGCCAACCAAATTTTTTACACAACCTGAAAAGGTAAATTTGTTACTTTAATTTCTGAAATTATAAGGGGAAATACATTGATTTTTATAATTGAGAGCTGGTTATCTCCATGTGGGAAAATACAACTTTTGTCATCAGCAAGTAATTTTTTAACATCAGCTGTATGTTATGCTATCTGTTTATTAAGAATGTGAGGCAGAAATGTTTTTAACTAGGTGAGAGCTGATTGAAATAAATACTGGTATGTTAGCATGTATTGCTGGATCATTTAATTAATATGTTTTTCAAGTGCATCTGAATATATGAGCAAATACGTATATTCTGAATGTATATCTAAATTGGAATGCAAATCAGACAAAAAAGGGAACTTTTTTAAATGTTATTTGTTATGTGTTTCTATCTGTCAGTAGCTTGTCAGTTTGGCTATTTTGCTTGCTGTACAAGTCAGTCCTCTTATTGCCTAGTAATAGTCCTGGCAAGTACAACTCTGCTGTCAGCAATGGCACTACTGCTCTGCAGGAGGCACACTTCTGAAAAGTAGAAGTGGAACCCAAGTAATTCTCTGGATCAGACCTGATGTTTTGATTGTCCAGGAGAATATACTTGCTGACATTTTTCAGTGCCTTAAACTCTAACAGCCTTTCCAGAGTCTGTTTAAGCTAAATCTGGTTGCCTGTTTAATTGTGAAATGGCAGGTGCCATGTAACAGTGAACTGGTGTCTCTGCTAGCTACCTTCATTAAATTCAGGGGTTTGCTTTGTGTGAACTGAACTCAGGGTGACAAAGGTAACAACTTTCAACTTGTTTAGAGAAAATGCCACCTCTTTCCCTGTGTTTGGACTTCCCATTAAAAATATGCAATAGATAGGGCAGTTTTGCATCATCTCAATTCATGTTCACTTAAGAAGGAAAAATGTTAATCCTAACTTCAGGTATGACATGCTGTCATTCAGTAATGCTCACTACAAATCTCCTCCAAAGTACTAATTTGACCTATCTTTAGTAGATTGATTCATTTGTCAGCAGGTTGCATGGTGTGAAATATGTTTAACACTTGACAGTAGCATCGAATTTGATAAGTGAGTTGGGTGTTTATAAAAAACCAACAGCAAGATTAAGACATCAAATACAAACTGATTTTTACTTTTATACAGGATTTCTGCAATGACAGGAATTACATTTCAGAAGAGACAAGAGTTCTTCTTTTGACCGGAAAGGTACTGTATTTTGTCAAGTTACAAGTCTTTGAATATTAGTTGTGATTTCTAAAATGTTCTGGGCTCCTGTGGTTTAAAAATCATATTATGTGTTTGTGTACAGTAATTTTTGATTTTTTTGATGACATAATTAATGCTTTGAGCATACTACCTGGTGAGTACACAACAGCAAGATTGTTAGCTGTGCACAGAGGCACTGGTTCTTGATTATAGTTTTTTCCATTCTTGACGTAAGTGTGGCCTAATGTTATGATCCATATACAGAATTGTGATACCACCAGAATTAGAGGTCTTACATTTTCAATTGTAATATTTTTAATATAGCTGTTAATGCTGTTAAATTCAACTGCAAATGTCTATACTCTTTTGAACATCTCATTTTATTTCAGGGAGTCCCTTCCAACTGAAGATATTCTATGATTCTAACATCCTGTATTTGCAAAGCACCTCTGGGAGAGTCTTTCCAAAACGTAGTGCAGCATTAGGTTCAATACAACAGTAGGAAATATTGGAAATATATTGGAAAAATGGAATCATTAAGGTTGAAAAAGACCTCCAAGATCGAGTCCAGCCTTTGACCAAACACTACCCATATCAACTAAACCATAGCACTAAGTATTTCCTGAATACTTCCAGTGATGGTGACTCCACCATGTCCCTGGGCAGTCTGTTCCAATGTTTGACAACTCTTTCAGTGAAAAGATTCTTCCTGATGTCCAGCCTGAACCTCCCCTGGTGCAGCTTAAGGCTATTTCCTCTTGTCCTGTTACTCGCTGCCTGGGAGAAGAGAGTGACTCCCACCTGGCTACAACCTCCATTCGGGCAGTTGTAGAGAGCAACCAGGTCTCCCCTGAGCCTCCTTTTCTCCAGGCTGAACAACCCCAGCTCCCTCAGCTGCTCTTCACAGGACATGTGCCCCAGCCCCTTCACCAGCTCGTTGCCCTTCTCTGGACTCACTCTAGCACCTCAGTCCTTCTTGTAGTGAGGGGCCCAGAACTGGACACAGCACTCGAGGTGTGGCCTCACCAGTGCCAAGTACAGAGGGACAATCACTTCCCTGTTCCAGTTGGCCACACTATTTCTGATGCAGGCCAGGATGCCATTGGCCCTCTTGGCCACCTGGGCACACTGCTGGCTCATGTTCAGCTGCTGTCAACCAGCACTCCCAGGTCCTTTTCAGATGCTTTCCAGCCCTTTCAGACCTCTTTCTAGCCACTTTTCCTCCTTCCTGTCCCAGCACTTGGCCTTGTTGAACTTGATGCCATTGGCCTCAGCCCATTGATCTAGCCTGTCCAGATCTCTCTGCAGAGCCTTCCTATCCTCCAGCAGATCAACATTCCTACCCAGCCTGGTGTCATCTGTAAACTGACTGAGGGGATATTTGATTCCCTTGTCCAGATCATCAGTAGAGGTATTAAATAGGACTGGCCCCAAAGAGGGCCCTGGGGAACCCCACTAGTGACCAGCCACTGCTGGATGTCACACCATTCACCAGCACTCTCTGGGCTTGGCTATCCATCCAGTGAAGAGTGGATCTGTCCAGGCCATAGCTGCCAGGTTCTCCAGGAGAGTGCTTTGGGAGACAATACCCAGTGCTTTACTGTAGTGCAGGCAGACAACATTCACAGCCTTTCCCTCATCCACTAGGCAGGTCACCTGATCATAAAAGGAGATCAGGTTGGTCAAGCAGGACCTGCCTTTACTAAACCCACACTGGCTGGGCCTGATACCCTGGTTGTCCTGTACATGCCATGTGATCATGCTAGGGATAATCCGTCCCATAACCTTCCTGGCCACCAAGGTCAGGCTGACAGGCCTGCAGTTCTCCCGGATCCTCCTTCCAACCCTTCTTGTAGATTCGTGTCACACTGGCTAACCTCTAGTCATTTGGGACCTCCTCTGTTAACAGGACTGATGATAAATGATGGAGAGTGGCTTGGCAAGCAATTCTGTCAGCTCCCTCAGGATCCTTAGGTGAATCCCATCCAGCCCTATGGACTTGTGGCATCTAAGTGGCATACCAGGTCACTAACTACTTCCTCCTGGATTGCAGGGAGTCTGTTCTGCTCCTCCTCCCTGTCTGCTACCTCAGGGACTCGGTAGCCTGAGTGTATCTGATCTTTCCGTTAAAGACTGAGACAAAGAAATCATTAAGTACCTCAGCCTTTTCCTCATCCTTGGTGGTGGTGTTCCCTTCCATGTCCGATAAACCATGGAGGTTTTCCTTGGCCTTCCCTTTGTTGTTAATGTATTTGTAAAACCCCTTTTTATTATCTTTCATGACAGTGGCCAGATTGAGTTCTAACCTAACTATTTACATATTGGTGATATATTTAAATATTGTATTTAAATAGCAGAAAGCTGCTGTAGAAGTAAACACAGTGTATTCGGGGTTCTCTGATACAGTGGCGGTGGTTTCGATCTTGCTATGGGTGGTGAATTGACTGATGTGATGAGGCTGAGTAGGCAGCAGTAAGTTTTTTATTTTGTCTCTGGAGAGGAGTCAAGGAAGTTTTCATAACTGGTGTGTCGCATTCTTCATGTAATTTTACATTTCCTTAGAGACATAAGTTAATAAATTAAGACATTCCCACAAAAAAAAGTCATTTCCATGTGTGGAAGTTATGATGGAACAGGCAGGAGAAAGAGATTACAGATGCTGGAAAACATTTGGCTAACAAAAAGCAACAGTCTCTTTTGAGGTGACCTGTTACTGGGTGCAGATTCAGTAGCTGCACCATTCTAGTGCTAATTCTGCACGGCATTTACTTAAACATACTACTCTTATAATACAATAATTTATTTGCTCAATTTACTGAGTAGCTCAGTTTACTGCATGTCCAAAGAAGGAGAACAAAACAAGTGAAGGGTCTAGAGCAAGGAGCAGCTGAGGAGAGCACAAGTCTCACAAGGAGCAGCTGAGGAAACTGGATTTGTTTATCCTTCCCCTCAGACATTTATCATTCCTGTCTTTTAACACAGGGCTTTGGGGGTCCCAGGGCCCATCATCATTGTTGAAGACAGAGGCAAGGATGGCATTAAATGTTTCTGCTTTGTCACCTCCTGCTTGTGAGGTGACCAGCCCCATCCAGTAATGGCTCAGTGTTATCTCTGATTCTCCTTTTGCTATTAACATATTCTAAAAAGCCCCTTTTGTGTCCTTCACAGTCTTCTTTCAGCCAACTTCTGGCTGAAAGTTGGCCAGCCTTCACGGCACTGGCCAACTTGAACTCTAATCAAGCTTTAGCCTTGTGAATTTTCTCCTTACAGTGCTGAACAGCATCTCTGTAGTGCTCCCATGTTGTCTGTCCTTGCTTCCAAAGGCTGTACACTTTCCTTTTCTGCCCAAGTTCCAGAAGAAGATCCCTGCTCAGCCAAGCTGGCCTTCTGCCTCACTTGCCTTGACTTTTTAGACTTTGGAATAGCCTGCTTCTGCACTTTTAAGTGTTGGTTCTTAAAAAGTGGCCAGCATTCATGGATCCCAGTACCTTCAAATACAGATTCCCACAAAACCTTACAGAAGCCCAAATTCTGCTATCCCCATATACAGGGCCGAAGTTGGCCATAAGGCCAAGGGCAGTTGATCCAGAAAGATCTTGTAGTTCCTTGTAGAATTACTCATGGGTGGTTGTGTCCTGGCTGGGTGGTTGATAGTAGATTCCCACAATATCCTCTTTATTTGCTTTTCCCTTCATCCTTACCCAGAGGCTCTCAACTCTAAGATTACCTAACGTTTCCGCTGTTATTGAAACTTCTCCAGTTGCTATCCCTTCAAAGCATGAGAGCAAGGCAACTGCTGAAGTGCTGTTAAATTATGAGTGTCGTGGGTTACCCCAGAGATCAAACCTTTTTCCTCGAACTCCCCCCTTCACACAATTACTATCAATTGAGAGAGGTTTTATCCAGACAAAACAGAGGCTTGACTTAAGGGATATAATACTAAGATTTATTACTAGAAAGATATAAAAACTAAGAAATCACATATACTACAACACTACTACTTAAACTAGCTTATTTTATGGAAATAACATATACTACAACAGTACTACTTAAACTTAGCTTATCTTATGAATAACATATACTACAACAATACTACTTAA
>VYXB01007302.1:210984-273267 GCA_013397135.1 Pachyramphus minor | reverse complement strand
TCCCCTGCACTTCTCTGCTCTCTCCTGCTGGACTGACCTTGGAGTAGCTCTGTTATCTCAAGTCATCTTCCCTACTCTCCGCCGGAGCCGGAATCTGTCTCGCAGCATGTTTCAACTGGGCAGTTACTTTCTGGAGTTTGTTTCTCCACTGTTACACATCCCGGCTGGAGAGACTTCATACCTGCCGCCGGCCCAAGGCCGGGGGAGAGGGCCTGACCCCCCAACTTGGGGGCTGCTGCCCCTCTCCTCACATGGCGGCTGAATTTCTTACTGCGACAACACCTTCTCTTCCATTTTCTTAAATATGTCATTAGCAGAGGCGTTACTAAAACTTTTGATTGGCTTTTTCTCTGGAAATATACCTGGGCCTGACCATTTCAGCCCGGGGGGGCTGGTAACCCACGACAATGAGAAATAAAAGTAGGATAGACAGTGGGTTTTAAGTAAAATGAGGTCTGTAGCTTTAAACTGGTGGCATTGTGATCAAGACTTTTAATCCAGAAAAAGTATTTTAAAACATTCAAAATATTTTAAAAATTAAATATTGCCATTTTTAAAGATCTAAACATTTTCTTCCAGCCAAAACCAACTGGTGTATTAGGAACAGTAAACAAACCATTATCTGCAACTGGAAGGAGACCATATATTAGAACTACAGGATCAGAGACTGGAAGCAGTGTAAACTCTGAGCTGAGCGCTTCTGCAGGGAACAGGTCAAGGTAATGGACTTCGAAATTTCTTTCATTGGCTATTTACTTCCTTTACTTGCAAGTTTTAGGACAGGAGATGATTTGGTTTTAAAAAAACTTACTAGTTCTCAGTAGGTAAAGTCTCCATATTAGCTTTTTGGTTCAGTTTATGGGGTTGGCATTTTCTTGTTTTGGGTGGTTTTTCTAGAAGACAAAAATTCAGTGCAGTGTTTAGCTGTGTTTTGCCTATAATTGCACATAATACCACAGAGGAGACACTATACTGCCTGAAATTTTGATGGTTAATACTAATTTTTACATCAGAAAACGTATTAATTAAAGAGACCAGCCATAATTAGTACTAAAAACTTGTGTGTTTTTTGTGTATAAATTATGATTAATCCTGATTGGTAACAAGAAGCTTTTTTGCTGAAAACTTTGTAGATCAAATATTCTGACCTATTAAGAATGATGAAAAAGAGCTTGGCAAAGGAGACTAGGATCTCAGTGGAAAGATGCAACATATGGTTGCAATATTCAGTGTCTCTTTAATAAGCATTATTTTTATGTGGATCCAGAGTTCTAAAGTTTTTTATAAATCTGGAGAAACAATTTACACTTTCAAATTTTAAGATTGTTTAATTTGTTTTGCACTTGGCTACCTGGCTAAGATAAAGGGTTAAAGAAAGCAGGGAAAGTCAGTTCTAGTTGCTACAATTCATAAGGCCAAAGGGAAGTGTAACTCCATTCAGAGTTTTTTCTGTAAGTGTGCATGATATATATTGTAATAGTATTTTTTATTTTTTAACTGTTTTGGTTTTCAAGCAAATTTATGTTTGTGTAAATTAACTTGAAGTTTTAGCATTATTGATGTTTATTCTTCTTCACTACCTTTTCTAGTACTGGCTTTTCCTATCTGGAAAAAGAACACAGCCTCTTTTAGAGCTCTGGTCTTAAGTTTGCAAAAAGCATTATATAATGGTGTGTCTGTAATAAGGGATTTGGCTCAATGGCTAGCCAATTCCTTTCAAACCTTTCCCAGTTCTGGGAAAGAAAATGTAAGTGTGGTCTCTGGCAAATTCAATTCTTTTAAAGCTAATTTAGCTGGTTTGTATTGATTCTGCCCCCCCCCCTTTATTTTTGAAAATTATTCCAAACACCTTTCTTCCTTTCTGTATATTTTGGTCTTATTTTGTATTCAATTATGCTACCAGGGAACAAAGTTCAGATATATCAGAAACCGGGGTCAGTGAAAATGATGAAAATCCTGTGAGGATTATTTCAGTCACACCAGCAAAGACAGAACCTGTGAAAAACAAGGTATGCCTGGGGATTTTATGGACTGTATGTCTGTAGTAAGCTTGGCATTGGGGGTTTATTCAGTACACGTCACTGCAGGTGGTCTCTGAGGAACTGGTAATGTCCAGTTTCATTTCATATAGTTCTATCAGTTTCCTAGCCTAAGAGAAGACCCCTTGGTTTTAAAACTGCTGTTTTATTTTATCCAGAGTAATTCCTAGAGCTCATGTGAATGGGCTTCGTTCTTCTTTTCTAAAATTCCAAAATAATCTCACCTTTATTCTGCGTTTTCCAGTATAAGTAATAGTAAGGCTGGGATTCAGAGTGAAGATTCACACCTGTAGTAACTTTAACTGAAGATACTGCCAGGAAAATGTCAGGTGGTCCTATGGAATGAAATAAACATCAAACTTCTGGATTGTGTCACAACTAAAATGTTATTTAAGCTTTCTAAATGTTATTTAAGCTTTCTAAAATATTTTTATGCTTTTCCACAACATGTGTACATCGTGATTTTTTAACTTCTAAAACATACAGTAGAATGAAGTTTAACACAGTTGAGTCCTGCACCTGGGGTAGATTAAGCTCAAGCAGCTTTACAGTACGCTGGATCTGCCTGGCTGGAGAGTAGGTTGGCTGGGAAGGACGTGGGGGACCATCTCCCTTGGACAGCTAACAGAGTGTCTTGGCAGCAGCGTGGGCAAGCTGGGTCTGTGCTGTGTCAGCAGGAGCACAGCCAGCAGAGTGAGGGATGCCGTTATTTCACCCTGTTTGGCGTTCAGTAGGCCATACTTGGAATGTTGTGTCTGGAATACTGTATCCTCCCCAGTTTGACACAGATATTGAAAAACTGGAGAGAGCTTTGTAGGGGGCCACCAAGGTGGTAAAGGCATGGAGATGTTATCAAGGTTGAAAGTGTTGAGTTTGTTCAGCCTTGAGAAGAGAAGCCTTGGAGAGGATCAATCAGCCTTTCAGTATCTAAAAGGTATTTATGGAAAAGATGGAAGTATTCTTCTCAAGGCTGCATGCTGGCAGAACAAACAGCTACAGCTTCAGGGGAAATTCTATCTGGATAGAAGTGGAAAAAAAAAATATAAAAAAGAAATCAATCTCCATTGTGATGCTGGTATAGGCTGCCCAGGAAAGTGGTGAAATGTCACACTGTTCACAGCTTGGCTTGTCAGAGGCCCTGGATAACCCCTGAAGTCCTGCTTTCAACAGAAAATTTTACAAGATGATTTCCAAAGATCAGTTTCAACCTGGAGATTTAGTGATTCAGAATAGATTTTTGTAATAATGTAGGGATACATAGATGGATTATGCTGTACACATTTTAAGAAGTTAAAATATCTGCTCAGTCTCTTTCTTGATTAGAAGAAATCAGAGTAATAAGCAGGTGTTTTGGATTTATACCATCACATAGAAAAGTTAGGCAAAGCATATATAAAGTAAATTTTCAAAAATACTTTCTAGGTTCTTAAAGTTGAAATTTAAAAGAGTGGTTATCTGTAAAGTTCTTATGACTAGCAATTGTAAAATTCTGCTATGAAGCTGCTAGAACAGGAACAAAGATTACAGAGACTGCCTGACTCGTTTGAACACTTAATGGTAGAATGTTTAACAAAAAAAGTCCTTGGTTCAGACACAGCGCTTCAAATAGTGAGTGACGTTAATTGGTTTGTTTGAAATTGCTGAGTCATCCCAGCCATACTTCTTTAGTACCCTTTTCTCTACCCCTTCTCCTAACTGCTTTGGAAGGCAATGTTCAAATGAAGGCTTAGCATCCAGTTCCTTCCTCTTTGTTTCCATATGAATACTGCTCTGTGTAGAGATGTACATTGCCACCACCCTTTCTGTGTCACATGTACAGACACAGCTTAATGGTATTTAATCATTTCCATTGCCTTATTCACTGTATTGAAAAGAACATGCATGTAGGCCATATGTATTCAGGCATGACAAAGAATTAACAAAGCAGGTTTCATTTATGGTTTGGTCTTACTTCCTTTATTCCCTGCAAGCCTTGAGTTTTTTTCACTGGCTCTTACGACTTTGGTAATCTGCACCATTACTGAATGTTGGCCTCAAAATTTGCACATATTGAAGTAAATATAATTTGCTGTATTGGAATCATTGGTTTTGTTTCTCAGTTCTCTCCTGACATTTGACAAAGAGGCAGTAAAAGGAGCTTGTCCAGAAGAACCGTCGTGGGAGGAGCTGAAATTATTAGTCTTTCTGTAATCTCTCTCTCAAGCAACTAAAAGGTTCATTGGGTGCAGATATTACAGAAAATTCAGAAAATCTTTTTGCAAGAAGAATGTCCAAAATCCCATCTAGTAAAGAACTTCTTACTAGGTCTAAGACCATATGATGTGTTTCATAAGAACACTTAAGAAAGTTTAAAAAGCCTCACATTTCTGTTGGAGGGAGGTCACAATTTGAGTTTGCCTTTGGGAATCCCTTTTTCTTCACACTCATGACTTTTATTTTGTAGGAGATTAATTCTGATCAGGCTACACAAGGAAACAGCACTGAACGTGGGAAAAAAAGAACAGCAACAGCATCTGGAACTGAGAATATTCATCAAAAACCAGAAGAAAAAAGTGTAGATGAAACAGGCCCATCACTTGCAGCAAAAACCAGGAGAGGGCGACCAACCAAACCGGAACCTCAGGGTACCACTGCAAAAAACGAGGAAACAAACAAACCACCTGTCAGGGGAAGGAAGAGAGCAGCAGCCAGTCAAGAAAGTCCAGGGAGTTTAGAGGCAGGTAATGCCAAAGCACCAAAACAGCAAGACACAGCAAAAAAGCCAGCGGCAGCACAGAGACAAATTGATCTACAGAGGTAAAAAAATTAAATAAATAATAAAATGCATGGGTGGGGTTGTCCTTTCCTGTCTCAAGACCCTGAATTTGCAATTATAACAAATCTAGAATAGCTGAGGGCACAACTAAACCACAATGAACACCATGGTCCGCCAAGTGTCAGCTTGAGTTCTAACTCAAAATAAGTCGGGGAGGGCAGCAGGAGAAATGAATTTGTTTGGTCAGAACAGGATAAACTTCCCTGTTTTCACCAGTTTAGGGTTTTTTTCTCTGTTGCATCCTGGTTCCCCGTACTAGCATTGCTGTGCAAAAGAACTGAGAGCTAAAAGTGTTCCGGTGCATTCATTAATGCCAGGTACACAGGCATTCAGGTGCTCTGCTTCATTGATAGCAAAGGCTTGATAAATGCACTATTATTAATGAACAGGAAAAAAATTGTAATTCTAACTGTAACTATTTTCTGGTCTTTTGGGTCTGTGCTTGTTTAATATTAACAGGATTTTAATATCTATTTTAAGTAAATCAAAATTTGGAACTGTGTAAACTACAAAACAGCTCTTGGATGATAATTTATTTTTCTATATTCTAATGTTTAAATGTGTTGATTTGATTTCCAGTATAAGCAAATTAAAAATGTGGATAAACACTGAGAAGTTTGTTTTGCTGGATCTGAAACATTAATAACTTCAATGCAAAAGTGTCCAAAGTGGTAGAGCAATAAGGTCAGCAAACCAGTGTGCTGTAAAAAATCACAAATTAATCTAAAGAAAGAAATTATAATTGGAATGGTTTCTTTCTGGAGATTTTGTAAGCTGAAGATCTTGCAGAGAACCTTGATCAAAAATAATTACCTTTTCTTCTCAAAGCACGGTTTATACAGTAGTAAAATGTTTAGTCTGTCAGGAGTGTAATGTTCGTAATGTACTGCTTTGCAATGCTTGTTTTATACATCAAATTTCTTTTAAGTCTTCAGAACAAAATGCACTATCCATAGCCTTTAATAAGCCAACTGTATCAGATAGCATCTTTAAAATATGTAATGTCTCAGTGTTTCTTGGACAAAATACCAAAACATTGTTAACGTTTTTCAGAAGCCAGGTGCTTGGAAGTGATGGAGATTCACTGTTGGAGATAGACTCAAGTCCAGAATACTCCCAAAATGCAATGGATCTTTTTAAGGCCTGTGGGAGCAGCCAGGAAGATACTGAGGATACAGAGATAGCAGAGGGAGGCTTCCTTAAGGTGTAGCAGGCATCTTATATAGGACAATTCTCTGGGTTTTTAATTGTAGCTTATTACAGTAAGGAATCAAAGCAATTTGTCATCTAGAAAAAATGCGTGTAAAAATAGCTGTGTCTGGTAGGTTTTTTTGCTTTTAAGTAGACATGTACAAGTTACTGTAAATACTTGGAAAACATTTAAAGTAGTGCTTGTTCTGAAATAAGATGGGCTATTTTTATAAACCTGGGTAATTATAGTGAATTAGAACAAATTACTGTTCTTATTCTCAACTCCAGTGATAGCAATGGATAACTGTATTTCTATTTATGCTGAAAAATCATTACTGAGTTATGGAATTATGAAATGCACAATTCGACTTGCCTATTTCCAAGCTTATCAGCAAGTTGTGCTGTACAGTAAGGAAATTCAGCTGTATTCAAATAATTATGTAATTGTGGAGAAGGTATAAGATAGAGTTGGAAGACTCACAGTATAAAGAGTGTAAAAGCTAAAATGTAAACAATATTTGGTAGGATTTTGATTCTGAATCAATTGTAATTTCAATGTCCTTACAGTTAACTTCCATTTCCTTTTCTCCCCCCTATATAGGTAAAAAGAAAACTTGCTCGAAAAGGGAGGAAATGAAGGCCAAATAAAGGCATGCTCCAAGCTTCTGCAAAACTAGGATTCAGAAATTTCCTGTACAGGAACTGAAATTACTTCAAAACACACAGCTTTCAGCTCTGAAACCAGAAGGAAAACTATGCTTCCCTTTCACATGAAATTAATCCTTCTCAATGGAAATGTAAAGCAGAAACTCTTGAGAAAGAGGCTAAAAGCATCTGTACTTATTTCCCCAGAGACTTTTTTTATGAAAAGTCAATAATTAAGCAAATTGCTTAACACTTGGTTCCAGTTCCTGCATTCTGGAGTTTAAAAGTGTATTTACACCATTAATTTTCATGCTGCATTTTTTTTTTAAAGAAAGTCAGAGAAAGTCCTTACACTGACATTGAAAATTCATCATCCTAGAGCCAGGTATTCCCATGTTTTACAGAAAAGGTAGAAGTCTACTGAATGGATTTTAAACAAGACTAGAGGAAAAAAAAAACCACAAAAAATTTTTTTTGCTTTACTTTTGGAGACTGTTTTATGTATAATTCTTTCTGCCTGCCTACTTTTCTGCAAAAATAAGATGTACAGATTTCAGTTCCCTGCTATGAAAAGTCATGTGGTGGCAATTTTATAAATGTTGCTTTCTGATTTTTATCAGAGTGGGAAAGTAATCACTTAAAATTATTATTAATTCGCAAGTAGACATTTCATTTTTTAATTTCCCCCTCCATTTTAGTTTAATATAATTTGCAATAATTGTACATATTGATGTTTGTTTTATAAAAACATATATCACTTTTAAGTGTTTTTACTCCTGCGGTTCTGTTGGAATATTCTAAATTTTAAAGGAGTAAAGACAGTCCAGCATTTGATTTTATAATGTTTGTCACCAGATTTTTATTATTGATGTAAAGAAAAAAAAAATCAATTTTTAAAAATAGTTGGACTTTGGCAGCTTTGTAAGGAAAGTTGGAAATGTTTAGGATTGCTCTCAATTTTAAGCATTGTGCTGATTGGAAGTAAGTCTGTTTTGCATTTTGTCTTCCTGTCCAGGCTCATTTTTTAATGTTTATTTTAGAAGATTGTTGCATCAATATTATGTTTCCTGGCATTGTTCAGCATAGATACAGTGTACACTTTTATGTACACATGATCATATTTAAGTTTGTTGCATAAAATAAACGCTTCTAGGTGTCACATGGTGGTCGTCTTTTAACTTTTTTTTTTTTTTCTTTCACAGAAAACTAATTGCTATATCTGTGCCTAGACTCGGACATTCATAGAAATACTGTGTGGAGCAAAGAAGTTGTAATGCAGACAGTTACGTAGCTTAAGAGACAAGTTTCTTAGGTAAAGTTACAGTGCTTTATCTTGGAAAGGGGGTTGGTCTGCAGAGTGACAGTGAAGAGTTTGCTTTGTTTCCCAGTGCCTCAGATCCCCATCTCTCTTCTGCTACTTGTTTTGAAATCCCTGGATTCATTATAGAAGAGCTGGATACAGGTGACATCAGTTAAGGATTACTTGTCCTCCTAAAATGGGTTGTGTGTTCTTGAACAATGACTCGGTCTCTCTTACCGAGTGTAACAACGTGTGTTATTTTTCCTGTCTAATAGAAAATGAGACTGTGCATAAAAGTGGTGTGTGCAGCTCTCCTTCTACAGCAATCTGTGATGCTTTGACTTGAGGGATTTGAAATGCTTTTGACAGAGGGAGACCAGGAGATTTTAAAAGCATTTAATTATGCATCCATCAGGAGAAATCATTTCACAAGATGGATTTACTGATCATAATACAGTTTCTTTTTAGTGCTCGGGCCAAATACTTCCCTCTCATGAAAGTTACAGCACTTTGATTTAAACTCATTTTAAAATGTTTTAGTTCGAAGTTTTTAGGAAACCTGAAAGAGAAGCTTGCTTTTAGAAATGAGTTCTGGTACCTCTAATGGTGTGCCTCTAGCAGTGATTTGAAATCTGGACTTGACAGATCTTGCAAATATTCAGATTTGTTTCCAAAAGCTTTGATTTTTGTTAAGTGGGTAATTTTTGGATTTTTTCCTTTTTTTCGTTTTTGTTCAGTTATTAATCAGTTCAAATGTCAGGTTACTCAAGGAATCATCATAGAATAATTTAAGTTACAAGGGGTTTCAGGAGGTTCAGTGACATGCTCAGAGCAGGGGTTTCTCTTTTCTTTCTGCAAATGGAGTTATGCACAGTCTCTTTCTCCTGTGTTTTTTTAAGTGGACATTTGAGTTACTTCCATATATTGATTATCCATGGAATCAGTTGGTACATTCATGAAGCAAATTATGCTGGGCATAATTGGCTGAGCCAAAATGCAGCTGACAAAAACTATAGGAAAGGTCTAATGGTGGTCCACTGGTTTCTTTTCAGAACCAGGTTACGTGCAGAATTTCTGTGCCTGCCCCCACTATTCCCTTGCCAAAGTCCTGAGAACAGCTGTGGTGCTGTTCAGAGTTGCCTCAGTGATGGACATATTTCTGTCAGAGCAGTGTCCCCTTAAGGCCAGGGGCCACTGACCATACTCAGCACATCCATAGGATCACAGAATATGCTGAGTTGGAAGGGACCCACAGGGATCATTAAATCCAACTCCTGGCCCTGCACAGGACCATCTCAAGAGTCACACCATGTGCCCAAGAGTATCATCCAAACACTTCTTGAACTCTGTCAGGCTTGGGGCTGTGACCTCTTCCCTGGGGAGCCTGTTCCAGTGCCCAACCACCCTCTGGGTGAAGAACCTTTTTCTAATATCCAACCTAAACCTCCCCTGACACAACTTCAGGCCATTCCCTTGGGTCCTGTTACTGATCACCACAGACAAGAGATCAGTGTCTGCTCCTGCTCTTCCCCTCACAAGGAAGTTGTAACTGCAATGAGGTCTCCCCTCAGTCTCTTCTTCTTCAGGCTGAACAGACCAAGTGCCCTGAGCCACTCCTCACATTGCTTCCCCTTAAGGCCCTTCACCATCTTTTTTGCCCTCCTTTGGATGCTCTCTAAGAGCTTAATATCTTTCTTATATTGTAGTGCCCAAAATTGCACACAATATTCAAGGTGAGGCTGCACCAGAGCAGAGCAGAGCTGGACAGTCCCCTCCCTTGATGAGCTCAGCCTGGATACAGAAAGCACAGACATCATTTTTATAGGTACATGATTTATGCATTGCTAGTACTTCTGAGGCTTTAAAAATAAACTCTATTGAAGAGTAATCAGAATAAAACTGGAAAATGGGAGGCAAATTATTCAAAAAAAGGTGTATGGGGTTGTATGTGGCCATATATGGGTTTTCAAATGTTTTACATCAGAGTGAGGATTTTCTCATTATAATAAGGAAACTGATGCTCAGAGTCATTCACTTCTTAATGCGTGATAAAGAGAAAACCTGATAAAATCCAGTCTTTATGGCTTTACCCAGTGTAGGATTTCAAAGTGCTAAGGTTTCACGTTCAGTTACATAGTTAGAACCAATTTCTTGCCACCTTTAAGTTCCCATCTTCATAAAAGTGTGGCTGTGTTTCTTAGCAGACATACATTTCTTTCTGGTTTTTGTGTCCCTCTGATGCCTGGACTGCATGGCTTTCATCACAGTAAAACAGGAAGGCTGTTCTGAGAACATACTTTGTAACACACTAAATTAAACGTCTACCATTCAATAAAACTAAATCTGAATAGTTGTTTTGGATAAAATAATAATGTTGTCTAGAGCAATCTTAAACAGGAAAAATAATACACATTACAACCCTTTTCTGCATATGCTGACAAGCCCTGTAAATTTTAAAATTGATAAATAACAAAACCTTATCTAAAATGTGCTTCCAGCTGTTAGATACTTGGCTCACATTGCTGGACCAAGTTCAGCATTAGACTGGCTCTTGAGTGTCAGGTTAACTAGTGGGGCTGTCACAGCTGAGCTGTTTCCTCTGAAGATACAGAAAGATTTGGTATCACCAAACATTTGCAATACATAGGAAACTTGCTTCTTAAAGAAATCATCCATGTGGATCCTAGTTCACTTGCATGTGTCCTCCATTACTGCATTTATCAGCAGTCATAGTTGTGTTTCTGCTGGGAAATCAAGTCCCAAATCGGTGGTCAAGGAAATAGCCCGAACTAAAGCTGGACTAAGAAGTCTACTCTGCAGCCAGGCTGCAGGTGTACATAGCTGATAACCAAGCATTAGTCACAGAGTAACTGGTCTCAGCCCAAGGAACAGGTTTGCACAGGGAATAGCAAGATGTTAAAATGCAGTAGCAAAGTCCTGTACAGCAGCACTTGGTGGGCCCCTTGAAGCCTTCTCCTGCTTAAATTACTGACTAGGAGGGAATCATCCTGCTGATGAGTACCCCAGGTACTCCGATGGCTCAAAGAAAGCTTGAACAGTAAGATAAAACTCTTAAACTTCAGAAGCCAGCAGCAGCTTCCATTCCTTAAGAGTTTTTAATACAGACATTCACTGGATCGATTTGCCTCCATTCCTGGAAGGGAGCAAACAAGACCAGACTTTTCCCGGAGAAGAACATGCAAGTCTGGGTGCACAAGCAGAGATGATTGCTGACAGCCTCTCCCTTCCCTGCTGCACAACATGAGTCAGGAGATTGGGTCTAAAATTTCCTATTCCTATAGTTCACTACCTGAGAGACCAAAGGGTGTGAGTGACCTAATTTCTCCTTTCAATCTCGCACTCTCTGATCTGCTTCTAACTGCAGGTGGCCAGTTCCACAGCTTCCATCAGAGATTTCCTTAGCACCAAGTCAGTGTGATGACTACTTTCACAAACCTACTCCTTACTACAAATTCAGAGTAAGAATATCCCTCATTCCAGGGAAGTTTGCAGCCTTATTTTTTTGCAGTCTAAAAGGAGATAAGCAAGTTTTTGACATGTGCACCAGCTTGTAAAGAAATGAGTGGGACCACAGGCAGGAGCTTGTTGCAGTTCAGGCAACCTCCTGCTGACCTGGGCTGCAAGAGCAGAAGGCACAGCCACGCTTCCCCTGGTAGTTGGTAGGAGCAGCAGTGCACCTGCACTCAGACAGCATCACACGTGCCAAAAGGTGCAGTGTGTCCTGCAGCTTAGTGTCCTGTCAGGCAGTGTGCAGTCATCATACCACTGCCCTGGCAAAAGTCCTGTTAACCTGATGGAAACACCTTTCTGACCCACGACAGGGCCTCTTCTGCCTGCTTAGTGAAAGTCATGACAGACTTATCAGGGGAATGTTGGACGGCAGTGGCAGGTGTTGTGAGCCAACAGGAAGTCAGGCTCATGATGATCCCTCCAGCTTTGGAAGAAATGATTCTAAGAAGCCATTCAACTTTGAACCTGGAAGATTCCTCAACTGCGTAGCTACAACCATGGTCAGCAGTGCAGAGACATCCACAGGCAACACAAATGGACAACCAACAGGAGACATGTCTGCTTTTCAGTGGGAGCACAGAGGTTATCCAAGCTAATTTTTAACTTGCTGAAGTCATGCTGGCAGCAGTGCAGTCTCAGCAGTGTGCCAGCTCAGGCAAGAAGCATGACCAAATCGCTTTGGTACATTGAGCCACCCTGCCAGCCACGAGAGCTCTGATATGTGTGCATAATGCTGCAAAATGGGTGTGTTCCAGAACAAGAAATATGTGTTTTGCTCCTTAAGTTTGGGCATTTAATTCTTCTCTCATTGCCCTGGAAGCAGAAATTGATGTGTTGACTATGACACACCAAAGCTTCCGAAGAAAGGGATGGTGGGTGATTATGGCTGAGTTTCTTTGGTATTGGGTCTGATGCCTGTAAAGCAGCTGGGGAGTCACTGCATGCTTTAGAAACTTCATAGGCAATCATCAGATTTCTTGCCTTGGCATGGCACAGTTGCAATAGCCAGCGTCTGGATGGGCAGCGGGCACGTAGTCCTGCACCCTACCCCAGGGAAAGCTGGGACACTCAATATTTTGCCCTGTGGTATGAGTGAAAACTCAGAATACTATTTGCTTTGGCATATATTCAGGTGCCTCTGCATCATTCATCTCAGCACTGCCCCCAAACCAGAAACAAGCCAGGTTTGTGCTGGTGGCCAAGGTCTGAGCCATCAGTGACGTGCTGTCTCCAGAGTGCATGCAGGGTGCCCTGTGCATCCTGCTGCCCACAGATAAGGTCTTCTCCGCTTCCTGTGAAATTAGCAGAGGCTGTCCCTGCTCAAGTAATTCAGGACATCGCCTCCTTCCATCCCTTAGTGTTCCCAGGAAAGGAGAGAGCAATATGTAGTCTGGATAAATTATTCTGGATGGTGGTAGCAGCAACCACTGTTCATCCTTCCATGGACTGTTACACCAGGACAGGATTCAGGCTGGGACATCGACAAGGAAGCTGCTGTGCCACCCTTGGTGTGGGCATGACCACAATAGCTGTACCTTTCCTCAGTGCCCTTTCCAATCCCCTTTCCTCAATCTTCCAGTCACAGTACATTGCTTCCCAGCTATTCTTCCAGACTCCCTTTGCTGTATCCAACCATGCTTGTATGTTGATCTTCTGCATTACCTTCTCATTTCCGTCTACATGAGCTTAGCTCTGAACATGAAAGGATCTGGGGAGAAAGCAGACTTCGTGCCATGATTAATTTCTGATGCTTGTTGGGGGCCTGCACTTTACAGTTTATCAGGCTCTGCTTTAGTAACAGGCTTTTCAATTCCGCTTTTCCCACAGGGACCCCACATTCAGAGCAGGTATCCTCCCTAGGTCAGCACAGGTTGCTGCTGTTACACCCTTTGTCAGGGTGGGGTGTTTCTCACAGTGCACCTGCCATGCAAGTTCTCATGTGTTCCCGTGCTGTCACCCAGTCTGTGAGCCACACTGTCACCTCAGGAGCTGCCCCAGAGTCTGCCAACATGCACTGAACAGCCAAATTTCCAGATGCTTTAGAAAGTTTTTCTGGTCATCTGGAGTATAACAGGAGATCTAGCATCCCCCCACCCAGAAATAGGATGTATTTTCAATCCTTTCTGGTTTCCACAGTGTGTGAATCACCAAACCCTCATACACTGTACATAGAAGCTCACAATGGCTTTTACACAACAGTCCTGTTGTATTGACCATGAGGTAGACATTGTCATCTCTGTGGCTTTCCAAGTTTCAATACCATTTTCCTGGTGAGATTTCAGAATACCAGAGTATTTCCAGACCAAACTTACTCCCTAATGCTTAATACCAACCTGAGATCATGTCTTGTACATGACCTGGTCACAGCTAAATGCCAGTTGCTGCATCCACCCCTTGACTCATCTTCCCCCCAGGCTGTCTGTAAACTACTGCTCCCTGAGGCTTTTTTTATGCCTGTGGAGAGGGAGATGGGCACAACCAGTGCTGTGGCACCACTGCATCTCCTACACGCTTTCTCCAAGCGTGCTGTGTCTGACCAGCACAACACTGTCCCACGTTACCATCAGGTATTAGATACTGTTTGGCCGTTTTTGAGGGCACTTCCACCCCCAGAGCTACAAGCACAGGTGTAGGGGCCTTCCTATTAAATTTACTAAGACTGACTTGCTGTCTTCTTCAGATCTCAGGAGCACAAGTCTATTTTTTATTTGGTCACTCTTCAGGCTTGAAATGTAATGGGCTCCTCCTCCAAAAGACCATTTACCCAAGTGCCCAAGCCCCTTCCCCCTGCCACATGGGAACCACACCACATGCCAGGGGTACTCTGTCTTTGCCAGGGGAGCAGGGCAGGGTTCCTGCTCTAAGCGTTTTCCTTACATAAATCGTTTCTTGAGAATGGTTTTGGATGCTGCCCAAAGCGGTTGGCCAAGATGATACCAGAATGTCATTTGATTCTGCATCATTGAACTGCTTTCTTTCCAAAACATCATAACTTTAAAGGCAAAATGTGAGTTGGTTTTTTGTTGGTGTTCAGTTTTTTGTTGGTGGGGTTTTTTTTAACCTTTTTGCTATTGAGAGGGCTTTGTCATTTCACATCTACAGGATGTGGCCCTTTTGTGTCTATTTGCTTCTTTTGCAGTGATACTGAACAGACACAGACCCCTTAGTCCACAGACACTTGTGTGGACAGCCAGCTGCCTCCAGCCCAGCCCATCAGAGCAGGACCTGGCACTCCCACTTTTATGCAGCCTCATCGGGGCTGTGCAGAGGGGCAGGATCACTTCCTTCAGCCTGCTGGTGACACTTGGCTTAATGCAGCCCAGGACAGTTTGCTGCCTTTCCCACAAGTGCAGGTCGGTGGCTCATGTTCAACCTGGTCCGGACCCTGAATCCCCAGGTCCTTCTCTGCAGAGTTGCTTTCCAGTTGCCCCGCCTGTACTGGTGCCTGAGATTGTTCAGGACTCTGCACTTCCCCTTGATGACTTCTTACAGATGAGAACCATTCACAGGTGAAAAGAATGGCTCGTGAACAATACCAAGAACAACTCTTCCCCTCAGTTTTTAAGAACCTTTTGGGGTTGGTTTGTGCTTTTGTTTTTTTTTCCCCTCCACCTCAGCATAGTAGCTTTTGGTAACTACTTTGTTCATACATGTCTGCTTCTGAACAGCGCTCTGTCCTGACAAGTATGGCCTGGAGGCAGTTTATCCTGGCATTTTTGATGTGGTTCAGATCACTGAAGGACTTCAGTGTGGAATAAGTTACAGTGGGCAACATGTATGCTAAGCAAAAGAGGGAGAACATCTGTCCCACTTGTCCCCATCCCAGCAGATCATTCACCTCTAGGAAGTTCATATACAGGATTCATTTCTAAAGTGTTTCCTCTTTAACAGTAAAAGCCATAAGTATCAGGTGTTTTCATTCTATTTGAACTGGCAGCTTTTTAAACTACTTTCTACACAGGTAAATCACTTCACGCACAACAGTTTTTCACAGCAAGGTGAAGATGTGATGGCCAGCACAGCCAGAAACACCTGGGACCTGCTTTGTGTCCAGTGTTTGCTGTTCAGCCTTATGCTGAGGGAAATGTAAAGCTTGTGGCCATTACATGATTTCCAGTGCTCGCTCTTTGCTGGGACTGACTGCAGTGTGAAATGGGACCAGCCAGTTCCAGGCCTGTTTTTTAACCAAAATCCATATTGGATCATAACCGGCTGTTACCTTTTTGGGCTGTAAGCAGCAAAATATTCCTGCTTTAAGAAAGCCACCCTGCTGCCCACCTCTCTACCTGGGCAGGTGGTAGATGTTTAAAAATGGGGACAGCCAGCTTTGCCCTGAAAGCGTAACATGGCTCAGCTGCAGGGAACTTCCCAAACCTCTCAGATCAGCAGGAGCTTTGACTACTCACCATCTATCACATTCTTAAACTGCCAGCTGTGAGAAGAGGATTTGGGAAAGATGGAGGAAGGGAAGAGACCAGGGCAGGGAAAGCAAAACACTGTCCCTTTTCCCACCCACTGCAGCTGTACATGGAGGACTTGGGTTGCTAAAGGGTCTGGTGGCTCAGGTAACATCAGCACAGAACAGCCTCTCTCCCACCTTCCCTGCCCCAGCACCACCACAGTTGTATTTGCCTCACCATCCCTGCTGATTACCTTTTATTTTTATGAGGTTGTCACAAACCCACCTAAAGACTCCATGTATTTCAACACAAAGCAGCCACTAAGTGAAGCAATGTAATTTATTTGACATTATACCAGACACAGGTGCTCCAGATCCAGACTTGACCTTAAAAACAATTTAAAATCCTGGATTTGCTGTATTGGAGGTATCAGTTACCCGCCTGAGAGCCAAACGTGTCAGTATTACAGCCACTGAAACAGAAAAGTAAGTACAGGACGAGTCAAGCTAGCAAGCACCATCAGTCCATTTCAGCTGTGAACTCACTTCCAGTTTTGGGGTGCTGGAAGAAATGACAAGGCTGTTGGACAACTGCACAATTATTTCAGTATAAAGCAGCTCTCAGTTACTCATGTCAGTGTCTAACTACAGGAATTAGGAAATACGGATTTTTTTTTCATTTCTCTGAATTGATGTCAGGCTAAGAAAAGCCCCCACCCATAGGAGAGGGGGGCTGGGGAGTGCTCTCTCTCCCTCACCCCTCTTAAAGAATGAGGTACCACAATACGACACCACTCTGATGACAGTAAATAAAACAAAAAACCCAAACCACATCTTACACCATAAAACTGTGCAGCACTATTCCAGCTGGTAGCACCTGCCTGGAAACCTGCAAAACCTGCCCAGGGACAAACACACACCTGAAGATGGGACATAGATCTGAAACAGAATTACAACCAGCTCCACAGCAAACTCGCTGCTCGTTGCTTCCGCTGCACAGTCACTGTCTTCAAACTGCTTTACTCCATTTAGCAAATGTTGACAAATGCCAAAATGAATAGTTTGTGCTGGTAGCAAATCCACAGCCGTGATCTCTACTAGTTCTTCTACAGCTAAACACCAGGGCAGTGTTATTACCCAACAGGCTGCCACCTCCCAGTGCAAGAACCAACTGCAGTTTATATGAGGTACATAGTTTAAAATGCACAGAGATGACATGAACATGAGCCGTGCTGGAAAATCCAAAGAAAAGTTTTTCCTCTGGGAGTTATTGGCTTCGTTCCTTCAGGTGCAGCCTTTGAAAGGAGACACGAGGTGTTGCAGCTGTACCTGTATTTCCCAGACCATCACAAGGCAGTCCTCGCTGAAATAACACACCCTTCCATTACACAACTTATATTTACACAATTTTCTTCTTCCAAAACTATTAATATGCACCATGAAAATGATCATCCCTTTCTCTCTCATTACTGATATGGAGGCAGTAGACCCTGTAATCTCAGAACAATCTAAACTGCCAGAAATAAAATGAAAGCTTTTTTCAGGGAAACATGCATTTATTGTTAAGCATTCCCAGTGAAAATCAACATCTTTTAAAATGTGTGTTTATTTTAAAAATTTTTTGTGTACAAAAGTGTTTGTGTAGTTTTTATTTTCAAGACAAAAAACACTGATGCTGCATTCCAACCCCCCCCCCCCCCCCCGCTTCTACAGGAAGTCCAATTCTTAGGAAGCAACCTCCTGCAGTATTTATTGGTAAATATATATTTACTAGAAAAGTCAGAATTTAGGATGGAAAAGGTAAGAGAAAAGCAGGGTTCTTCAGCAATTGACATCAGCATTCCTATGATGGCAGCCTCCTTCAGACACTGCCCAGAGCACCAGCAGTTGCTGCAAATTGCAAACCAGACAAGTAGCATTTTCACAGTACATTTCCTCGTCTGTCGAGTTGTGGACCTGAACTTACATTATCGATGAAGGGCTCAGCACCATGAGTGATCCTGTAGTTATTTTAATGCCTACAAAGCAGGTAACAGCAGAGATGGAACATCACAGCACAGTACAGGGCAAATGATTCACAAGAGTTTGTCCAGTGAGAACAAATCTGAAGTCAAGTTGCTGCCAACAGAGCACAGCAGCTGGAATAACCAAGCCAGAAGCCAAATGCGTTGATGGCAGTTGGTCTTGTGAGTCTGATGATGAGTCAGCTGATGACACTAACACCACAAGTGGGAAGAGCAAACTACATCATTCACAGATGGGTTTGGAACAGATCAGAAAACTAGCAAGAGAGAAGCAACTGCCACTTTGCCTAGCCCTAGGAGAAAGCTGTGCCTGGAAAACAAGGATGGTACCTGTGAAAATGTCTATATGGTCTTCCCAGAAGAGGCCTTAGGCACCCAATAAGTATCTTGACTTCCATGCTTTAGTTCTGTGATGCAACAGGTGATGATGAAATGCACTTTTGCTATCTCTTGTTGAGCCAGCTGCTCATCAAAACCATACAAAACTAAGCACTTGATGACAAGTCAGTGGCCACACTCATCAATTCCATCAACAAACCAGAGCAGGAGAGGACACCTCATCTTCCTGTTGCCTCTGCTCATCAGCAGACACTAAGTAAAACCAGCTTTCTCTGCTAAATTATTTAACATTTCCCCCTTTGGGCAAGCCTCCAAGTCTAAGCTAGCTTTTGTTGGTGTTTTGGAAGGAAACAGGACATGCAGAGTTAGGTTTCCCCTTGCACTAAAAATGGAACACTTCCTCATCACAGTGCATGACCAATGCAGTAAACAAGAAGTCTTGCTTGAGCACGTGTTTGATTTCCCCCCACTCCCCTTCTCCCTTCCCCGATGACATAAGCAGTCCATATACTCTGAGGTGCCTAGTCTGAGTCACAGCTGTTGAGCTTAAATTTGCATAGTTTAAATGTTTCTGTTACCCACACCATCTAATGCAGATTTGGTGTTACAAGGTAAGATTCTTTCTGGCTCTTTAATTCCTCCTTTTAGACAAAACAAAAAAAATCCTATATTCCTTATGTCAGTGTTCCAGTACTAATTTACATGGAAAACAGTTGAATACAGTGATAATTAAAAAAACCCTAAGACACATGCATACACCAGTAGTACCCAATTACTCAGATGAATACTACCAAACCAATTACAGTCAAGGCCCCATGTACTCTGTGGTAAGCTTTAAAAAAAAAAAAAAAAAGGTTAGAGTATGCAGAATAAATAGCACTGACACATCATTCCAGAAGGGTATGTATCTAAGTTTTCTGTCTTCAAAATGCAAGTTTGTCATGCTGAGAACACAGCTTGTTCACAGAAGAAACAGGAGGAAGCTGTGAATTTGGCAAGGGGGTGGGATACAGTCAGGGCTTTTGGTACTCATGGGAAAACAGAGGCTTTTGGCAACAGGAAAGGGCATTTCTCTACCTCTGAAGAGAGCTGTACTATGCTCTTGGAGGAACTGGATGTGATAGGCCAAACCATTTTGCTTGATGCATGTTAAAATGTTCAGCAGTGAAAGCTGATGGATGCTCCGGCAATCCATAAGCGTCATTACCAAGATCTTGTTTAGAAAGATGGGGCCATTTAAACTTCGAATTATTGTTTCAAGCCATCTTCTGGCACAATAGAGGAAGACAATGGAGGGTTTATCTGTACTTAGAAAGCAACTGTACCCACGTTTCATGTTCTTGTTTTAAGGAAGTGGTAAATGTGCAGCCCGAGTCCACAGCTGGAGAGGACTGCATGGCAACTCCATGTCCTGTGGATGCACAGGGCCCTGAATATAGTGATGTTCAGTGATACAGAAAACAGAACTACCATTTGTATGTACAAACTCACAATGATAAACTGAACACTAAAAGCAAAATTCCTAGGGCTCAGCCCCAGCTGCAGTTAAACTAACCTTGTACAACATTATCCCTATACTCAACTCTGATAATTACCGAGAATACAAAAACATTCCTTATAAAGGAGTCACATGTCAAAATTCAGAGGGACTTCAGACCACAGGTGTCTCCTTAATGCTGGGTCACATTTGCTTCCCGACTCACTTCGTGAGAAGCTTCCTGCCAGCACCTGAGCTAGCATGAAGCTACTGAGCACATGGATGGAGGGCAAAACCCACAATCCAACATTTAGACATAAGGGGAAAGGGGAAGACAAGTATTTTGCAGTAGAGAAGAAAATGAGGTAACTCCATGAGAGAAGTAAAACTTAACAGGGCATTCTTTCAGAGGTGACCATGCTCACCTAAGAACCACTTCCCCTTTTCTCCCTCTCCCCCCTTCCCCGGCTTCATTCATCCCTTTACATACTGTTGGAAAAACCTGCTGTTCTTAGGAGACTAGTCTTATCAAAAGATACGTTCAGAAGCCCATAACTGAGAATTTTTATGTCCCCGACAATGATTTCCAAGTTCTTTCTTTTGATAAATAGCAGCGAAGAACGAAGGAAAGTAGTCAGCGATTCATATTTACCACCAGGGTAAAAAAAAAAAAGGTGTTGATGTAATCAAGAAGTTCTTAGCCTGTATAACAGAAAGACAGCAACTTGAGATTAACACAAATGGCATTTTGCCAGTTTCCTACTGTCCCTGATTTCCACCTAGCAAACCAGCCGGACAGTAGCAGCTTTTTGTTTAAAAAAAATAAATAAATATAAGGAAAGTCAAAACAACTCATTTCCTTTGGCATCATTGCAAATGATTTACACTAACTCAAGAAAACTGGTCACTGACTACACCTTAAAAAGCAGTAAGTATAAAGACTAAGCAAATGCATTTAGTATTGCACTGATATGAGTTGAAAGTATTTATTGTCTGTGCCCTATTTTAAGTTTGGACACATCAGACAGAGCAGGACAGGGAAGATCCCTGAACTAGCCAGGTGTCTACAGCTCTGTTTTCTGGTTCTGCTCCCCTACCACTATGCTCCAGGTATTTAACAGATACCATAATGTTCCTGATTTCCTCTAATATGAGTTATAAACAGACTATGAAGTGTGAAACTATTTCAACTTGAACTTCATAGTTCTACAAAAACCCAAACGGGCATATATTTCCCCACCCCATTAGTCCACAGTTTAGGAGAAAAAAAAACAAACAATCAGCAAAACAAAACAGTCATAGAAAAGATGACTTATACAGTACTCCATTATCCACAATCCCCACTCTCTAGTCTCAGGATTTCTCTGAACTTCCTTGTCAGATATATTCTGAAAAGTTAGCATCATATTCACAAAGACCTTACAGCTCTCTTTAAATAGATGTACTAGTGTTTGAAATTGCAAAACTAATAATTTTCAAGCTTTTGCACTCAGGATGAAATGTCATTTTAATACAAATAAAAAGACTGACTGTATGTACAAGCCAAGGTAAGATTTCAGTTCTCGTTTATCAGAAACATCAATCCAAAAGAAAGCCAAATTGAGAACACACTTCTACTTCTATGAGCATTTGAAGTATGTACAGTAAAAACACCACCACAGCCTCCATGTATTACCCAGAGTAAAATGCAAGCAAGGATTAATTTTAAAGTACCTGGTAAGCAATCCTTAAATTGAAGCCCAAAATAAAGCTAGAAAACTGCTGCAAAAAACAGCTGATTGCATCATATCAAGTACTCAAAAAAATTTTTTTTCGTTCTCGGTATGCTGGAGAATCAGCTTTGTCCTCCTTCAAACACTGTGAACTCATTTTATCCAGAATGTACTGAAGAACACTTTACAGCTATTTAAGACCAAAAAAAAGGAAATGAAACCAGCTCCATCTTTCTGTGCTGTACCGAGGCATACTCCTTACATGATTGTGTAGAAAACACGATGGATGAAAATCATTACTGACAAAATATATATTTTTAAAGGGGAGCCTAGACTAATGTAATGGCACAGATAATACCTAGAGATGATGAAACATAATCAACAGTATGATGTAAGGGAGAGAATCACGTTTCCCAATTAATAAGCTAGAAAGAAAATGGTTCTGAATAGGTCACCATTTGGAACTTTGGGTAAGTCTTGAAAGTCTGTCAGGAAAAAAGTTACAAAAGCAAACAAGTATTTCCATGGTGCTCTCTTCAGCGACCCTACCTAATATGTCTATTAAGTACAAGCATGCAAATATAGGTCAATCCACAGGCACATAGGATCCATGTTAAAAACAGTAAGATAACTGTGATGAGTGGCACCAACAATTTTGATGACTAACACTCAAAAATGTTGCTTTCTGAATTACTAAATCAAAATCCTGAAGGCAAGTTCCTGCTAGTCTTCGTCACACTGCTAAACACTAAAGTAGGCATGTTTTTTTTCCCATTATCTTAGCTGAGCTCAAAGAATTTTTACAATATTTAGTAAGAAAAAAAATTAAAGTATTTCCCCTTTTTAAATTTACACAGACGTTTAATTAGCTTTATTTACAGAGCGCTTTTTTCAGTCTCCAATAGTGCCTAGATAGCATCATCAGGCAAGAGTGCCAGTTTTGAAAGAGAATCTATATAGAATCCTAGGATAACAGATGGTGATGCTCCTCCAGAAGGGGCAAGCTGGACTACAGAAGCAGCTCTCTCTATATGGCTCAGTTACTCAGGAGTAATTCTGTTGCAGTCTCTACATCCCATGATTTTGAAGACAAGGCCACTATTACTGCATTCTGCAATGAGAAAACAAAAGCAATAATATTTTCAGTGTGTGAACCTGCAGCTCCGAGAAGTGGAATGAAAAATTCACAGATTAATCACAACATATTAGTTTACCATTTATTAAATTCCAACGAATAATTTATATAAAAGTTGTTTAAAGAAGGCAGAGGTAGCTTGCGAGATTCATCAGTAACAGAGTATTTTCCTCCAGTTCGTAAAATAAATAGCAAAACAGAATGATTAGACCTACAAAAGGTCACAGAAGTAGCAAATCTACTTTAATATACTGATGACTCCCTGTATTTAAACACATATACTTGCCCTGCCCCTACTGAAAAATATTTAAGTTATATATACTTACCCTATCAAAGCCCATAGCACAAAGGTTTTCTATTTTTTTGGTGTATTCTGGACTAGAAACTGGTGCTCCAGCATACACATGTGCCCAAAGTCGAGCTGTCTGTTTAAACATTTCTGGGTTTTGTTTGTACTATGCAAAAGAGAGAGGAGAAGGGAAAAGTTAAATCAACTCAGCAATCCAACCAAACAGCAAGATGACACAGAAGACTGCAATCCATCATTCTTCCTACAGTATCTTCCACAGTGTTTCACACTGATCATGCTGCTATTTTCAAAATAAATTTAGAGGTGAGGATTACACACAGAGTAAACTTATCCAAGCATTTGATATAATGAGTTTGCCTTCAGGTTAAATGATGCACTATGGGTATTTCATGTGTACAACCAGTACTGCTCTCAATTGCAGTGATCAGAAGTAAAGGATCTATATTTAGCACAGCTACTGAAAATTTATATTCAGTGTGGCAGAGCACAAATTATCCCTATGTTAACAATCTCCTGAACACGTGTACTGCATACTACTCTAATGCATTTCTCTGATCACTTAAAATATATCTGGTTTTATGCACTGGAAGTAGGTCCGCAGTTTTTAGTCAGGACTAACATTCTACTACCAGGCTTCTTCCCAAGAATAAGGACACTGATCACACAGGTGACAAAAGACTGAAAAACAGGTGAGCAAAAACAGGGAGCTACAACTCTTCAGGCAAGCTATTATTTACCAGGAAAAAATCATGCCAGTGTGTAAATACGTTATTTTGCACCAATCTTGTGACTAACAAGTTTCTCAACAAACAACTGAATGGACCATATTGCAGAGAACTTTCTCCATGTGCCAAGAACTCAAAAGCCAAGAAAGTGGGTCATCTGTCATAAATTGTACTCAGAAAAGTTAAACGAGTTTCCCATTTTAGCAACCTTTGTATGCAATATCAAGTTTTTTGTCTTAAAAAAACTCTTCCTTTCAATCAGCACTTCAGCCCCACCTTTAGATATTTAATAAATTTTAGCACTAAATAAGACAAGATAATAGGAAATATATTCTTCAAATATTTAGATGCATCTTAAGGACAGAAACATGGCTGACTATAATTCTTAAGCATTTCATTCATATATAAAGAAGTCATTAAATCTATAAAGCACAAATGCTGTGCATTTCATTTTGCCTCTCCTACAAAAACACACCAACTACACCACTTTGTGTGCCTTGCACACCTCCCTCTAGTTCTGATCCACTTGATGTAATTTGTATATTTACTATCTGGTTATTAATGGCATTAAAACAAACATGGGAGGCAATCCATTGTTGGAAATAACTCACTATTATAAATACAGTGGTCCATAATAAATTTCTTTTGTTGAAATGATGAGAAAAGAGGAAGGATTAAGTTAAGCATCAGTAGCATCCTGAAGTTCTATATTTTTCTGCTCTTAAGAGATCTTCCCCCAATTAACTTTTTAAAAAATATCTTTGAGAACACTGCCAAACCTAGAAAGCAACTAGCTGAAGTGCAAAGGATTAGTCATAACTGTATTTTATTCAGAACTAGCTTTCAGTGTGCTATTAATAGAATTCCTTTACATAGGTATCTATAAATAATCTAGCTTCTTACTGAATTGAGGAAGGCCTAAAGGCAACTTTTGCTGATGTTTCTGTATCAGGAATCTGAGGCAGTTAATGTTGCTGTACTGAAAAAAACAGCAGCTAGTTGAGGTAGTTTTGACACCAGACAGCTGTTGTCTGAAAATGCTGCTGTTATTTAAGCAGTTCTTCCTGGGATTCAGCTCAAGAGCTGGCACGACACTGCCATTTACCTGGACAACACATAGTTTAGTAAATTAACTTCACAAGTGTAGAGGATAATTAATTCCTTGTGAATTTTTGTTTTGGAAAAAGCAATCAACCTCAAAGTAAGAGACCCCAATACCAAATAAAACACATGAAGGAATTAGGAATTTACCACCACATCTCTCAAAACCATCACAATCACTTTCTATTACATACACATGCCTCGAAGTCACAGTCAAACCCCAATGTAGTTTTCATGCAGGTATTTGCAGAAACAGGATAAACTGAATTCTCCCCACATCAGCCACACCACAGTTCCACTGGACACATCCCCACAAGCAGCTAAGGGGCAGGAAAATTGCTCTTGGAATCTACAAAGTTTCGTGAAGTTTTTTGGTTGAGAAAATACTCTTTCCAGCTCAAGTGCTTCTACTAGACTGCTATGATTCCAGCACAAAAGTCTCCCATCAGGGCCAGAACAGGAAACACTACTTTTGTTCTTTGTAAAAAAGGAAAAAGTTGTTTTGTTTAATGAAGAGAGGGTGTGACAGCAAGGGCACACATCTGGCAAGAAAAGCCAGTGCAGGGACATGCCTAGTGGCCTTGCTGGCCTTGGCAACACTTCTCCCTGGGCAGAGTAATTCAGCCTGACAGAACTACTCAGGGACATTTGATGAGAGCAGCCTTACTGCAGAAGCACACAAGTAAGCCTTCTGTACTTACTACTGAGCATAGTGCCAGCAAACACTTCTCCCCCACCCAGCAGTGCAGTGGGCTACCTCTGATGTCTGTGTTTCCCTTCAAACCTTGACAGATTTGAAAAGCTGCTTATTTTTACAGGGAAGAAGTGCACACTTTGTCACCTTATCCTGGAGGGTCCTGACTTACACAAGATGTAGGTGAGATAGAAAGTTCTCCCAGCATCACCTTGCTTGGTTCCTCAGTTCCTGAAATACACCCTTACTGCCAGTCAGTGGGGAAGCCAGGCTGCCTCTCTCTCCCAGAGAAAAAAGGAAATCACACACATACTTGGGACTTTGTTGGGCATTGTCAGACTATGAAGCTATGGAATTACTTTCTATCTTTCATCTACACTTTGAAAAGAATCATGTCAGCCCTGGTATGGCATAAGATCCAACTGACATTTTGTTTATTGATATTGCAAGTTATCACTACTGACTGAAAAGTAACAAATCTTGTTGATTACAGAATTTTACCGATACCAATCCAACAGTGATTAAAATACTTATCCCAAGTTACCCCAAGTCATTACTCATAAACTTTTGACATTAAAAAATACAGTGTTCAACAATATTCTTATGAATCTGGAAGGGGAGCTACATGCCAAGTCAAATCCAATGAACACCATCAAGCTAAAAATTCATTTTAAACTGGCACAGTATTGCTTTTGTTATACTAGAAGCATTAGATTTTAAAAGGCAAGTTATCCTGGCATTCATTTTACTATGCTGTTATCTCCTGACATTTCTCACAAGGTGATGTAAATAAGGGACAAAACTAACACAATAAAACTCCTGACACTGCAAAGTAACCATTACTTACTCTGCAGTCCAAAGAGTAAAGAGCACAAAACACTGTAGGAACAGCAACTCACACTTACTATATAGTTATTTTCCAATAAATTGTTTAAAATCTTATCTCCCATAAGGTTTGGGACCTAACCTGAGTCAGAAAAGGTTATAGAAATGTCACGAAATTACAGTCAACTCATTATCTTACCTGGTTTGCCACTACTGCATCTTGTGGATCATCTGGTTCTGCAGCTGCCAACAACGCTTGCAGTGATAATAACACTGTTCTTAGAGTCATTGCTGCTGCCCTAAAATTGAAAATTCAAAAAATATTTTACCAAATCATATGTCTGCGCTCACCTTTGTGGCTGTACTAGTATCATAAAAGATATGAGTTCATGTAGCTTGTGAGTCCAAGAATCATAATTTTAAACTGCTGCAGCTTATAGTTATTAGAATACCATTCTATATATATATATATTTAAATAGGCTTTTAAGTGTGGACTTTCCTATTAACAATGCCTTCTTGAGTTTTTGGAAAGCACGGTCCTTGACCTACACATTTCACCACACCCATGAATTAACGTAATTTATTTCACCTGAGAAACCAATCCCAGCACCAAAGCAGTGTGTGCCCTGCTCCCCCACTGCCAGTACCCACACCTCACTCCTGGAGCGGGGCTGAGCCGGCAGCCCGGGATGCTCCCTCTGCTGGGCACTCCTCCTGCAGGAGCACTGACTTACATTTTAAATATGTGCAACAGGTAAGGAATTGTATACATTAGAGCTCTTTTGCGTTGCACCAGTTCTAACGTGACATTTTTCAATAAAATTTAACAATTTACCCAGTTAATTACTACTAGAATAATAAAGGTTAAGCTATTATAGATTATGCAATTCAAAATACTCCCTTGGCTTCCTCTCATTACAACCTGACATGACTGTCAAAAGCAAGAAAACATCCTGTAGCCATAATGGTGCTGTAAAGCCACTCTGTGCCCCGTGAAAGAGCCCTGTTGAAGGAAGGTAGCATAGTTCTGGAGTCAGAACTTCTAAGATTTTAGGTTCTCATAATTTACCTTGATCTCCAAGTATATTTAGAATAAGAGACATCGGTAATTTAGTAAGGGAATACCAAGTTTGATCACAGAAGTCAAAAAACCCTCAAAAGTAATCGTGTGAAATCATTACACACTGTAAGTCTGTAAAGTTTTAACATTTATACAGTTAATTAGATTTTGATCATGAATCATGGCTTGGCTTCACAAACAAAGATTTCGAAGGGCACTACCCGCGCTTGCTGCAGGCTCGCTGATGGCTGAAAAGGCCAATGTGTGATAGACAAGTCTGGTTGAAAAAGGCACAAAAGAAAGACTCCCCAGGTAGCATCAATTGGATGAGATTCTTTCTGCGTTGGGATCATGAATACCATCTCTGATCTACCATTTCAGCTGGCATACACTGAGAAATGGAAACCAAATAAGCACCCCACAAAACTGTAAAACTGTATTTCAGCTGACCTGAAGAGTTAATTGAACTCTTAATTGTGGTGGTGAAGGCACAGACAGATGTTCAAACCAATACATGAAACAGCTTTCTTGGCTTAAGAACTAGGAGCAAGGTGAGTAGGGAAAATGTGACATCTTAAATTTAAGCAAAGTGGCTACGGCACGTGAATGCCAGAGGAAAGCTGTGAAACACAGGCATCCAATTTCTTACAGACAATTTCTGATCAACAAAAAACAGTTTCTTCTTTTCAGAAGACTGAAAGTAAATGTAGAGAATCTGTTAGAGTAGGTGGGGGACAGTTTGACATGATGGTCCAGGTACAAAGAAAAACAGTGTGCAAGTCTATTTCCAGGCTCAGGTTTCAAAAATTTATATATTTTCCAGTACTGAGTCACTGTACTGGGGTATTCTAGCAGCACATATCAATGCACAGAGAATAGAAGCTGGTAAAATGTCAGAGGTACATTTGTGACACCCAAATTATTTTGTTCCTAGATGCTTACATAACATTTCTTGCTACGTCACTAACCATTCAAAGATGGCATTCTTCCCTAACTGTCTCTAATTCTATAAGATTTTTTCCAGTAACTTATTTTTTAGCTGGATAATTGTCTCTGAGCTTTCACAGTGCAGTATTCTACATCAAAACACAAGTGAGAAACATCCTAAATGATAGATATTAATTAGCACATACTGTCTCATTCCAATTGCCATATCAGCTTGAAGTCCCTCAAGCTGAATTTTCTAGACTTCTACCTTAAAAAAAACCCTCATGTTTTCAGATCTGAATTCTGACAAATCACAAAACCTTCACAACATATAATTCTCCTTCTCCAAATCTATTTCTTAGTAACTAAACTCTTTTTCCCCCCTCAGAATTTCAGACTCCCTTCTAGTTAAATTTAAGTATTTCAGGTTCTGCGATGAGTGATTCCTCCAAGCCAAACAATGTTTCTTTAAATCAGAAACAAAGCTGGGAATTAACTGGGAAGATTATATTTAATCAGATAAAGAACACCAAGTTACTGAAACATGTCCTCAGTTGCATGAGCCTAGCTAATCTAGAGTACAAAGCGTCTCATTTGTCCACACCTAAATCACACACAAAAACCTCAGTGAAAGAACAGAGAAATATTTATGCTTTACATGCACCAATGCTATAATAATTTCTTGTGGTTTGTGATCTCTACTTGTTTATACTATCTTGAAATTGATCTATTTAATGTATGCATTGACAACAATTCAGTGTCTTATCTGCTCCTATTAATGCAATGCAACATGTTTACTATTCTGGCCCTTAAGTGCCACTAAGTCTTTCAGGCCTTACTGTGCACAAATGGATTTAACCATTTCTATGCAGAGAATTTCAGGCACTATCACATCCACCACACACGCTATAAAAGCTCAAGTCTTTTTTCCCAGGTAAGTAATTTTATGATGCTATTTAGTGTAGTTAGACTTAACATGAAATAGCTATCAACTGTAACTAATACTGTAGTTACTTCTTCCAAATAAAATTTTCCTTCGCAGAAATCCTTCTACTTTAGAAACACCTGAAAATGTTGAGAAAATGACATAAAAAGGATTGCAGCTTCTTGTTCCACTTTTACATGCAATTTACTTTCATTTACTTTCCAGGGAGCAGGTGGCATCACTAAGAACCAAAAGTGCCAGGGACACCTAGAACACAAGTTCTGAGCTGGCTCCATCTGACTGCCAGGCCCTTTCAGTCTCTGTTCGTGTGTTATGCTTGTAGATTTTTATGCAAAGCATACTAGGACTTGATCTGACATTCCAATTTCAAGATAAGTAATAAAAATAAACAATTCATTCAGTTGTATACACAGATGGCTATATGTTCAGAGAACTCAAACTTTAAAATAGTAAGTTTCAGACAAGACTGGTTTAGCTACACATGTAAAAAGGTCTAAGAATGTAGCTTACAACTTATTTTCAAGCCTCATATCTCAAAACAGCTTTCACATCTCATGCATAATAAAACAGTCTTCATTGGAAACAAATGTTGAAAGAAGAGGTGTTCTTAAATCATACAAGAAAACCCGTTACAGCTTCAGTTGCTCTTTGTATTTAACAAAAAAAGAAATTAAAGCTTGTCATTAATGGTAAAGAAACACTGACATATTTCATGTAACTACTGCATAACCATCTAAAATCTTCTACCTTTAGGACACCAATTAGCTTTCCTGATCAAAGAAAGTAAAAAAGGTTTGTTATTTTCTACATAGCTTAGTCTTAATTTTTCAGACATAAATTAAGATTCCCAGAAGGAACTGAGGGGACAGCTAAAAATAGATTCTCATTTCCCACATACTTAAAAAGCTCTTCTTCCTTCTCATTACCTTCTTTTGGGGGAATTCAGTGAATGGAGATCACTGCCCAGAACTATATTTACAGACACTAGTACAGCAGGATCTTTTTCTGATCAGCAAAAAGCAAAAACAATCTCCATCATCAGTTCTGAAGGAAAATCTATGCTGATAGTGGCACAAAACTAAAGAACCCAATACACACACACACAACCCCCACGTGACATCTTCACAAGCTAAAGAAGAATGTTTGGTGGGGGCGGGGGGGAAAGCTGCATTCCCTTAAAACAAACTTCCAGTGGAAAGATGCAGGTCCTCTGAATTTTCCAATGCCCCTCAAAGGTTTATTTATCCAGAATAGAACCCTAAAAAAAGATTAAGTATTTCCACCTCTCCTTACATTTGAAGTTTAGTTCCAGGTGCGGATTTATGTGCAACATCTCACAGGGGTCAAGCAATTCCCTTTGGTAACAAGCTAACGGCAAGCTTGGGTATTTTCCTTTGGTTTTTTACTCTCCTCCTTGCCAAGGGCAAGGTTTTGTATTGCTCCTGATAGACTTGTGCCTGATCTGTTCTTAACGGGAGCCTCATGAGTTTCTTGGAAAATGTATTTCAGTGCTTCACCGTGCTTGATATTCTGCACACTGAGATGGCATTCCAACCTTTCACTGTACGTCGTATTTGCTTAGACCAACATTCGTGTTACTTGACTCTGGATTTTTCCTATGGTTCCCATCTTTCCTGTACTACAACTCTCTAAGTGGGTACACTACTGCAATGGAAGCCTAACCAATCACCAACAACAAGCAGCCACCTTGGGTTTTTTTACAGGTAAAACCTCCTTGATGCTATTTAGTGTAGTTTACATTGCCTTGGTGCCATGACATTACTGGCTCCTGTTTTCTCCTAAAGCTTACAATAATCCTTGATTCCCACTCCCATCCCAAAATGTTGCTTAGCTATTATGCGAGTTTGCAGATTTGCCATCTACAAAATCGGGGGAAAGGCCAGTATCATCTACCAGGGAGCTGCAGAGAGCTCACCAGAGGAGCACTGTCCCTCGCTTCAAACTAAAAGCCTCGACTCTGGACATCCAAACCAAAAGCCAGGCTTTCTATTGGCATTGCATTTGCTCAACTGCAAGCGAAACCTCAACTGAACAGGAACAAAGAAGACTGATGTATATTTTATTCACTTACAGTTTTTTCCTCTTTTTTTGGGTATTATCTGAGGGCATTTCCATTAAAAAAGAGTACCCCTAGACTGGGAGAATATAGTGATAACATTAGGAGGCACAGCAAGCCAGCTGTGCCCAGCATGGCCGAGGAAAGAAATCTCTTACCTTTTGATGAGCTGAGAGAGTCCTAAGAGGATTATGAAACACTACCAGCTTCTATTCTTCATTTTTAGAGGCTAAGTAATTTTCCTTTTAGAAAGTTTTTACTTATGTTCTTTACATTCCTCTCTGGAAACAATCTCTCTCATGACTCTGAGAGGTAACGCAGCAGAACAACGGGAATAGCTGCAGCCAGCAGATTGCTGCTCTACTCCGTCAACCAAGCTACAACCAAGCTAAAGGGAACAATTTTTTTCTAAATAATCTGTAGTATTTATTCCATTTGTGAAATAACTAAGCTTGTTAATCCAGGAGAAAATCTCTGGGGCCTTGTACCAAGGGTTTATAGAATCTGGAAGGAAATGAATAAGGCCTTTGAGTGGAAGCCCGTTGCATAGTCACTATTTACAGCACCAATACAAGACTGGACACCCATTGGAGAAAATAAAAGAAGAGAATAACAGAAATGCTCTGACATAGCACAGAGGGGAACGACAGCTTGCTTCCTGAAGAGTTCTCTCAAACGATGTTAATATTCTCTGCATTTTTCCTCAAAGCTTTAAGGAGGTTCAGTACTCCTCAAACACCCTGAATGAAACCTAGCAGTTTCAGATGCCCAGAAAGATCATTACTACAAGCTGGCTGCTGCTTATTTTTCTATTAAAATTGTGTTACCTCTTTTAATGATTTCTGCATCTCAACTAAAACTGAAGGGTGAATCCTCCAGTAGAGCCACTATGAAAAAAATATTCGTATTCTTCATTTTCATTTTAACTGTCAAAACCACAAAAGTCAAGAGGTTTTTTTGTAGCCATACACGCAGCCACAACGCATTCACTTAATTACCACTGCTCAAGCAATTTATGCAGAACAGCGTTCAAGTAATTTAGGTCTCAGGTGTCAATGAACAGTATTACATATGCTGTATATTTAAGAATAAAACTCTGAGACAGAGTACTAGCCTGGAAGATAGATATAGACCACAGTAAGTGAAACTGCATAACAAAAATTATGTCAGATAAGCATAAACAGTACTCCTTTTACAAGATCATTTTAATTCTACCAGCAAAGAGTAGATACAGTAGTAGTTGCTTTGCAGACAAACTGGCCAAACAGGTACTTAAAAACCTAAACATGATGAAAATCCACAGCTGCAAAGAATTTCAGCATCAAGCCTACAATATGGAGAACAAATTTCTCTAAACTTATCAAAAATAATTTAAAGACATTATTTTGCAAACTGATAAAACCTCCTGCCAATATATAGAATATCATCTCAACTATGCTCATTAGAATACAAAATAATTATCATGGGATGGGTGAGTAGGGAAGAGACTTTTAAACTATAGAAAAACATTAAAATCTTTGTAGTTATATTCAGCATCTATAAGTGAGTATTTTATCAGCTTATTGACTCTTTCAGAAATTTGGCCCATAAGCCAAAACTCTCCATCACTTTAACAGCCACTGACCTCAGTGAAAAACAGAGATATGCAACGGAATTTGAGACTTACACTTAAACACAGCAACAAGAAGAGCATTATTCATTTAAGAGTATTACGAAGCAATGAAGTGGCAATTCAGAAACAGATCTTGTTGCTAAAAGATCTCATAGGAGAAACTGTGGAACTAAATATACTTTCTAGAACACAGCCACCAGAATATTTCAGAATTGCATTTGTCCTGTTTACCTTTGAATACCTGGTGCAATCCATTAAATATTAAATTATTAAGATGGGGGAGGGGGGCGTTGCTTAGATTTTTTGGTTGTTTGCTTCCTAAGATACTTATTCAAACCATTTTTCAACCTAGACATGCAAATAGGGTGACGTGTGTTGGTGCATCCTCCCCGAACCTCCCTCCTTGGGCCAACTACAGTCTCAGAAACACTCATTAGGCCACAACCTGGATTGATGGCACGTGGGCAGTAGCTGCCTGTGAGCAGATCAGCAATGCTGTCTGCTCCCAGAACTTCTGTTGACTAACAAGCTCCAGTTTTCTAACAAACAGCCTTAAGACTTCCTTTTTCTGTCCGAACAAGACACCAAGTGGAATAATGTTTTTGTTATTGGACTTTTCAAGGCATATTCCAGTAACTACCAACTCAAATTGTGGCCAAGGATGGAAATGTACTGATGATTTCAGTCAATCATCTTATGACCCTGTCTATAAACAGTGGTACTGAAATCCCTGGAGCTCTCCTGGACTGCAGTGAGCTGGAACTAGCATCTCCCTTGGAGTGGGATGAGTCTCACAGCCAGCAAACTCTCAAGTTTTGGAGACTCTCAGGATTGCCATGGAAAGCCAACAAATGTGGGCTAATGCCCCCACCACTCCTCCACTGCTCCTTTACCCACTGAGAGGATGCAAACGCATTTGATGTGAGTATTCCACTGAACTGGACAGTAATTTTTCCCAAGTATATCTTTGTACGTACATGCTTACATACATACATACTTTGCACATGTCTGTGTGCATGCATATTATGAATGTTGCCACTTTACATTTAAAATTAAGTTAAACTTACAGTTAAGTTAGATTTATGGTTAAGTTACTGTTGCACTTAGAGGAAATATTAATGAATCATTTTGCAAGTGTTAAAATCATCATCATGGTTTGGCTTCGCGAACGAAGATTTCCAAGGGCTCTACCCACACTTGATGNGGCTCCTCTCTTGTGGCAGCCAGTGGCAAGTTCACCGTAGAGCACAATCTTAGGGAGGCGGTGGTCCTTCATCCTGGAGACGTGCCCTGCCCAACGCAGCTGTGTTCTCAGCAGCATGGCCTCGATACTTGTGACTGCAGCCTGTTCAAGAACAGACGTATTGGTCACATAGTCCGTCCAGTGGATGTTTAGGATTGTACGGAGGCAGCGTTGACGGAACCGTTCTAAGAGTTGCACGTGGTGGCAGTAAAATAATTAATTCATTACAACTACTCTTGTGTTGATTAGGTACTATTATGATTAAGTGTTTTTAATTGTTTTTACCTAAATCAATGATCCAGTTTGAGGCTAAGTTTGGCAAGGTGGTCCACTGTGATCCTTGTGACTCGATGGGACAAGCCCCATTATCTTTTTGCATCCCTTACTCTTTTCCGTCCTGCCCTTTTGTGTTCCTGGTCTCCACACAGAATCACTGCAGAATGCTTTTAATCTGATTTTTCTTTGTGTGCTTTATACAGTAAGTAATAGAGTGAGTGAATAGAGTTGCCATCAAACTTTGTTGCACTTTCACAAACATACATTAAACCTGCTTTTGCTGGTACCTTGCCAGCAATACTTCAAGTGACCTAAAAGATTCATTCATGGCATCCTTGTCTCTAAACTGAAGAGATGGATTTGATGGATGGACCACTCGGTGGGTAAGGAATTGGCTGGATGGTTGCACTCAACAAGCTGCAGTCAACAGTTCAATGTCCAAGTGGAGACCAGTGACGAGAGAGAGATCCCATCTGGAATACGGCATCTAGTTCTGGGGCCCCCAACACAAGAAAGACACGAACTTATCGGAACGAGTCCAGGAGGGCCATAAAGACATAAAGAGATGGAGAACTTCTCCTGTAAAGACAGGCTAAGGGAGTTGGGGCTGTTCAGCCTGGAGAAGGCTCCAAGGAGAGACCTCATAGCACCTTTCAGTACTCAAAGGGGCCCACAAGAAGATTGGAGAGGGACTTTTTACACAGGCATGTAGTAACAGAGCAAGGGGAGAATGTCTTCAAACCTAAGGGTGATAGGCTTAGATTAGATATTAGGAAGAAATTCTTTACTATGAGAGCGGTGAGGCACTGGAACAGGTTGCCTAGAGAAGCTGTGGATGTCTCATCCCTGGAAACATTCAAGGCCAGGCTTATTTAAACAGTATTAACCATTCATATGGCTTAGAAAGTTTTAGGAAGCTACTCAGGAAAAAAGTCCTATCTATCACAATACTGAAATGCTCCAAACAATAAACAATAGAGGCCACTACAAGTTTGTTCTTATCGAAGGCTCAGAGGCTTTGACCAGCACTTTAACAATGCGCAATTCATTTCCATGTATCATCCTACTATTTGAAAAGAAACAAAACTTACAAATAGCACCACTAGAAAATTAAGGAACTCCTACATTAAAAATAATATTAGAAGAATCATTTGATTACAGTACATAGAAAACCTCAGCCCATATAACCACCAAGTTCTAGGACATTTTTTCTTTAGTGCTTCCAAATGAAGATAGTGTTTTAAAGGAAGAGTTTAAAAGTATGTAACTGGCATAATATTGGTGCTCCTCATGCCAGCTGATTTAAATACACAGAAGGTAAGCTCTTGTTCCAATACCCCTATTTTGTATACATCTTAGTGAGGGAAGATATTAACGGGTTTTTTTTCATCCGGCAGAAAGAATTTATCTGTATGGACAAAACTTTCAAAGATTACAAGAACAAGGGTTAAACCACCTCTCCTGTTCTTCCTTTACAAATCTCAATGGTTTTGATTAAAAAACCAAAAGTACGTAAGATTGTACTTGCACAGTTTAAGAGTCATTAATCTCCAGTAAAATTATAGGGTGGTAAGAATAATTAAATGCAGGTAAAAAAGTGCACTCGCTTTACTGATAAGAAAAATTAGACCATGTACCATGGCATGTATGTTGAAAGATTCTACTGTTGAAAGAACAAGAAACATCAAGTGCTCCAAGACTGTAAAAAAAGAAATGGCATGCCATTCTACAAATGAGAAAGGCAACAGCTTATGATTATTATGATTTCATTTCAGTAGTTGACGCTATCCTGTGCCAGATGACTTGTACACTGGAAGATATTAACGGGTTACCTCAACTCATGAGTTCTGCTCTAAAGTTTCTGTTTCAAATCCAAATGTCTGCTTAGCCAACAGAAGTCTTAACAAAGTTATGGACTTTAAAAGCATTTGAAGTTTGTATGGATTAATTACTGATACCATCTGCTGGGAAATTACAGTCCTATTCTTCTGAGGCAGACATGGAGGAAAATACCTAAGACAAGTAAAATTATCTTGGTTATCATGTCTATCATACAACTGGTGCATATGATCTTCAAACCACAAGAAATATGTAACTATGAAAAACAAACAAACAATGAGTGCAGCTGTTAGTTTGGACACTTACAAGGCTATTCCACAGATTCTGGCTATTACAGCTTTTTCATGAGTTCTGCTCTATCAGAAATCAGCAACTGATCAGAAACTAAATGGCAAATGGTTTACAGAGGTGCAAATCTTCTATATTATCAGTGATAACTGTGAGACAGATTCAGCACAGTCAGCCTCTTCTACCTTCCCTATTGCAGATCTGCTACCTTTTATAATCATATCAATCACCCACTTCATATCTTATTTTAAATCTATAAGAACTAATTTTTATTTGGAAATAGAAGTCAAGAATCAGAATGAGGATAAGCACTTGATGTTTTTCTGCCCACACATCAGGAGGCTGAAAGGATGAAATTCAGGAGGCATAGTAGCATTCGTTAACGGAAAATAACTAAATAAATAAAAATATTATCTCCTACAAAAAACACCCAAAATGTCAAAAATGAAACATTCATCCTAGTGTAAAAATGTTTGGAAGAACTCTGTGTATATAGTATCTACTTAGTGCTTTCCAGAATTATCACATAATCATTTCAGTTGCATATTTGTACCTTAGAATACTATACTGAAATACTGTATGCTTTAAGGACATCTCAAATTAAAAATACAAAGTGAAAAGCAGCATGAACTACCGTCTCCTATGCAGGACTCCAGTATACATGATTTTGCACATTTAAATCCATACGGAATCTTACCATTGATCTTTCAGAATATCCAAACAAATGGCCCCAGTGACTGAGCTAATATTAGGATGCCATATTTTGGTGATAAACCGCACCTAAAAAACAAGACAATTTAAAAAAGAAAAAAAAGGTTATTAAATGTAGTATACTAAGGAAGGATTCTAAATCCACCATTTAAAATAATATAGTAAAGAAATACTAATTTAGAAAATGCAAAGATAAAAAACCCAAAGTAAGACGTGATACTACTTATTTCATGAGGCTTCACGTTTGTAAGGCTGCTTCTTAGAGCTTTGCTTTGCTCAAAACAGACTCCTGCCCATTCCAGCACCAATCTCATCCCTAACTGCTTTCCTGCACACTGTCATGTGTGCACACCCTACATCACACAAAGTCATTAGAAATATCCTCCAGCAGTACCAGTGTTTTGACATAAGCAGATGGTCAAATATGGACTTAAAAACTTCCAACATTATTACAAGTGGACTTTCTAGATTTCACAGAGTGAAACAACTTCCTGAACTCTTAACACAGGAATATGACCTCACTGTTCAGCTAAATTGTTGGTAGCCAGAGGTATTACAAAAATTCCCTTGGTGGACACTAGTACTTCTACAGCCATCCAGTCTCCTTAATCATAAGCAGAAAAACTTGACTAGATCACATATTTTTCTTTCCTGTTGAAGGGATCTGGTCCCAGCATTCATTCATTGATTGTGTCCATATTTTTACACTAATGTGTATTCATGTTCACAAACCACGAATAAAATCCAGGTTTTGGTTGGTTGGTTTTTTAAGACACTGATAAAGGTAAAACCAGCACTTATTCTTTAAAGGTCTTGGAACCCAAAGCCGTTCTCTGAAAGGATATACACACCTTTGGAAATTCCCTCCTTCACATTCTTCAAACCCTTGATTTCAGGTTGCACTTTAACTGCCTTCTAGTGACTTTGACCTGTCCCTGTTTCTCATCTCTACCTCCTCACCCCAAACTCTTCCAGCACCAATTATGTATATACCACAGATCTTCCAACTTTTGCTCCTGACCTGCAAGCAAATCAGTGACAAGAACGTTATCTGTCAGGCACTACAGCAGAAGACTGAACATACAGGGCTATATAAAATCAGTGCAACCCCAGTGTATAAATAGGCAAAACCATAACAGTTCTGCTTTCCAGAACAGAAATAAGCGACCATGTCAGCTGAGCCACTTATTAACTACCTCAACTCTCTAAATCGCTTGCAAAACGTAAAAGAAATGTAAATACTAGGTAATTTCTCACAGTGAATGACAGCTAACAATGGTTGTCAAAGCACATACTGAACAAGCTAAAGAAACCTTTCAGATGAAAGGCAGGGCAAAAATGCCTCCAATTCAAGACTACAGACTCCAGAATAAGCAGTACTACGGTACAGCGCACAGAGTTTCTAACAGCTGCCTATGAACTCCGGAAATGGAGACCACTGAGCCCTAAAGCAGCAATTAAATCATGGTCCACAGACTCATCTTTCAGTGTCTACGACCCGTTTTAGCTCTCCTTATTTTATATTCACACCAGAATACACGCAGATGAAAGAGCTGAGGCCTACAGACATTTCATGAAGACTTTTTGTGTCTTTTGCTCCAGCCTCAAGGAATTAATTCAAAGGATCTATGAGCTACTGGCACCCCTCTTCCTGCTCTTCCCCAGCTCCTTCCCAGTACTACATATCAGGATGAAAATAATCAGGATCTAGGACATGTTCTTAGTTCAAAGACATCTTTCAGACAAACAGAAAACCTATCAAGAGGTTGAGTCAGACAACTTAGGAATCTACTGATTAATAAGAAGCCACTGAGGAGAGGACTAAATCAGGGCACTGGAATGTACAGCTGCAGCTGCACATGGCTGGGGAGAACGCGATTCAGGGTAGAGTCACACATTCGAAGTTCTAAAAAGATACAAAAAATGTACGAGTGACTTTACCACAGCCATTTCATGTCTCTCATCAATGTGCACGTTATCCATTCCTTTGACAGAGTTGCAGTAAGACCCATTACATTTCTCTGCTGGTTCTTCCAAGACACCCAACTGTACACTTCATTATTTAATTATTACTCCAAACTTGGTAGGTTACATACAAGACTCTTTTAAGTCTAACTTACGGAGTCCAAGAAATTAAAAGAATCAATTTCTTCACCAATGCTGAAGGGGATGGAAGACAGCTGAACTCTCTACATCATGTAAACTATCTGAAAACTGTATTTATCTTGTCAAAAAGATACTAGATTAGGATAAATAATAAGGCACGAACTTCTCCCTAGAATTTTGCCAGTTTGAACTGCTAATCAGAATAATCACAATGTATTTCTGATTGGATACAGCTACACCTCCTGCATTAGTTCCAACTAAGGACAACAATTTCAATACCTGCCTAAAGGAAAATTTAAAAANAAAAAAAGGAAGAGACTCCACATGCAAGCAAGTAAATAAGAACATTCAAACTTGTTAGTCAAATTATATTATCAAAAAATATGTCTGCAGTACCTTAGGGGGGTTAAACGGATATGTTTCTGGAATTTTTATCTCTAGCTGATACCTTCCACCTGCAAAAGACAGGAACAAGTTAAAAATTAAACCACAAGAACATTACTCAAGCTCAGTCTTTCATGACAATAAAGCTTATACTTCTAAATGAACAGGTTCTCAAGTAATTCCAATTTACCCAGAAGTGTTAGTTAGAAGACACATTTAAATTTTGTATCATTCATAAATAAATACACATAAAATCAACCTAATAAAGTTGTATTTGCTTATGCAAATCAGAATCTATACTTCTTAGGTATATTTAATGTGCATATACTCATTTCCAATCTTGTCATTTCCATGCTTTACTTTAGTAGAATATACCAAAACATGAAGCACAGATCCCCCAAACAGATAAAACAATAGGGCCACAAGAACATTTAGGCTGAACATGGGATATTACATTATTTTGACTCTTTTCTGATACCCCATGTCAATGAATTTTCTTCAAATTACACAACTGAAATTCACTACGTCATTGTAAATGTTCTGGAACTCAAGTACATTCAAATAAGTCTTTAAGAAAAGCTCTCATACTTTGCAGAAAAAGAAGAAAAAGGAGGCACCAACGTAACTTCATTGTGTTCTACATTACTGTTTGAAGTAGTTACTTCTATTCCAATTCTGCAAACATCTGACACAGCAGTACTTAGAATATACTGCGTAGAACTACAGCGTGTGATAAATGAGCTTGGCAGACAGAACCCCCTCCTACTGCCCAGTTTTAACCATTTCTGTTTTCCTGTCCCTGTTACCTATGTCTACCTCAATTATAGCTCTGTTGACATTCAAGCTCACTGTCAATGCTTACATCTTCTGGAGCAATCTCAAACTATCTCTGCCTGCCCAGTGAAGGCCATTTGCCAGGCAGCAGTTCAGTGACAAAAAGAACAGGGTATAACAAAACATACACACTAATCTGAACATTTAGTTTTTATAAAAACTGAAAGCATTTCTCCTCATTTGCAATTTTTTCCTCATCCCTTTGCTGCTCTTTCTGGAGGAAACCTTTTCCCTCTGTCAGTATACTTTGTTACAATTTATAAATTTCCTTGAATTAAAGCTGAAGTATCTGCAATCTATTTTCTTTGAGATTTCAAGAGTGATTTACTTTGCAAATCACTCTACACAAAACCAGCTCTCAAGTAGTCACAATACAGGCAGCATGATACACACACGTACAGGGAAAAAAACCCTCAAAACAATACTCTCAACAGTTACAGTCCATGACATTGCTTTATCTGTGCCAAAATGCACACTAGTACCTACTAACACCTCTCACTTTCAAAATGTATTTAAGTCTAATACACTTCTCCTGAAACTGGTTAATATCAGTTTGATATTTTACACGACTGTCTACAGCTGTTTATTCTCACTTAACATTACAATAACTTGAAAAGTTTTAACAGAAAATACAACAGAAGAAAGGCCAATCATTCCAAAATTATAATAGTCAATGTCTAAGTTGATAGCTTGTCTGCTTACAGGACAGCACAAGCAAAACAGTTTTGAAGACACACACATCAACAACCGACCTTAAATAAGTTTGGTTTTCCCTTTTCTCTGAATTGAAGTATAATTCAGCAGCAATTTTTTTTCTAAGAAGCAAAACAATTACATTGTGCCTCGACTACAAAAATTCATCAATCCCTCTATGATTTTACTGCCACACCATTTTGTGAGGTAACATTAAATCTATCCTTGGGTATTACCATTTCTTCTGCTTACCACAGACTATTACAGTCTAACAGGCTATTCGGCTACCAATGTTTTTCACCTGGAATGCACAAGTCCTAGAGATTTTAACACTGCTGAACTAATGAGCTGGTGGTATTATTTATATAGTATTGTTGTGCAATGAAGTTTGCAGTTTAAAATACAGGCTTGAAGACTTAAACTGAACAAATCTGGATTTAATTTCCTTAATACTACATTTAAAATGCAAGTGAGTAACTTTGGCATGCCAATATTTTTGCAATTTTTTTTAAAGGAGTATGCATATGTATGGCTTTTCTGTAGCTATTTAATGCCTAAGACTGAATTAAACAGTAATGGCAGAATATTCCTTCTGTAGTCCTACTGGAGCAGGTCTCACAATAGACTTGGAGCAATGTTTAGCTATTTTCCTTGAAGAAATACAGTATTATATATTTTGCAATTACTCTGGCTCACATGCAAGCTTGCCTTGAAATTCATACCATTGTTAAAAAGGCTTAAAAAAAGAAGAAAAAAACCCCAAACACACACCCCAAAACCTCAACCTATCTTCTGATAAGCTCTTGAATCAAGTAAAACCCAGCAGCCATCAATCTAGGCTTAGTCTTTCAAAAGTCCTCTCTCAAAGACATATGTTTTAATGTGGGAGGTAAACATGTTTCAATGAAAGTTATGTCTTGCAATATTCCCATGATTATCAATGAGTTGACACTATTACCAGGAAAATAAAAGCTGTCAATTTTGTCAACAATAGATGGAATTCTTTCTCTCAGTCATTCTTAACTAATGTCCCAACATCACCTCTAACAGAGTTTTGCAGCAGCAGTTTGTTTTCAGATACCTCACCAATTATGGTCAGCAACAAGCACTACTGTTCTCTCACTTCACAATGGTTCTAGAAATCCCTCCTGTATCACAGAACTGTCTGACCTGAACTACTGCATTAATTAGTTCTTCTTCATAAAGCACTTCTTGCTGTGTCACTGTTCAGATTACAGATGACAAGAGATCAGCCTGTAATTATGCAGCATGCATTACTGCATTAGTCATAAAATGTAGACTACACACACTGGCATGCCCTTCATAATTACATAAGGGAATAAATGCATATAACCATATTACAGAAATATTAACATTCCAAAGTAAATACTCAAGTGTCAGGAAACACCAGGAATTGGGCTGGTGATAACCTTCATTCCACTCCTTGATATGGCCTCCAGATTAAAGTAAGCATACAATCACATTATGTTTCCATGAGATCCCTGCCATAATCAGAATATAAAATAAGTTTAGTCCCCCAAAAGGGACATTTAACTATATCCCCATAATGAAATGTACTCAGAGGTACGTAAGTATGCATACATCAACAAACTGCGCTAAACACGTATTGCTGAGTTTCATTACAGGACATGCTGAGTATGTGAATACACAGTGCTCAGTTTTTGAATTCTGGTCTACCTGAATCATCCAGCATGACACAGAACCCAGTTCTGCTAACAGGCATTTAAACCTTTTTTTATTCTTTTCATGAACTGCTGTATCATTTTTCACCTCAGTGACAAATGAATACACCTTTCCTTTCAACATAATCTCCAGAAAAGGCCCATTTTATAAGCCAAGGTAATACGGACCTGGAGGGGGAAAAAAATGGCAAACCATAACAAACCAGCTCATTTGAGAAGGATTAATTCTGTCTTAATGTAAAAAAACCACCAAAATGCCCCAAAACAACACCCTTCTACTACCATTCAGATGTTTCCCAGTATCCAATTACTAAATTTCACAATAACTTTATATCTGTATATAAGACTTGGTTTTACAAGACAAACCATATTGTTGCAAAACAGCAATTATACTAAATCCTAAGGAATGATTCACTTCCAAATAGGTCACCAGCACTACTCTGTATTTTAGGTAAACAGCATGATTCTTGTTTTAAATTGAAGATCCATGTTACAAACAGAAGAAATTATCTTCTTTCCAGACATTATCTTCTGCTGACTATACACCAGCAGCTGATGAGATGAAGATACAGACACATGGGAGAAAGAAGGGAGAGGAGAAAACTACCATTAGTTGCTAGACTGCTGAGGAACTCTGGGAATCAATTTCTGCAGGGCAGCACCTCTCCCATTACAGATGCTTCTACTTTCCTACTCTCTCACTTCCAGGCTCACTTCCCTTTTCCTCATCTTCTACCCCTGCCCAGAATTCTTCCACGGCAACTTCTGTTAGGCTGTTTCCTCATTCTTTATCTGTCCTGGGCCCCAAAGGTAGAGGAGGAAAAAGTGGCACTGGGGAGGCTCTCCCTGCACTCAAACCCAATGCTGCTGCACCAGCTCCCAGCCCAGAGAAACAATCACAAGGGACATTCTCCTTAGGGAAGACATAACAACCAGATTTTCATCAGTAGTCTCTAATGCTTTCGAGTGCATATACTCCCATGCCTACAAAAAAAAAAATTTTAGGTATTTTCACCACCTGATGAGAATTTATTTGTCAAAATAATGACAAATGGCACATTTCTGGTCTCAGGAGAATACTAAAGTTCCACTCTTAACTCAAAGGCATGGAGGAACTAGAGCAACTGAAAAACTTCGAAAATTGTTTTAAATTCCAACAAAACAATGCGTTTCAACATATTCCTTTCAACTTTTTTTGTTGACAGTTCAAATATAAATCAAAGTAGATACCTGACATGGCCTATCTGAGTAAAACAAGATTTTAAAGCTATCCAAAAGTTTAAGGATTTTACTTTATCTTTTGGTTATCATCAAGGAACTTTAAATAGAAGGTTTGTCTGCCAGCTCCATATATATTATACACAAAGTTTACAAGTACCAGCATCATTGGGTAATTTTGTATCCCTGAAGAAGCATGCTATATTAGCTCCTGTTACAGCTGCTTTATGGAAGTTACCTTGCTTTTCACAGACTGTAAGAGGTGCACAATTACTAATACCAGCTTTAACAAACAAGAAACTCAATAAGGTAATTTTTGAAGAGAGCTAAAGGGATGAAGTTCTACTACAGTCCCCCACTTCAGTATGAATTAAGTACTGGGGCCCATGGATGCCCAAGATTAATCCCAAATTTAACTTGCAATGGTATCTCTGCTTGAGGTAGGCAAAATGCAACATTTATGAATGACCACCACATCACAGAAATACATGTACAGTCTGAAGCTCAGTGTCTGGATGCTTGATGGTTAAGAAGCTTAAACTGTCAAGACAGTAAACAAACAACTAAAAGAAAGAATTATACCAATTACACTGCACAGCTTATACCTGTAAATTAATCTTTGATATGGAATAGCCTATCCTATTGTTGAACAGATCTCTCTTCAGGCAACACAGAAACTGAACTGAAATACTTTTAGAGTTTAAAATCTGTTTTTAAAAAAAAAAATCAGACTATTTTAAAACACGTATCTCTATATTTTATGCTGTAAATGAATTTTACAAACAAAGCATCTCAAGACAAATGATTTGAAGTGTACAATAATTGCATACACAAAAGCATTACTTGCCTTCATATGGTGTATCCGGAGGTCCTGCTATTTCTCCTCTTAATTCTGTAAAATTTTCATCTACAAGATCTACTTTAATTTGATTTTTGCTGGTCTTAAAAATAAACAGAGAAACAAAGAATCATAAGTAAGCATGTGACATACAGATTTCCCCCAAAATACGGTATTTAAAATTTTAGCAGTTAAAAATAAGTAAGCATTTAAAAATATAGTAACCTGAGGTTAATAGCTGTCTTCCAGCTAAAATGTTACTTCATTAAAAGCAGACTACTTGTGAAGCATTACCATAGTATTATTTATACTATCACTAGAATATGCAAAGCAATTCGCAATATATCTCAAATTGTATTTTTAAGTTGACTACATTTTAAAAAGACCATGATCTTTCAAATCAGCTATTAATTCTACATATCTTAAACTATAAATTTAAACTGATCAAACTACACATTAGGTTTTTTTCTTGTATAGACCAATTTAATTAGTAAGAGATGTGTTTGCCACTCTGTATTCTTGTGGAATACAGAAAGACTTCCCCAAATGGAGTGGTATTTTTAACAATACAATGATCTAAACAGAATAGTTTAGTCTTGCTTAAGATCATGTTTATCTTTAATATTTAGGCATAAGATACAATGTATTTATACACTTGAATTTCATTGTCACCTCCTCAACATTTTCACACCCCATATCAACTTGCCTACAAAATAAAAACACTAGACTTTGATATTGAAGAAAACATATGTTTTCCAGAAACAGATTGTCAGAAGTGTTCAGCCAGAGCTACTCATTCCACTGAATTTGCTTTCCAGGTCCAGAGAGCAGTGTTAGTGAAATTCATACAAATCTTCCAGCCACTATGCTTTTTTTGAGGGGGTTGCAAAGCAAAATCTCATCCTACAAAGATATACTATCAAGTTTTCAGAGGTAAGTAATTACAGGTTTTTCCATTCTGCTACTTCTCCATACTGTGCTCACTGACTGCAATACAGATTTCCTGAATCCTGTGTTATTTTTTTCAAGAACTCTTAGCATCTTCCCAGATCTTTTAAAATTGTTCAAACTTGTTCTACACCAAAAAGTGCTGTGCAGCTGCGCTTCTCTTCGCCCTCAGAGCAAGCCTGGTTGTTGACAGCTGTTAGAGAAGAGTTAAGTCAGAGAATGCTGATGGCTGCCACCAACTGATTCTTGGATTTATCACAGATGTGGACCATTAAGGATGCAGAATTCACTGGACAACAGTTGGGAAATTACCTCTATTTCCTTCCTGCAAGTGTGCTATAGATTCAGCTCCCCACAAACAAAGAGAGTGCTCTTTTGACCAGATATGCTCACAGACATAAAGAAAAATCAAAGACTAGGTAAAAATTTTACCATGTAAAAAATCCTAATTAAAGGTTTCACTAAATTAATCCAGCGGTGAATTGGGAGCTTTTAACATCTGTAGTTACATACGTTTGTCTTTAAAACTTGGGTAAAACCCCTTCAACCCACAGAAATGAGGCAGCATCTGCAGCCCTCTCCAACAGTGGGAACTGTAACAAATCTACTCTCTGAATCCAAACTCACACAGCATATGCTTCTTGCAAGCTTTCCAACATCCCTTCTAATTTTTTTGCTTTCACTATTCCAACTGGCAGCTCATTCCACCACCTCACAATTTTTGAAAACTTTCTAAAGTACCATTAGGTAAAGTTACAATCTCTTTACGCCCACTTGCGACAGCATTGTTTCCCAGCTTCAACAAGTTTCTTTGTACCTCTACTATTTATTCCCCTTGCAAAATACGTTATTTATACTGATTTTTCAGCCTTAAGTGTGCTCTAAACAAGCTGAAATTTTAATCTCAGACTAGTTTTTTTTAGAATTTCTCCACTCTGTGTCCCATGATCACCAGCCCTCCATAAACTGAGATGAAGTCTCAGAATGTGTGCCACGAGCACTCTGTTGAACTCACTGAAAATACCTCACAACCAGCATAACCTAAGAAAGATCGAATCTGCCTTTTTACATGGCAGCACTGCACGAGGCTCAGATCAAGTGACAAGAGGCCAGCAAAGACTCCTGCATAAGTTTTTGTCCTCTCCAGGGGCTGCACTGTGTTTTCACACAGGTACTGCTCCACGCATGACCTCTTCATTCACAAAGCAGCACACTGGTTTAAATAACCAATACAGTAATAAGTCACCAAAACTATCTGCATGGGTACTGCAGTCACACTATCACCAACAGAGGTTCTGCTGCTCCCCCTCTGCCAACTAGTAAGCTGTCAACATCACCTGGCAAGCTCCACACTGACAGCAGGAGTTCTTGTTCTCTGCAAGTAACTTTCCATTTTTAGGACTGTGGCAATAGCAAATGGGATGAATTTCAATGATACAATCTATGGTTAATCCGTGCTGCAGCTTGTTTCATTTTCTACTGTAATTCTGTTTTTCCTCAGCGCCCTGCACACTGTTGTAGCAGCCTAGATATTCGCCTTCATATTCAATTTCAATTAGTACCACACTAGCTGTTTTTCACAACAAATTCTTCCCAACTCAATAGATTTGTTAAAAAGCAATCAAACAACACCCCCTATTGCTAAGCTCAATTTCTTTAGAGAGTCTGTGATCCTGGTTCCCCCTTTGAGATGAGGGTTTGTATTACTACAGCTGTAGCTGGCTCCATACGTTTATTTCCTTTAACAGAACCTTAAGGAAAAAGAGCAGGCTATATTACACTGTTCCAGTGCAAGGATTAATTTCATTTTCCATTCATACTTAAATGCTACCATGTCGCCCATATAACACATTCATTTTTTATTTACATAGCTCAAGATGCCTTTTTCATGCTATTTGATACTTTTCCATGCCCAGTCCAGCTTGACCTAGACAATTATTGCTTCATCCTTCATCCCTGGAGAAACAGCAACAAAGTAATTGTTAATCAAATTAAATCTGGAGTGTTTTCCTATAGTATTTCCCTTTAATGAGGATCATGTAGAATAAAATTACTTAATTTAAGCAGTTCTACAGAATAAATCCCTGGCCTCTGCACCTACCAAAGTGGAGTTCTTTAGAAGTTCTCTAACACTGATGATCTTAGCAAAGAGTTCATGAATCAACTTGTGATCTCACATCCCAAGTTGATTTTCCAGAAGCAGTTCTACAAACACCTCATTATACTTTCATACCAAGTCTAAAACAGTATCACCTCCTGTCGATTCAGCAACAATTTAGTGACTAAATCACTGGGCTAGCAATCCCTGAAATATTAGCCATGCCATTACTAGCAGCATTTATGTCTACAATTTCAAAGTTAAATTCTGTAACAATACAACACCCAAACATCCATCAGCAAAATCCTTTTCTAGAAACCTACAAGTCCAACACTATTAAAACTTCCCATCACCACATCTGAAAATTATTTTGATCAAGACTGACCAAAAGCAATAAAAAACCCAAAGCAACCCCAAACAAAACAAACCAAAGAAACCCAACACTCAGAGAAAGGAGCATTGATGCAATATATAATGCATGATGCTATTCCCTCATTTTTTTCTTCAGATTCTGGATGGATTATGCATAGCCTTTTTTTGTTTTTAAATGCATCCCCTACTTCACTCTAAAGTTCTAGTCAAAAGATTTGTTGCCTTATAGACCAACCCAACCACTGAGATTCTTTCTGCACTGCTACAGGTAGTCATGCTTAACCAATTTTTTTCTGCCTTGTGGAAACTAAACCCAAGCACAGCGATTAAACTAAAAGCACGATGCAGACAACTTGAGGAAGATTCCCATTACACACTTTCATCCATTACAAAAGCCTTATCTCTAAAAAGAAACTCAGAGGAATCAATCCTTCATGAAGTATCATTCTGTGAGTGTCCAAAGTTTGGACACTCACAATCACATTTACCACAGTAGCTACTGATCGATAATATTTTGACTTGTCTTCATCTGCCTCCTCTTAAAGGAAAAATCCAGAATTATTTTCCTAGTACAGAACACAGAATCCATTCCAGTAGAAACTTTAAGTTCTGGCACTGTGAAGACTTCATCACACACATCTTCACTTCTACTAAAATCCTTTTAGGGAGCAGCTCTGCACCCTGTAATGTTACTCTCAGCAGACAACAGGCTCTTCTGTTCTCTTTATTCACCACAGTCTACAAGCCTTAGCAAGGAGTCCCCCATTCGAGGGTCTGTCTTCTTTCTGCAGTTAATCCAACCTTTTTCCAGAGCCTTCCATACCATCTCTTTCTCTGTTCTCCAACCTGCCTTCAAAAAACTTTTTCACTGATATATTATTCATGGCCTATTATCCTCTACTTGTCCAGTACCTCCACTCTTAAAAATCCAAAGTTTTCCTTCATATAAGATAAAACACAAAACCATTCCATATCAACACCACAGGAGCATATTAAGACAAGATACTTAAAACTGCATTGTTCTAAACTTTTATTTCCCCACATGCAAAATACTATTTAGTATATTTATTAAAAGCAAAAGAAAATTATATATTCCAAGTTTGATCTTGAGATAAGTCTATTCCTTGAAGACTGAAGGTAGAGGAAATTATTTTTTTTAGAAGTAGGAATTACAAGTGTATCAGAATTCTTTATGCTTTCTTAAAAAGCCTCCAAATTCTTCAATTATTCTGATAAAGATATTATCAGAGAGTTAACCTCAAATAATCAGCATAAAAATGCCTATTATCAGAGCTGGCAATGTACAGAGACTGGTAGATTGAACTAGAAATGCAGGAATAAGAAGTTTTTAATTAATTTTTTTTAATTACACGGCCAGCAGTTTTGACAATCTATGTTGAACTCTCTTGAGTGGAAAGAAAAGAAATAAACAAACCCAAATCCCAAATAAATCTCTCACATTTCCATGTCAGCCATGGCTATCAAACATTATAAACCTATACTGGACGATGATGAGAGACAAATAGTTTTGACTGAGGCTGTCCTAGAACCAACCAGCTCTACTTACTCTCATCATGACAACATCTTAACATCAGACCTTTAATCCTTGTATAATAAAATTACTCCACGGAAATGTAAATGCATCCATTAGCAAACGTATTACGTTTTCAACTACTGGTGTCAGAACAAAAAAAGGAAAAAAAACCTGTTTATTAGCAATATCAGTAACTTCAGTTCAGCACAGTAGTTGAAAAAAATAAAGTAGTGTCAAACTGAATTTTTTTTGCATGTTCTAAGTATTCTAAGTATTCTACCTCACGTATTCAGACACCACGTGTAGAATTCGTATCAAATGCATGTTCTAAGTATTCTAAGTATTCTACCTCACGTATTCAGACACCACGTGTAGAATTCGTATCAAATGTCTTTGGGTATAAAGGCCAAGACAGCAAATAAGGATTTATAGAAACAAAAAACAACACACACACATGCACACCTTTAACAGAATTATATTTGGAATTTTAAACTCAGTGGTTACTTCTGAATTACTGTGTATAAAAAAACCAAACAAAATCACAAAACCTCACTATTCCATACAGCAGCCTGTGATTTTACTAGTGCTGTAACACGATTTTGCTCCATCTTAAGGAGAACATACTCTATCCTGGATCAACTACTTCTATTTTCTGCTAATTTACTTTGATTTTATAGAAAAGAACTCACAAAAAACTCTAGAAACATATGTATATATGAATGAATATATATGAATAAAACAAAACCAGACCAGACTAGAAAAAACGTAACCTGAAAAGACACATATATAAGTGATAAATTATGCATATAGATAAGTCTAATTGCAATAAATACATCTAAGTATTAAAACTCTCTAATCATTTAGGGTTTTAAAACCAGCTGCTTACACATTAATGAAGAGTTTTAAGAAAGTAACAAAAATGTTAAAGAATGCACATGTCAAATTTCAGCAAGGATTAAGGAAAAAATTTGAAAACTTTCTCTGGAATTTTCTCCACCAAGGACAAAGTTCACTCATTAGTGGAGGAGATTGTGCATTTAAAACAAAACATTTTCAATCACTGATTGTTTCCCCAATCACAGCAACAAAATAACTTCTTTATCTTTCTGACATTTTAAGGTTCAATATTTAACAGGACAATTTAAGTAAGAAATCCTTCACCCTAGGCTGAAGCCATGCTAGCAACATTAACTTATGGTAACTATATATACAGTAACTACAAGCTACTAGTGTCTTATAAAACTCTTCTAACCCTCCTTCCTGTTTTATATTCTACCACAACAGTCTTACTCTGCACCAAAATCTGGAATGAACATATCTCAAAAGACTTACAGAAGAAGATCACCTTGACTATCAAAATGAAACCCACAACTCTATCTTAGCAAAAGCCTGCAAGTACTCTAAGTCAATATGTGTTGAGCAAAAGACTCCAATCTTTCAGTAGCCGTTCACTCCATTACACAATTATTTACAATAATAACTTAAAAAACAAAACCACATTCATTCTTATCCTATTTCCCAGTGCCTTGCAAATATGTGGATAAATATCCAGAGGAATTTTGGTGTGCAATAATTGCCCTGTTATTTTCTTATGCTCTTTTGCTAAGGTTCCATGACCTTTCTCAACTCAGTCCAAATGATTCGGCTCTCCCCCCTTCACTGATATGCCGGACAGGAACATTCCTAAGGAAAGCTCACCTCTTAAACTGCCCTCTAAGAAGTCAGCTACCAGTCTCTCCTCTCACCTACCCGGGTATCACTTCTTTTCAAACCAAGTCTCCCCTTTTAACCCCTTTGCTACCACAGAGTAGCTCAGAGTAAGGAAATTGCATGTGCCTGTTCACTCTTCTGCATGAAACGGGAAAACAGCAAAAAGGCAGGAGGTATCACTCAACTAGGAAGCAAAGTGCAGCACACTGTCCTGCAACAGAATGGCAAATCCAACTTAAGAAAAAAAAGTTTTATATTCCTGCTGCTGCCCTCCTCAAAGAGCTATCAAAGGGAGAGGGAGTAGTTCAATACTTCCAAAGTGTTCCTTCAGACTCACTCCAGCTTAAAAGCCAGAATAGAGTGCATGTCAGTGCATCTCCAGAGCCTGAGGTTGTTATTATTAAGAAGAGAAGCAAAAATGTCACATAATTACCACAGGGCTATGAAGTGTACGGGCTGCACTATCAGCTGAGATCAGCAGATCACATTTGCATTCTCAGAGAGAGCTCCTGCTGACCTTCAAAGCACAGAGCAATGCTATGGTGAAACAATCCAAGATTGGGGCAGGGCAAGGAGAAGAGAGGAAACACTTCTGTCAAAAGCACATTGAAGAGCAGTTTTCCTAGATAAGAAAAGGTCAATACCAAGAAATGCACTTTAATTAAAATGCTCCACATCCTTTGAACGTACTAACAATTTCAGTCATGGAAGTTCTTCCTCATTTCACATTCTATTTCATCCCACTGTATCAATATATATTTTCTAGAATTATGTCTGTTTCAGTAAAAGTGACAATAATTTTGCCCACTATTTTTTTCATTTACTGATCAAAACACTATGTTACTAATAAGTAACTTGTATTTTAATGTATCTAAGGAGCTACAAGGATGAATACTCTGTGAGTTCTGTACAACTGGAAATTAGACAGTCTAGAATTTTCATATTTATCAAAATTTTACTTATTAAATCCATAACATTTTATTAAATAATCTTATCAAGAGATTAAATCTGCACCAAACTTTAAATTTTACATTATTACATGTTTACATACAAGCACAATACTGAGTGATATTCTTTTCCTGTCAGGAAAAGAATATATATCTCAAATATTAAAACCATCTTCATTTTGCAAGAGTTTGACCTGGAGAATCACCAAGTTCCAGTAAAACTTATTTTAGGTAGTTAAATACCTATTCTTGGCAATGTTCAGCTGTTAAAACATCACACTACCAAAAAAACTTGAGACTGTACTTCCATGACACCAGTCTGACAGTGGCCAAGATCCTACTTTCCTTCTGGTCCTGGTAGAACTAATGTAAAGGAGGGGGTAAGATTTTGTGTAAGCATTCATACACCTGCACAGCAAAAATCTGAAGTAAAACCATATTAGCAAGACAGTTCTTTCATTTTAAACCAACACGATTTGATTAACCATGAACAACACAAGTAAGAGAAGGAGCACAAAAGCAGAAAGAGGAGATGAGGCTGCAAGAGGAATTTGACACTGCTTCTTGGTGCTTCCTTAGAACAAATTTAAAGAATTTTTAAACTTCAGCTCTAGTGTCTGTCTAAACTACTTCTGACAAAATCATTGCATCAGTCGCGGACACACAGAGGTGTAACCGGCACAGCTCTCCTGGCATAAGCCCTAAGTGCAGTTACACAATCAGTGCTTGTCTCACGAAGGGACGGTGTGGTTCAACAGATGGAGCTGGGCCATGAGGGCCACGTACGTATCTGCAGCCTTACACCAGCACAGGAGCGTAAGGGCTCCTGCGCAGCACAGGCTTTGTCCGGCTATGCAAGATATTTACAGCACCTCGGAGCATTAACCCCGGGCAGGAGTTATCCAAACCGGACCTGAGTGCCACTGAGATACTCAACATCAGAGCAGTCACAGGGCAAAGGACTCCTGTTCTGGGTAACCCCCTTCAGGAAAGCCTAAATGAATAAGCAAAATGGATTTTTCTTATCTTTTTATGCATGATTCTGTTTTTGATGCAGAACAACTGAAAAACCTTCCAGATAAAGGTGCTTTAAGAATCATTTTGAGCCATACTTCAAATTAGTCATTTTATAAGCACACAAAGCCATTTGATGCAGAATCTGAAGTCAATTCTGTATGTCTACCCTACTTAGGTTGTTAGCAATTCTACATATAAAGGAGTCACAGGATTCAGCTCATTTTAAATTGATTATGCTAATCCACTCACAGTCACAGAGCTTGAAGACTTGTGAAAGTAGCTCAGAATAGTTTTTATGTACTCGCTTTCCACATGGACACCCTTATTCCAAAGTGGAAGAGCTTACCTAAACACCATGAAGGCTCTAAGAGGCTTCCAGAAAGGAGGCAAATACAACACAGCTACCATGATTTCCATTCGTATATGCTACCTCATTTCACAATAGCCCCCTGTACTTTAACACTTCCTAACATAGCAAAGTCTTAAAAATACATTCTCACAGTTTATTTTCAGCTAAAAATAAAAAGTGGTAAATATTCAGCTCAAACTAAACTACCTGTTCAAGTAAAACATGCACTAATGTATTTGTGGGTTTGGGTTTTTCCTGCCTTCATAAAACACTCTATAGACTTATTTTAGGATCTGAAGGCATGTCACCTTAAACCTTTTACAGTCTTTTTTACAGTAATTTGACTTATACAATCACTAGTCTTTCCTTTCCCAATAAGCTGGCTATTAATGAATACAATTTATGAAATAATGAACTTCAGTTAGCTTCCTATGTGTTTTGTGACAACAGAGGGAGACAGGACACCCCTATTACCATTCCAAGAGAAGGATGATACGCAGTATGAGCCCAGTTCTCTCAGACACCAGCACAGCCAAACTGAAGTCAAGCTGCAGGACTGACTTTTACCGCGTCCAATGAAGCACAAGCACCGAATGAAGCTTCTTCTATAGCCAGGGATTCTCACATCTCCCTCCTGTGCAGACACTTTGAAGACTAGACAGGAGCAACTCGTGACCTTCGCACAATTCTGTCACAATACACCAGACTAACAGACACAGATCTGGTCCTCAAACAAGGCTGTTTTTGTGCTCACAGAGGTGACTTATTTATTATGCAGATACTATTTTATGAAATACTCATGGCAAGCATATTCAAGTACTCCCAATTCAAATATTACAAATATTAACACCAATATAATTCAAAGGGAAAATGCTGGCTAAGTCAAGAGTGCAAAAGTGGACTACATCCAACTCAGAATATTCAGTGATTCTGTGAAACATCCCTAGAGTACCACATAGAATACTATTTGTCAACATTCGTACTCTTTGCTGTAAAAGAACTAAATTGGCTACTTAATTGCCGCGAAGTTTTACTTAGTTTGTCAAAGACAAAAAAGATAGCCTGCATATTAATGATAAAGTTTAACCAAAAGCATTTTCTCAATTTAATACCAGCAGCAATTATTAGTGTAAAGTGATGAAGGATAGTAATGACCATACTCCTTATTAGGATTATGAAACAAGCTAGAACCATTTAACAGGTGAATAATTTAAGAACTACACTAAGTACCTGCACCAGCTTAATGCAAAATAAAGACCACTGGACAACTCATGATTGGATTGTTAACCAGCACTTTCTTACAGTTTATACTTATACAAATTTACTATGATAAAATGTTAACTTTTTTAAGATTTCATACTAAGTAAAGTAAACCAACCTTAGGACTTGTACACTTCTTTCCTATTAAAGCCAAACTCCTGGAAACAAGCACAGAAGAATGAATGGAAGACAGGAATTGTCAAAGGGTTGGCTAATTCCTAGCATCCTTTTACATCCACAGAGTTGTGGTCAGAGGGTACCATCACCAGCTGCAGTCTAACCCCTAATCTTAAACTGAGTAACCCACTCCAGTAACCAGTGACTGCTCTTTTTCCTAAGGTTTTTAAGAGATTACCAAAGACAATCAGATGAGCCCGACTCCAGTGGAGACCAGGGGGTTTTTTTCTGTTTTCCACTTAGTCCGCAATCTTCAGGATTCTGCCTGATATGCAGACCACTCACTAGAAATGGGGACCCAACTGGATACACATTAACATGAAAAATGCCACCAACTGAACAGAGAAATAAGCAATGGATCTTGCCTTTCCTGCACGACTATTCCCTCTACCAATACTTGTCCAACTCATGGGTCCGGGTCAAATGATCACTAACACCATATGCTAAGTATTTTGAATCACAGATTTAGGTAATATTCATAATACTAGCACTGATGAGTATCTACACAATACTGATCCTAAAAGTGAAGTGGTATTATATTCACAGACCTTGAAAAAAGCTACACGGTTCAGGTAGAGAGCTGGTAAACTACAAATAAACTAGTAGTTCAGAAAGAGCAGTTTAGAAGTAAGAATAATATGCAGTTTTCTTAACATTTCCCAGTAAACACATTTTGTTTTAGCCAACTACTCTTCTGTTACCAAAAAAGTGGCTTGTGGACAAACTTCTTTGATGACAAAGAATTACAGATTCATTCTCCATAATTTTCCAGTACAAAGTGGAAAATATAACCAAACGCATCATAGACAGAATTAAGAAAACCAAAGATGCACAGTAATGGCATTTTACCACGCTTTTTATATAATTAGAGGAAACAGGTCTAAACCTTGACTTGCCTAAAATCATAGGCATGGCTTGAAAAACACAGTTTTTTTTATTTTTGGCAATGTCATAAAGATCTCACAAACAACTATTTTATAGTTAAGATAATCTTCAAATTTCAGAGAAATGAAGCTTAGAGAAGCAGTACAGATCTCATAATTGCTCTAATATTAGGGTTCCAAACCACAACTTGTTCAACATAAAAACCCTGACAGCTTTGCATCTATCCAGCCTCCAATTTGAAAAGGAAGAGGATTCACTGTTGTCTGACAATAGCGAAAACTTCTGAACTAAAAAGAAACAGTCTACTTTAAAATTCAATTTGTTTACAGGGGAAAGGTATACCAGATGTGGTGACACAGTTGGAACCTGTTTCTTTCACAAGCAGAAAAAAACCCGTAATTTAAAAACAAACACATACTAGAAATACAGAATAATGTAGGAAGAAGCACCTGGGTGTCCTCTAGTCCCTACTTCTGCTCAAAACAGGTCCAGTGAGAGCAGGTTGCTCAAGAACTTGTTGAGTTTTGAACACCTCTAAGGAAAGAAATTCTGAAATCTCACTGGTGAATCTGTTTAAATGTTTGGCTACTATCACTGTAATTTTTTTCCCCCATGTCTAGTCAGAATTTCCCAGTTTGTATCTGTTGCCTCTCATTATATCCCCGTGCACTTCTGAGACAAGTCTGGTTCTTCTCAAGAGCCTCTCATCAGGTATTTATGCATAATAGGAAGACTTCCCTTTGAATAGTTCTCAACTCTTTCACCCTCTTCTCACACATCTTGTGCTCCACCCCTTAACCACCTTGACCGTGTTCTGCTGGGCTCACTCCAGATATAGTCTCACCACATATAGTCTCATAAGCACAGAACAGAGGTGAAAAATCCCTTCTCACAACCCACTGACTACATTCTTGGTAATTCAACCCAGCACGTGCAGGGCCACCTTTGCCACAGGAGCACTGCTGAATCATGTTCAACTTGACGCCCTTAGGTCATGAAGCTCTTTTCCTGCTTTGTTTCCAGTCAGTCCCCATACTCCACGTACTGATGCATGGAGTTACTTCCTCCCAGGTGTAGGACTTGGTACCTACCTCAGTTGAACTTCAAAAGGTTCCTGTCAGCACATTCATTTCTCCAGCCTACTAAGATCCCTTTACATAGCAGTCTCATGCTCCAATGTGCTGACACACTCCCCCCCACACCTTTTTAATCATATGCAAGCCTTTTGAGAGACTGATACCAATATAATAACAACAGTTTAAAAGTTCTTATCTTTACACCTTTTTTACCTTTATGCCTTTTAATTAACTAAGCACACTATTCACAAGCCATCAACAAACAGTTGTTCTGGTTTTGGCTGAGATAGAGCTAATTTTCTTCCGAGTAACTGGTACTGTGTTTTGGATTAAGTATAAGAATAATGTTGGTAACACAGATGTTTTAGTTGTTGGTGGGTAGTGCTTACTTTAAGTCAAGGACTTTCCAATTTCCCATGCTCTGCCAGCGAGGAGAAGTTTGGAGGGAGCATGGCCAGGACAGCTGACCTGAACTGACCTGACTGGCCAAAGGTATATTCCACAGAATGTCACACTCAGTATACGAACTCAGGGGGTTGGCCAGGAGGTTGGCTGGTTGCTGCTCAAGGATGGGCTGGGCATAGGTGAGCAAGTGGTGAGCAATCACACTGTGCATTCCCTATCTTTCCCTGGTTTTATTCCTCTCTCTTTTTTTGTAATCTTCCTTTTCATTGCTATTACTAAAATACTTTATTTCAATCATTAAGCTATTTGTACCTCAACACACGGGTTTTACCTTTTTCCAATTCTCCTTCCCATTCCATTGCGGGGAGTGGGGTGTCTGATCAGCAGCTGTACGATACTCAGTTGCCCACTGGGATTAAACCATGAGAACAATTCCACTGCACTCACTAAACCTCTACTGACTTCAATATGACTATTCTTAACAAACCAAAAGTCAAGCACATGTATCAGCATAAAATGGATACTATTTAAAACATGGCTGAGGAACCAGAAGAGAAGACATCTCCTTCTTATATATCTGCATTGATTCTACATGATAAATGGGAGGAAAACCAAGCATCCTTCTATTAACACTAAAGCACAAACACTAGTAAAAGTTTCCATCTTAGTGAATTCAGTATCTAGCACCCAAAACTGCCCAAATATAAACAAACAAAAGTAATGGAGTTTTTCTGAGCCTGAAGATTAAGTACTTACAGCTTTTCCAAACAGCAAGAAAAATTCTGAGATGCCACTTAGTATCTTACTATAAACTGACATAAATCACAAGATTGCTACAGGCAATGATAAAAGGCAACACCAGAGGTACTCACTAAGTCTTTAAAAGTCTAAGAAGGGATACAGCATGGCAGACTACTGTTACTCCTCCTGTAAATCACAAAAACATGTAGCAGACTCCAAAACAAACACCCATCTCCTTCCTGGAAATTAGGTACTTCAAATGCTTTGAATTCAACCAAGTTACAAATTTCACATATCTGTTCATGCAGATATTCATATTGCATAACTGCAGCTGAGTTTCACTTGTTCAAAGCTCTACCTGGGTTTACCTCCCATAAATGTCTGCCTCTTAGTATCTGTAAGAGAACACTTCATATATACCAGCAATTCTCTTCTTGCTAGGAGGAAGCTATGTTTCCCAGTGTGTTACCTTGGTATCAGAGTAGAGGTTTCACTGTAAAAGGTGTCAATTAGCCTCTGACTTAGAGATGGTTAGAAAATACCTCACATTTCCACATGATAAAAGAAAGTGTGGACGGTCAATTAAACGTTGAATCCTTCAATGCTAGCACAGTATAATTTTTTTAAAGCGTAACACTGATGCTCTATTAAAATATGAAAACAAGTCACACATAATGTTTAACATACCTGATCGACTACAACACCTCTCAGCATCGGTCTTTAAGCAACCACAAGATTTCTCAACATGTCTGGCATTTAATGACTAGAACTCCCTCTCACAAGACAGCTGCTTACAAACAGAGAGCAGGTAAGGATTTGGCTACCCACTGCAGCATTCCAGTAACTCCATTTTAAAATAATACCAGCTAACCTTCACCAAAACCTTTTACTACTTCCTCAAAGTGGGATGCTATTCTTCCACCTATTTTTTGGTTTCTCTGTCATGCTGCAGCTTTATACTTCTATTCCAAACACATTTTGTGGCTTTAGAATTTCAGCCCATAAATAATACTGGAATAAAATAAGATATCAGAATAATGAAATAATAGAACAAGGAAAGAGATGAAGGTGAACAACTGACCCCTTGCCTAGACTAGGACTTGGTGCATAATCTGATTTAATGTACTGTCTACTAATTTTTGAATTTTAATACAAGCTTAGCATAACACAGTATAGTACACATATTTAACCAGACAGGTTCATCTTTGTTAGAGATACACAGTACCTTATCTACCATAGAATTGTAAAGGTTTCTTCACACACAAAAGTGTTATTTAAATCATACCTTGCAGGGCACCCCTGACAAAGAAACTGTTGTTGGTTTCATCTATTTAATTCAAAAATGCAAAGTTGCAGGGATGTCTCTTAAATACACAATACACTACTTATTAAGTTAATGTGTAGGGTTTATGATAAAAGTAGAAATAATAAAGTAAGTAGAGCAAAAACACTTCTCTTGCTCAGGTGTGAAAAGACTTAAAATACCTTTACAAAATACTCAAGAAGCCCAAAACTCAAAAGAAATTAAACATCCTTCATCTCTTATGTGTAAATCAAAGAGCAAGATAATATTTCATATTATAGTGATTTTCCAGAAATGACATTTAAGTCAAGGAAACAAGGTGCTAAGTAATATGAAAAGTATATTTAGTCCTATGAGTAGTGAGGATTAGCTCCTTATTAGATCCATAGCTCCTTATCCATTGCAAGGATAAACACTCTTTTCTGAAAAGTGCTATGGATAAATATCTTCATCATTATTTAGAAGTGGAATTTAGTGCTTCCAATACATACTTTAGATGCAGAATGAATTAACTGCCATCCAGATGCTCCCTTTCAAAAACATTTCTGGTTCCACTACTCTATTTCAGCTCAAAGGTGAGTACTGGAATAAGACAGAAAAAAAGCTTCCTTGTACTTTTTCCCAGTGTGCCTGCCCCCTCCCCCAGGCATTTGTGCTCCTACTGCATCTACAAGGAAACAGGGGAGGGGGCTGCTCTTCACGTTCAAGTGTAGTTCAAAGCATGAAATCAAGAATAGTTTAGGTACAGGTAATGTGAGCCACTTTGCCTTCAGAGAGGGGCTTAAAAACTCCTAAATGACAAATTTAGCATCACCATTTAAGTTTTATTTTTCTTTTTTAAAGAAACAAGTTCTAATAATTATTTTAGTACACAGAAAGAAAACCTTTTTTTGCTCTTTTGTGATTTGTAGTATTTAGTTGGACTTTTAGTCAGTATCTCACTCCATGTAGTTTCACACTCAGTGAAAAGTGATACTGACACCACAGTTTGACTGCCTTGGAATGTACAAATGTTCACAAAAAACCTTTGCTTGCAACTTTGATAACCACTGAGTAATGTTGAATTTTGCATTCAAGACAGGGGAGCTAGCATAGTCTGTAAACAGCAATTTTATACATACTGTTATATCAGTGCAACACTCATGCATAGCTTGCTAATGGCAGAAAAAGAAATATCAGTCTTCTGTACCATAAATTTAAAATTCCATAAATTGAGTTTCAGAAGAATTATGGTCTTATTTCTGGAAAGCTTTAGGCAGCTTAAGGGCTATTTCACAATAGTATTTGTTTCCAAAATTCAGGACTAGGCCCTTCAATGCACAGACTAAACAAACAGGAATAATGAAAAATGCACACACAAAATGCAAAATTTACAGTAAGAAGATTTAGATGGACCTCCCCCAAAACCTATTTCAGTGAAGGCTTTTTTTTCCCCCTACATAAACCAAAGAAAAAGGGTCTTGAAGCCTCTACACAGCACTTCCAAATAGAGACTTCTTTGTTTCCACAGTATCAGCTGGTTATATGGGGTGTGAGGTCTAGATTTTCTAGCTTTGGTAAAAAGGTATCCACCTAGAAATTTCTCTTAGTCTACATGCAATTCTGTATTTGCAGTCCAATAGCTTGGTAAAATCAGTCTGGGCTCTGAAGGCATCTGTAAAACAAGGCCCCTACATTTTTCTAGGTGCTAGTTCAAGCTGCATAGCAACAATGCTCTTAGCACATAATTTAAAAGCACATCAACTACTGCTACCCTGTTTTCCTTAAGCCATTGGTACCCTTCAAAAATGTCCTCTCAATTTTTACTCTGTGAATACATCCATCTAAAACACCATCTTTAAGAGTTACATATTCATATTAATATTTCACAAGCATCTAACCTGCAACATCATCCCAAGTAGGACAATGACGACACAACCACTAAAACGTATCTGGCTGACGTCCACTAACTCAGACACAGACACGGCAAAAGCTGTATTGATATAACCCTGCAAACACTGCTTTATATTCCCCCAGACTTATCCGAACTTCTTTCCTGTTGCCCTGAAGGCAGTCAGCTTCTCTCCCTGACCACCACATACCTCCGAACACACTGTTCAGGAAACGAAGTAACATGACTGTAATAAGTGAGGCTTTAAAAGCATCCATCTGAAGGTGAGCAAGCCTGCAGTGGGATAAAGGAAGTTCTGTATACAGGCAAGCTAAATAAATGGGGTTTTAATGGCAACCGTTCAGAAAAACCCCAAACATTTAAACCCGTCCCCCGCAGTCTCTGGTACTGGCGGGCCAGAGGAATCAGCTGAGGGGTGAGGGGGATGCGTAGTGTCACGTACCCCCACCTCGCCCTTACCAATCCACCCCATCCATCCCTCCCCTCCCCGCCCTGCCGGCGGCGCGCGGGCGGACGCGGGAGGGCGCGTGCCGGGGGTTCCCGCAGGCCGGG